>KZ308395.1:179335-292278 GCA_000376725.2 Ladona fulva
CAATTCTTTTAAATTATTTTAAATTAATTAATTTTCATCGATTAAATTATCATTACACCATTTAATAACAATTACCTTGTAATAAAAATAGTGTGTACATCTAGACTAACTAGTAGCTACAGATGATAATTCCAGCCAGAGACTCTCGTTGAATAAGCAGTATATGACGGATAATAAGAATTCAATTTTTTCGTAAAATCGTTTTATTTCAAATCTGATTGCATGTGTGTCCGTGCACCTCATAAGTCCTCCCTTTACATAATTCAATACTCTTTCTCGATTGTATTCTACTATATGGCTGCTCGAGACGTGAAAACTCACTATGGCGTGAGCAACATAACGGAATCAACTCGCCACAACTTCCCGCTAATCTTGGTAAATGATGAATCATCTCCGCGCAGTATTTTCATAAATATCGCTCAATTTAAATTTATCCTTAATGTAATTAGCGAAACAAAATGCTCGCCGAGGCGAACTAAAGCGTGAAAAAAAATTGTTTATCATTAACTCTCCCCACGGTGGAATGCATTTCAACATCGCCGACATCGAAACCCTCCCCTTGAAATCGCGACTCATTGACTTCGTCATTTGTCATAAAATTTGTTAAACCCGCATCCTATGCAAAATGAACACAAATTTGGTCTGATTCGGTGGAAATCAATAGCTCGCCCGGAAAAAGAACGCTTCGGTAAATTACGGCCGTGGACAAGCGCTTATTTACGACAAATCAGGCGTAAGCCAGCGAGCGATTTTCGTCCTCACATCCCATACAGGAATTCCATTTTAACAAGCATTAGCACGGGTTACGAACAAAAATAATAACTCTTCAAATCAGAATCGCGGAAGCCATTTTAGGAAGGCTATGATGACGTTAAATCACTGGCTGGGCATTTCGTCAGTCGTTTCATTCGATAGCGACTGCCGGTTGGCCCAATCAACCTCGGGAAAAGTGATCGTTCTTGGAGATAACGGGGAATGAAAGCGTGGCTCTCTCCTATCCATCAACGGCTCCTTCCCATTGACTTTCTGACCTCCACCCAACTTAACCCTCCAACCGCTTGCCTCGGACCCGGAGGAACGGAGAGCCCCGGATCGTGTTATACCCCAATAACTAAGGTAACGACTTATTGATCGTTTGAAGGTTTCTCTGTTCCCTGAGACGAGTCTCCAACATGACTGCAGAAAAGGTGCGAAATTCCGAGGTCGCAACCGTATAATGGCAATACGATCCCGTCTGGAGGAAATGTAAATAGACATATGAAAAGCTCGATTTCATTCGATTTATAAATGATCATACACAGGTCTGGCTCAAGGTCATTTGGTAATCGATCCGAAAGTCATATGGTCGCCTTAGGTGTGGAAATATCAGGTAATTGAATCATTTTTCTTCACTAAAAGTGATATATAAATAAATAAATAACGTCTTTATTTTATATTATATATCCTTCGGTAGATTCATGTGCGCTAATATTCTCGATTCAAAGCCCTTTTCTTTTCTCTGTTTTTAATACACTCCGCCCTTTATATAAATCCAACATCTTTTACCTTTTTTTTCTCCGTCTTTACCCATGCATTTTCTCTTGATACTTTCTTTAGTGGGCTCCAGTATAGTAACGCGTTCGACTTCGGTGAAAAAGGTCCCAGGTTCGATTCCCGGTGGGGGCCTTCGTGCGAAATGACCCAAGCTGTCGAAGCAATTTTAACAATACTACTGCTATACTTACTTAAGCAATCCCTTTCTTCTCAACATTCGACCCGCCCATTTCCGTTATTACATTAAGGACTCCAATAAAAATTGACTCATTTATTGAAATTATAATTTTCATAACCCCCTACAGTCGCAGTTATTTCTTTTTCCAAACAATGTTTATCACAATATATAATTTCAGATGTATAATATCATTTAATTTCGTATGCCACCATAAAGGAAATAGGTTAGAATTGCCATTATAATTTATTTTTCCAAGGAGAAACGGACATGAAAAAAGTCTGACGGAACCGGGACAATGGATAGAGCAACCGACCGGCAATTGGGAGACCCGGGTTCGAGTCCCGGTTCCGTCAGACTTTTTTCATGTCCGTTTCTCCTTGGGAATTTTCCGAGATGCACGACTTTATCGTGCCAAGTCATCTAACCCATTTCCTTGATAATTTATTTTATTGTGACTTGAAACTATTGCCATCAGACTGAGCATGTTCTTTTATAGTGGATCTTATAATAACAATACCAACATAAAAAAGGACTCCCGGTTAGCTAAGTGAGCAGCGCGTTCGACTTTGGGTTCGGGTTCGATCCCAAGGGGGAGCCCTATGAGAGAAATGACGAAAGCCGTCGAAGCAATTATTAACAATACTGCTAGTACTATCATTAATAATTTTTTCTACTTTAAAGGTATTCTATTTACTTTTCCTTCTTGAATCCTTGAAAAGTGTTTTTAATAGGGTCATTGTACTAAACTTACGTGGATTTTCCTAGCAATAGCATTGAGGCTTGGTAAGGCAACAAAGGCAAACAACCTCATTCCTCACCTTGCCCAGTAAGCCTCATTGCCTATCCAGGAATTTTTGTAGCTAAAACTGGAGAGTTTGAAGTACACTGAAACTGACCTCCGAGCTGAATACTGTGAAGACGTTTCATTACACCCACACACAACAGGCCTTAACAAAGATGTTGTAAAATGATCACAATCCGTGTTTATTAAGGGAAACACTGAGATGTATACGTCCTCCCTCGCCTCTGCCTTAAAGTGAAGTACTATTGCGAATCAAAATCAATATCCTGACAATTTTCCCTCACTGGGGTGCTTGACTCTCTTGTGTTATCGAGGCGGCCATATGCGATTGCGAATTTGCTGCTATATCTCGACGCCATTAGAGGCCGTCGACATTGTACAGAATAGCTAACACAAGCGCCTGTGTTCCCTTGCTTGAAACCCTTGAAATCCCTGCACGTCAAGAATTTCTGTTGTGCGATTTATAAGACTCGTGAAATTACTTATGGTTAGACTGCTTGGAAATGGAAGAGATGCAAGGAAGTAATGGAGTAAAATAATCGAGTAAAATAATTAATTCGGTGATAGCTTCAAATATTTAATGTTTATTGCTCACCGACCGGAGTGGCGGAGAGTTTAGCACTCCAACCGCAAGTTTCCGGGTTCGAATCCCAGCTAATCGGAATTTTCTGGTTGTGGAATGATGGTATGTGTGTCCGATATCTCCTTTAAAGGTTGGCGGCAGGAAGGGCATTCGGCTGTAAAAATCAGCGCCAAAGCGAAATTCATCATCATTCATTCACCTTAACCCCATATCATCATCAGTAATCATCTGCCGACCTCATAAGTGACGGGAATAAGGCTAAGAAGGGAAAAAAATATTCATTCTTAATACAATACCCGCTAAAACTTATCAATGAAATTTTTCTAAGTTTATTTTCAAGGTATAGAGGTTATCTTACGCACTGCTCTGTACTTTAATAAAAACGCGCAAGAATGTTATTTATCTTCATCCAATGAATGACTTAATTGCATTTCGGACAGGAAAAACATTTTTGGAGATGAAGCTGATGTGTGTGCCAAGCAAAAACTAAAGAGGGGGAAAGAGAAAGAAAGAAGCATCATAAATGGTGGAAATATATAATATTGGTGGAGGTGGAAACCTCAGCTACGGAAATGAAACGAAGAAAAAATTATGGAACCCGTGTTCGGATGCCGCGAAGCTCCACCTTTTCTAAAAATATGAAGAGGATTAATGAGAACGAGGAAAAGATTGCAGGAAATGAAAGAATGTCCCTTGATTTTAACCTGAAACCAAACTCATCAGATTCTAATCCGTGGATAGGAAACGATGGGCGTTTTGTTGTAATATTTTTCACACACTAAGGCTCACTAAAGCCACCAATCTTATAGTGATTGTTCCCGCAATACAGAGGTTTTCAATTTAGACTCTACGGTATTCTATATGTCAGCTCTTAAGCCTTTCATTACAACGGAAATTTAAGAATTTGACACCTTGCGCAATGTTGTTAGATCCCCTCATTAAGAGCTCCGTGCTCCTCAAGAAAATTGTAATTATTTTAGAGGCGTGTGTGTATTTATATATACCTTGATTCCTTTGCTTTTTCCCACTTGCTTCATGGAGAGTTATTTATAAGAAATTGGAGGAAACCGTGTTAGGGAAGCATCTTTCGGTAAAATGAATTTGAAAAGAGTTAATATTAAGGTTGTATTTTCGGAACGCTAAAATGGAGATCTATTTGTAGAAAACCAAAGCAAGAAATTTATTACAAAAGACTATTTAATGGTCCTCGTTGTCAAACAATATAGAATATGAACCACTAAATATATAATGCAGGATATATTGTCCCTTCAGTATATAATTATTCTCTTTTAGCTAGAGAGATTTCATTTCGTTAACGTAGAATGAAATTGTAATAAATTGCAGCAACCAACTCCTTTGCCTGAAATAAAAACGGCACAACTTACTTATAACTTGGGAGAATAAAAGACAGCCTTCTAAATATAAACCAGGGAAAAACATCCTATATTTTCCAAGAAACATCTAAAGAAATTGTATCATCTCGATTCCAGAGTTGACGGAAGGCTTTACATTCGAAGGCAATTTACGATTACCACCGTAGGACATCGTTACCCGATTTCCCGAAGTTACGAGCATCGAATGTGAATGTTTTAATGAGATCGCTGCTTCTGGTTGCGATAAAGGTATCCATGCAAAGAGCACAGCGAAAGTAACGATTTCCAGGATATGGAATTGAAGGATTTGTGAAACTAGAATCAAAAAAGAGACAGTTTTTCGTGTAAAGTCTCCGATTTAGTACAAAAGTTATTCCTGGATGTATTTTAAAATATATTGAGTTTTGACGTTATTTAAATGGTACAAGTTGATCTTTTTTATTCCTTGGAGACACTTGAGAAGTTGCACGATAGAAAAAGGCATAAGAAACATATATTACAAAATAGAATAAAAAGCTTAATTTTATTTTAATAAAAGTTTGGGGAAAAATGTCAAAAACTTCCCTATTGCTTGCCAGTGTACCAGACGAGTAAAGATAAACATTTTCGATACCTTCAGAACAAATTAATAAAGGAAGGGAGTTATACAAACATTTTGGCTACTCGGTGTTACAGAGGGTTGATGATATTAACGGTAACATCCAATTATGTGATTTGTTGCACGTTACTTGTAAAGTCAAAGCATAATATTTAAAGGAATGCGTTTGAAGTAGTAAGTTAACCTCGAAGCGAAATTCAGACATCAATCTCCCTTCGTTTCAGAAGGAAACATTTTTATGAATATATTTCAAAGGCATGTGTACAGGCATACGTATTTTTCAAAAGTATGCTGAGCTCTTGGCAATCACTTTTTAAGCCAAACTGTCGCGAGAGAAGTGGAGGATATAGCATTGGAAGGTAAAAGCTACTTCTTCAAATTTAACTTGAAATAAGGTTAACGATATCAAATTTTCTCCGGTGAAGAACTTCTGATCTCCCATTCGTCGACAGCGTCCGAATAGAGCAACGGCGACGCCTCGTGTTGGGTTATGGCTGGAAATCGATTGCTTTTGTACTGCGATGTTTAACACCTGCATAGGAATCCATGGAAGTGTTGCTTCTGCTTTCAACGACCGTCCCGCGCACATTCCCAGAAGACACTCATTGACCAACTGAATGGAGTACTGGGATATACTTCGAGAGGAGTAATACGAGTAAACACATCCCCACTGAATGGACAAAGCACTTCGCATAGCATGCTCCTCAAGCATATCCTCACTGAAAAATAAACAGACACTGCCACTCGTGGATTAGAAATCGGAGGCTACTGAACTGAAACACGATAACGTAGGACTATCTGTAAATGATCCAAGTTAGACGTACATGAAAAACGACTAGCCAGTCATTCTTCAGTAAAAAGAATAAAATGTATTCAAATTTTCATAACGTTGAATTAATTTTGTCAGCTCTGAAGAAGCATTTCAGAAACGCTTGATAAAATTATTACATGAAGTACGAACTCAGTCAAGAAAGCGTTTAAAATATTAACGTAAATATTATATTAGAGTACGAATCGCAATTCCTTTCTCTGATATTCCTTCACACATACGTTGGAATAGAATATAATAGAATAGAATACTTGATTTATACTAAACACTTGCTGTACTAACAAGACAAAGGAAAAATCTGTTTGTAAGTCGGTATCTCGTCGGTTTAAATCTTATGGTTAAATTACAACCCTACATTAAAATTACAGTTTTCACATTACAAATTCAGACATTTGAAAATGTTCATAATGATACATGAAAGTAGCATGATTCATGAAACGTACTGTATCTCCACCTATATAAATATTGACTATGCGTTAGAGGAATGAAAACAGAGTTAACTATAATTTAACTCCTAAAATGATAACGGCGATCATACATTTATTAATATAACTCATTTGATGATAGGAATTCGATTGTTTAATTGCACTTAAACTTTTCCAACCCATACATACGTCTCTATCCATAAGGTAGCGATTATGAATGAACAACCATAAAAGGAGAAATTCTGCTTGAGAAAAATTACTAAAACTACGACATAACGTTAATAATATTATTTTTACAACGAATTTCAACGAACACTTATGATACGCTTTGACGTACAGTTGGGTACAGCATACACGTGAATATGTCCATCCTGGAGTTGAACTTAATGTTAAATTCTGAGATTCCTGTGCTAAATAACGAATGTAATTGGACTTCTTGGAATATAGTTTATTTAAAATGCACAAACACGTGTCTATCAATTATTCCTTGATTCTGCATTAGATCCTAGTGAGGGAAAAAATATTCTACCAGAAAAGCCATACTAAAATTCAACGTAATGAAGAAAGAAGAAAATTTGATCGTATTACATGATTGAATGAATTAGAATAATAGTATATAGGCAAATTTATCACTAAAATAGAACCAAAAATGTCAGATAATACAATCGTGTTGATTATCATTGATACTGATGCATTGATTTTAATTTACGTTGAAGGTAGATCATTTAAGATAACACGATTAAACGCAAAATAAAAATATAAAATAGGTGAAATCAACGGTATTATCTTTTCAGGGAGGTTTTCGATCGGTCACTTTCTGTGCCTTTGTTATCTTCTCAGTTTAAATCCTTCATTTGTATGTTTCACATATACATTAAACGAAAATCTGTTAATGTGATCTCACAAATGATGACTCGACGAAAGTTGCGTGTGGTTATTCCTCCGTAACATTATTCACTATTAAATATTTATTTTAGTCCATTAATTCGCCAACAGCATTGTAATATTAATTTTAATTTCTATTTAATTTTCTTTATTTTTAATTTGAAATTGAGCTAGTTGACTATAAAGTCACTCATCGCCTCAGCAAAGAATGGAAAAATTTCATATCATCTCTCTCTGTCTCATCATATATATAAAAAGGAAATGTATGTCCGTCCCCCTATTTATCTCAGAAACGGCTTGACTTAGAGAGCTGAAACAAACTGCGTTGTGTTTCTACGATGCTTAAACCTCCAGGAAAACTATTCTCATCTCTATAAAGGCCCGGGTTCGAACCCAGGATCTCATAATACGTTTCCATAAGAGATGAACGTAAATTACGTTTTCATGACTTTTTTTGTGCTTAGGAGGACCAGATATATACGATAATAGATATTTTTTAAACTAAAAGTTCCGTCATGCTTGACGGGGGCGTTTACTAGTCATATAATAAAAACAGAAATCAGATGTCGAGGTAATAAATTATGCGCGGGTTAGATTCTCAAATATGTTCATGCCGGGATGTTGTTAGCTTAAATCTCGAGTCCAACAATATTTCTTACGAGTAAACCATTAGCATTCCACCGCTCTTCTCGAGCACTGCTTCATTCAGGAAGGAGCACGTGATATCCTCCTTTCAAATATAATAGGTTTAGTCTTCTGGAAACTCGTTCTTATAAAAAAAACAAGTTTAACACAGAACATTAATATAAACGTGTCAAGTGTGCTGTTTAGCTTGGTAAGCAACCAAACGCAAAAAAAGACCTTGAAAACGTTCCAGAGTCTCAACCCTCGCCGACGAATTGTTAGCCATACATATTTATGTATCTGCATTCACGAATACAAACGCAAATAAAAAATTATTGCAAAATATGGAATTTAAACTTAAATAGTTTATGGAACTTCTTTGATTCGGTCGTATTTTTTCTGATTCTGTTAATTTCATAATTTATGTCTGTGGTGTTTTTAATTTGATAATTGAAAGCGAATCTTTAGTGAATCCTAGTGACTATGAAAAGAATAATTACTCATTGTTCTCGTGTCACATACGTTTTAGACTGTTCTGCATCTACATTTACATAAATGCCCTGCAAACCACCTTCCGGTGGGTGGCTTGGAGTTTTTAAAATTTTTTTCTTCGACTTTACCGGACAGCTCATATAATTTGACTACCAGCTTTAATTATAATTTATTTCTTGTCAGCAGTGTATATTATTTGTGTGTTTGTTATATGTACCATCTTTTAATTGCTAGGTCATGATAAGGGTTTTTGTTTTACTATCTTTTAGTTAACTCGATAGGTATGTGCAGATTTTTCACACCCCCAATCTCTATATGTGTTTTCCTGCAGTGAATACTTCTTCTTAAGTTCCACTTAGAGTTTTGAATCCAAAACTAAAGCTATTCTATTTTCTATTAATTTGAATTTCTTTCTAACATTATTAAGTGCTTAATTTCATTTTTATCGACGATGTTAAGAGGAGGCATGAAACATGGAAGTGGAAACTTTAAATTCTCAATTTTGCCCGAAATGAAGTATTTATATATTTATTGTATTATTATATTATGTAGTTACTAATTAAATTATTTGTATTATTCCGAAAAATTACGGAAAGAGGTTATTATTAACGAAAATTAAATAAGGATCGTGAAGTTGATGATAAAATTACTGGAAAATTACTCTTTCCAAAGAAGTATCGCTGCGACAGAGTACTATATCCTTCCTCATAACCATTGATTCGATTCAATGTATAAATTTATGTTAAGCTCCTCGTCCTTAATAATTAATCACCACGCGATAATAGCCGAGCTTTCGTGTCGAATGATGCCGAATGCAGCTTCCGAATCACTTCTATTTGGCAAGGAATCAAAAGCCCTTAATTCGTGGGGCAACATTTTGGAGAAGGATTTCGTAGGGTATATATGAAGTCCATCATAAACAATGTTCACAACTCTTCTAAAAATTGCGTGTAAATACCCCTGATTCAACAGCCCTTGATCTGCAGTTAATATTAACTGGCTTTGGTGCCTTTTTTATCTTAATCGTCACAGCATTTCTGCCCATTATTATTCATTTAAAAGGCTGCGGTGTGGAATCTATTCCACGGTGGCAAGCGTATACATAATTAAACACCAATCCTAAATCATAATGAACCAAATGACACAATATATACCCCAAAATAACAAAATATATACGATTCAAATACAATTATGAAATCATAGTCAGAGTCAACTTATGTGAAGGAAGTATTCTGCCTGATATTCACCCTAGTCGGGAGGAAAACCCCACCAAAACCTCCCGAGGGCAGTTCGTCGTACAATTTCACAATTACAACTACAAAGATATATGCATTAATTCCTATTTCTAACCAAATCATTATTAAATCTCACTATACACACAAGTTGATCATCACAAGAAATATATTTTTATGGTTTACTTTTTACATTATTTTTACTATATTTCGCCGTTCAGTTTTCTAATTCTAATTATGAGAACGCTACGGGATTGGGGAAGAGGTTCTAAACTGCCTCAGGTAGGAAGTTTTAGAATCTCTTCCCACTGCTCCACTCATTCACGGCCCTATTTAAGAAGAAATACTTGCAAATATCTGTCCTCTGTTTTAGCAAAGATATTTTGTACTTATGGTCCCTCCTTACGATTTAATCTGGTTCTCCTGGCCTCTTGAGTATCGTAAATGACGGTTTTCCGATAAGAATTTGATAGAAATTACTAAGCCGTTTTATTTGTAGTTTTTCCCATCCTAACTCCTTAATCATTCCTGAAACACTCTCCCTCTTATTGTACCTACCCAAAACGAATCTAGCGGCTTTTCTTTGTACCCTCTCTAATTTTTTAACTAAGCCTTTCTCATGTGGTTCCCAAACGCTATCTGCATATTCTAGAACGGGCCTTACTAAAGTTAGATACGTTTTCTCTCTGGTATTCTTAATGCATTTCCTTAGATATCTTATAACAAAATTTAAAGTTTTATTGGCTTTACTTGCTATGAAATCAATGTAATTTACCCACTTCAAATTATTACTGAATATACCTAACTCCTACGTATCGGACGCTTTTATCTCTGGGTACGCAAGAACCTCCTAAACTATAATCAAATTGGAATATTAGTAGTATTGTTAAAAGTGCTTCGACTGCTAAGGTCATTTCGCATGTGAGCCCCCACCGGGAATCGAACCCGGGACTGCTTTCCCACTTGGCTATCTGGGAGCCCATCAAATTGGATTTTATCCCGATTAAAGTTAAGTTCATCAATAGACGTCAGTACTGAAACTCGGCGCACCGCAACATGGCAACCATACTGCGATGTCCACTTCGGTAATACAACCGATCGTACACGTTAATGGCCCAACGGCCAGTGATACATGAGTTCTACTGCAATTGGCCTCTATTGAGACTACGCCCTTTGAATTAGATGGTAGATAGTTTATTGTACTCTTTGAAAAGCTTTTATCTAGATAGGTAAAAATATGTTTATATTCATATAATATCTTATTTCCAAATACTTTTGAAGTCTTTAACTTAATATGCTGATAAGTTTTAAGGAACCTGTAACAAATAATATTGACAAAGCTGATCACTAGTAATGAACTCATTAATTTCCCTTGTTTCATCTACGCACTTGGCACTATAATTGTTATCTTGGCGCTGTCCTGTTTTGAATCCGTAATATTCATATTTCACAGTGTTCTTTTCCCGATTATTTTTTACGAAACTATATTTCTAGTCGATATGTCAATGAAATAATGCATAAATACCATTTTTTTTGTATTTCAGATGTGGTTAAACCTGCCTTTTCCTAAAATCTTAGGTACTTTCAGTAGGTTTCGCAGCTTTTTTACAAGCCCCTTCTAGCGGGCGTTTTCCTGCTGTGGCGTATGATTTTCCCTAAGTGCAAACTTAGGTTTCTATACTCGCAAAGTATCTTTCTTATGTGCAATTTTTTCAAGCTGTCTCTTTTAAATTTGATGTGACGAAGGGTTGGATGTAATAATATGCCCTCGCAGCCACATGTCGAAAGGCGGCTTGCATGATATTTATGTACATACAGAAGTCTTCATAGTCAATTTTATCCTAATAAAGTCGCATTATCGTCATGATAAACTACTTTTGTATCTGCCAGTTATGGCCCGATTAGAGCGCACTTGTATTTTTACACAGAAACCTCTCCCAGACCCCACCTTTCGCTTCGAACACCCACCCCCGCATCTTTTCCCACATGGCCCTCACAGCATTCTTTTTTTTCGCTCGTCTTCTTATGCCTCAACTTGCGACAGACGTGTCTCTGACGCGAGACCCCGACCACTCTTTGACTGCCGTCCAAGCCAAGAGGCTGAAGGACTCAAATGTGTCATACCTTTTTAACTCCTGCCCCTGAATGAAGTAGGGTTAGAGGGCGAAAGGTGCTCAAAAGTCTTTCGAAAATTCCGATAAATCTTAGAGCAAAAAAGGGTAGGTTTCATCAACGTCCTCTCTCCCAAATCCAGTTTAAATACTTTCGAAAAGTTGATTTTTGCTCATACACGTTACTGGAGTACATAAAAATATAGAAAGCGTATCCTCCGCACCTCTTCGTTTAGTACTCAATCGTTACCCCTCAAGTTCTCATTAAACGATACATCTAGAANAGCACTAAAATGGAAGTTATCTTCACAAACGTGGTAGAGTAGTATTACTCCTTTGGCCTTTTCTGATACTTGTAAATGCGAACATACCGAGGTAACACGCTCACGGTGATGAATAATAAGTGGAATGTAGGTAAGAAAGAGATACAACTTTGATTTTCCACCTACGACTTGTCTCTGTTAAACGGGGCCTACATTAGAGAGAGCAATTAGCTCTAGACTAGAAAGGGATTTTGTGAAGGGTTTTTTGAAGTTGAAAAAGCCATTCAAATAAGACCGATTACAGCGATCGCTATATATGCGTGTCATATTTTTTATTCCCGATTCTTGAGAGGTCGGTAATTTTCTCCCCATATTATTAATCATTCAAAAGTCTGCAATATAGAACCTACTCCATGGTGGCAACCGTATGCATAATTAAACATCATTCCTAGATCATAATGAACAATAGTAACCCCAAACTAACACAATACAAGTACAATTATGAAATCATCAGCAGAGTCAACTTATGTGAGGAGGAGAAGTATGGCACCAGCATACCTGCCTAGTATTCACCCAAGTCGGGAGGGAAACCCCTTCAAAACCTCCCAAAGGTTCGTCATACAATTTCACATACAATTCGTCATACAATTACAATTACAAAGATATATGCAATGATTACAATTTCTAGCCATATCATTATTATTAAATCTCACTATACACACAAGTTGATCATCACAAGAAATATATTTTTATGGTTTACTTTTTACATTATTTTTACTATATTTCGCCGTTCAGTTTTCTAATTCTAATTATGAGAACGCTACGGGATTGGGGAAGAGGTTCTAAACTGCCTCAGGTAGGAAGTTTTAGAATCTCTTCCCACTGCTCCACTCATTCACGGCCCTATTTAAGAAGAAATACTTGCAAATATCTGTCCTCTGTTTTAGCAAAGATATTTTGTACTTATGGTCCCTCCTTACGATTTAATCTGGTTCTCCTGGCCTCTTGAGTATCGTAAATGACGGTTTTCCGATAAGAATTTGATAGAAATTACTAAGCCGTTTTATTTGTAGTTTTTCCCATCCTAACTCCTTAATCATTCCTGAAACACTCTCCCTCTTATTGTACCTACCCAAAACGAATCTAGCGGCTTTTCTTTGTACCCTCTCTAATTTTTTAACTAAGCCTTTCTCATGTGGTTCCCAAACGCTATCTGCATATTCTAGAACGGGCCTTACTAAAGTTAGATACGTTTTCTCTCTGGTATTCTTAATGCATTTCCTTAGATATCTTATAACAAAATTTAAAGTTTTATTGGCTTTACTTGCTATGAAATCAATGTAATTTACCCACTTCAAATTATTACTGAATATACCTAACTCCTACGTATCGGACGCTTTTATCTCTGGGTACGCAAGAACCTCCTAAACTATAATCAAATTGGAATATTAGTAGTATTGTTAAAAGTGCTTCGACTGCTAAGGTCATTTCGCACGTGAGCCCCCACCGGGAATCGAACGGGACCGCTTTCCCACTTGGCTATCTGGGAGCCCATCAAATTGGATTTTATCCCGATTAAAGTTAAGTTCATCAATAGACGTCAGTACTGAAACTCGGCGCACCGCAACATGGCAACCATACTGCGATGTCCACTTCGGTAATACAACCGATCGTACACGTTAATGGCCCAACGGCCAGTGATACATGAGTTCTACTGCAATTGGCCTCTATTGAGACTACGCCCTTTGAATTAGATGGTAGATAGTTTATTGTACTCTTTGAAAAGCTTTTATCTAGATAGGTAAAAATATGTTTATATTCATATAATATCTTATTTCCAAATACTTTTGAAGTCTTTAACTTAATATGCTGATAAGTTTTAAGGAACCTGTAACAAATAATATTGACAAAGCTGATCACTAGTAATGAACTCATTAATTTCCCTTGTTTCATCTACGCACTTGGCACTATAATTGTTATCTTGGCGCTGTCCTGTTTTGAATCCGTAATATTCATATTTCACAGTGTTCTTTTCCCGATTATTTTTTACGAAACTATATTTCTAGTCGATATGTCAATGAAATAATGCATATATACCATTTTGTTTGTATTTCAGATGTGGTTAAACCTGCCTTTTCCTAAAATCTTAGGTACTTTCAGTAGGTTTCGCAGCTTTTTTACAAGCCCCTTCTAGTGGGCGTTTTCCTGCTGTGGCGTATGATTTTCCCTAAGTGCAAACTTAGGTTTCTATACTCGCAAAGTATCTTTCTTATGTGCAATTTTTTCAAGCTGTCTCTTTTAAATTTGTGACGAAGGGTTGGATGTAATAATATGCCCTCGCAGCCACATGTCGAAAGGCGGCTTGCATGATATTTATGTACATACAGAAGTCTTCATAGTCAATTTTATCCTAATAAAGTCGCATTATCGTCATGATAAACTACTTTTGTATCTGCCAGTTATGGCCCGATTAGAGCGCACTTGTATTTTTACACAGAAACCTCTCCCAGACCCCACCTTTCGCTTCGAACACCCACCCCCGCATCTTTTCCCACATGGCCCTCACAGCATTCTTTTTTTTCGCTCGTCTTCTTATGCCTCAACTTGCGACAGACGTGTCTCTGACGCGAGACCCCGACCACTCTTTGACTGCCGTCCAAGCCAAGAGGCTGAAGGACTCAAATGTGTCATACCTTTTTAACTCCTGCCCCTGAATGAAGTAGGGTTAGAGGGCGAAAGGTGCTCAAAAGTCTTTCGAAAATTCCGATAAATCTTAGAGCAAAAAAGGGTAGGTTTCATCAACGTCCTCTCTCCCAAATCCAGTTTAAATACTTTCGAAAAGTTGATTTTTGCTCATACACGTTACTGGAGTACATAAAAATATAGAAAACGTATCCTCCGCACCTCTTCGTTTAGTACTCAATCGTTACCCCTCAAGTTCTCATTAAACGATACATCTTGAAATTATTTAGATTTTTAACTTAATATTTCTTTCATATTAAATTATTACCGTTTATACTTGTCATATTAAAATAATATTTCATTTGATCACCGTAATGTCACGGTTTTAAACGTATTTAACCCAGAGATGCAAATTTATTTCAAATAATATCGCTATATGCGCAAGTAAAGTTAATGAAAATTTTCGATCAAATATAGTTAAAAATTATAATAGCTTGAATTAGCTATTCCAGAAATCATATCAGTTCGGATATTAAATAAACAGAAAATATTAATTGTAAGACTGTAAACCATAAACAATGCTATTTTAGTTTATATATAAATCAAACATATTATACTACGAGAATGTAGAAGAGTTTATATATAAAAGGGCATGTAGGATGGAGTGTAACATTTCCCTGAATAGGAAAAATTTCGCTAAAATAAAAAAAAAGTCCTTAGATATAGCGACAAAATTTCCAAATACGCATCTATGGTTTAACCCCATCAAATAACTGAAACATTTATCCTTTAAATTGGTCCTATATCTAGACCTTATCTCTTAAAAGTGCTCTTCATAACAGGAATTTTTCTTCACTAAATACTTAAGTTTCCTTAGACACATTGCCATCGTTTATTCTTAAGGCACTTTAGAAGGAAAATTCTAGAATTTAATGGAAGTGCGTGAACTATCATATTTAATTAACACATTATCGCACATAAAATATTTGTCGGTTGATTCTTCTCGCATTCCTCCGTTAAATGAAAGAAAAATCAAATCCTTCATTATTTCTATTACTTTTACTCAAGATGAAGCTGGTTTCTTAATCGCTCAAAATTATAAACTATTAATTTACAGAACATAGTCTCCATAAAAAGGGATAGGAATACACAACTGAAAGCGGTAATTGGCACTTATACGATTATAGAATGTAGTTATCTGAACATAAATGGGCAATAAGAATCGAAATCGGCTGGATGCCAAATATGTTTGAAATACACAACGATCTGACGGAGAGAGAGATATTTTTAGGCAGGTAACCTTGCATTCTTTATTTAATTGCTGGTCCCTTAGAGAGAAAGAAGATCAGCTACACTGGTACTCAATTATCCTTAAATAATAAAGATTTGATCACCTGAACGGTTCAATGCGTTTGTGAGTAAGTTTATTTGTGAATGTTTTACAGGCCAAAGCAATAAACACTCATAGGTACTTCTATTTCCACAATAAAAAAAATTACGACGATTAGATCCACCCTAGCAACCCTCACGCTTCGACGGATAACGTAAATGAAAATGGTAACGAGAAGAGGACTTTCCCAGTAAGATTTTTTTATAAAGGAAATACATGATGAGAAAAATACGCCAAAAAACAACTTCGCGAACATTAGAATTCTGAATTCAAGGAGACGGCGACGTTTGCTTGCGTTGTTCCACAACGTCGGCGATTGCACAAATAGCCGGAGGCAGATCGTACGAACATTATACCCGAAAAATTGCAATTTGGTCCGGCAGTAACAGATTCGGTAAACGGATCACATAATGCTGGTTGGCCCAGTTTAGGGAGAGGTCGGGTAAACTTTGCCTCATGTGACACTTGCAGGCTGTTTGTATACGTTTAATTTCAAGCGTATGTGCTTCCGTTATTTTAGGGTCCTCTGAAAACTGACGACAAAGTCCTGCTGTTTTTCTTACACATTTGGAACCAAATTGAACTACAACTATAAAAAAATGGTATTATTTCATTCAGTTACTTAAATTTTAAAACGACTTTCCATAGTTTCCATGTTAATTATACATACTAAGACGTGTATGTCCGCTTTGTTTTACCAACACATATGAACCATATGTTGAACCTTAAACATTATTTTCAATAGGCAATCAAAATTAAACTAGTGCATTACTTTTCTTTAGGAAAGATGTAACAGATGAGCTTCCGATAGCTGATTTAGCTATTAAAATAAATTATATAAGGTATGAAGTTAAAAATCATACATACATAAGTGTTCTACCTTACGGTAGGTCCATGTGCCCTAATATTCCCTATTTATAGCCTTTTCTTTCATTATCTGGTAACTCACCCCACCCCTTATGTCATCTAACATCTTTTGCCTCTGCCTTCCCCTCTGTCTCTTTCCTTGCATTCTACCCTCAATTAACATTCTTCAGCAATCCCTCTCCTCTCAATATTTGACCCACTCATTTCTTTTGTCGGCGCTTAATTACTTCAATTAAAACCCTTTCCTCCCCAACCATTTCTAGCACCTCTATGTTTGTTTTTATATCCACCCAACTTACCTTTTCCATTCTACGCCATACCCACATCTCAAATGCCTCTAATCTTTTGATGTCCTCCTTTCATAAGGTCCATGTCTCACATACATGCAGCAAAACACTTCATATTAAGGATGTTACCAATCTTTTCCTGATTCCTTTGTCAAGATACTTAGTCATCAATTCCTTTCACTTCACGAAAGCTTCCTTGGCCAATGCTACTCTTTTTCGAACCTCATCTCCACACATCCCATCCCAAGATAGAACACTACCCAAGTACGAGAATTTGTCCACCTGTTCTAGTTTTTTCCTCATCCACCCTGACAGTTAACTTAGCCTTCTTTCCTTTAGTGAATCTCATTGCTTTAGTTTTACTTACGTTTATTTTCATTCCATATTCCATTGCCTTATCGTTTAGTGCATTTACTAGTATTTGTAAATCCCTTTCGGAATCGCATACAATAGCTTTATCGTCTGCATATCTTACTGACTTTACCACTTCCACGCCAATTTTCACTCCCTTGCTAATTTAGTTAAAAATCATCCATTAAAAATTCGATAAATTATTTTCAAAACGTAAACATATCTCTGAGAATGATTTTTTTCACTGACAGAATTCAAATGAGTGGTTATTACCACGCTTTAAAATTACAAATGGTGCTTACAATAACAACCGAATTGAAAAGGTCTCATCATCGCGGATACAACTAAGATTTACCAAAGTAATTAGTTTTTTGCGTTTCACTATACTGTTGATCAAACGTACAAAATTGATGGTTTACAAAGTTGATATAGTGGAGTAATTGTACACACTTGGTTTCTGAGAGACTAATACCGCTGATGAAACCTCAACAATAAGGCTGCATATTCTCGATTATCATGAGTACTTCTCTACGTAAGCTCACCTTTGATATTTACGCTAAATCTCGAACGGAGTCAACCTATCTGGAACGTGGTCTCTGTTCGGAAAATCATTAGCGTACGGACGCTGAAAGACAATGCGAAAGTGGAACTATTTTAAGAAAGGGCGCTTGCAAGGATGGAACAGGAATTTGCCCGCGTGGGCGCAGAGGACACGGATCTCTTAGGGGGCTCACACGTTGATGGAGGTTAATTAGTTGGGGAACATGGCGAGAAAGACAATATTTCGGATGACGCAGACGGAATACAGCTTAATTATTCAGAGGAAAAGAGCCATGGGAGCAATTTTGTATTTCTGTAATAATAAATTGCGAGAATAAAGTAAGAACAACAATGAAATGTAAATGAAATTAATAACAACAATGCAGAATGGTCAAGGAAATGTCTTTCGAGGCCTATACTATACCTCGAAAGCCAAGGATAACGGGAAGTGAAAAATACAGAAGTGAATGGGACACGAACCCAGGTACATCACCCTCGGGTCAGGTGTTCTAACTACTATAATATGCTATATTGCTCCAAACATTAAGCTATTGGCTAGAACATCTGGTGGGGAAGTGAAAAGCATGGGATCGATTCCAATCAACATCAATCTTTCACACCCCTTTATCCATGAACGATACAGAAGCTTGAGAAACAGAATGGTTGCCGAATTGCAAAATATTAGGTATTATTAATCTCAAGTTTGATCTCTTCAGACGTCCTTACCTTAATATCACAAACAAAATTGAACTTGTAAATGTTATAATTGAATTGTACAACGTAGTGCTTTCGGAGGGTTTCGGAGAGGTTACCTCTCTCGGCTACGGTGAATACCAGGCATAGTTTATTATTTTTTATTTTCCCCTCGATAATGACTATCACCTGGCTTTTTACCTATTTGCAGCATTACACATAAATAAATAAACATAATGAAAATAGATTTAATAACGAAAATGAATCCGGACAGTACACGTTTACTTGACATGCTGATAAAATAAGTGCGATTCATCATAAATAATTATGATACCGGTTACCGGTTTACCAGTTACTGGTTTAAACTTTCGCTGTCAACTTAACCTACAAAGATAATTACTCTTCAAGCGGAGACAGGTCTCAATGACGATTAAGTCAAACTTTCCGTAAGTTACATACTTTCATGAACTGCAATTGCATGCAGGGCGTAATATATTATACTTAATGCATTTCTTGTTTAATACAGGAAGACAGAAATTCCCTATTTATCTCGCGTCAAACTTTCGTTAAATTTACTATCAGAAAGATTGATCGCGAAATTTCCAGGTCCCTGAAAAGATACGAAAGTTCCTAAGAAACTGATATGTACGAGTACTGCTCGTACTTTATTGGGGATACATTTGAGGGAAATTTTTCAGAATGTATTAACTTTCTTGAGCTGAAGCATCAATAGCAGCTTGAGCTAAGTTGTATAGGCAGCACAAAGTAATCAATCGTGATATTACTTCGTTCGCTCAAATTTCACTAATTCTACAAATTTACAAAGAATATTTCATGAGGACAGTTTCTGAATGAAGATTTCACGAAAAACTGATAGCTAAATATTGGGTACCTCTGCCTGATTTTCTTTAATTCATGTATTTGCAATAAGAATACATCAAATAAAAATAAGATGATAATACTAATGGATCTTCTTTCATGAAAGCGAAATCAAACGAGTACGTGAAATTTGGAAAGAATATTTCATGAGGACAGTTTCTGAATGAAGATTTCACGAAAAACTGATAGCTAAATATTGGGTACCTCTGCCTGATTTTCTTTAATTCATGTATTTGCAATAAGAATACATCAAATAAAAATAAGATGATAATACTAATGGATCTTCTTTCATGAAAGCGAAATCAAACGAGTACGTGAAATTTGGTTCCATTTTCCAGTATATATTTGTCAATGTTTTTTATTGTATGTTACATATTTAAAATTTATTTCTTATAAATTTGCTAATTGACCTCCTGGATAGGTTCCCTATACTTAAAAAATAATGTACTGATTCATTAAAAAAATTAATTAATTGATAAGATACATAAATATAATATTTCACTAATTATAATTATTTCTTATACATTAATATAAGAAATAACTAGCAATTTTAATTCATCATTGAACTGTCAATACTCTTAAAATGTTTTATTTTTTAAAATTCTTTTATTCCGTTATTGCTGTCAACATTAAGATACCATATTTTTGCTAAAATTAAAATACTGATAGTAGCCATCGATAATTTAGTTATAAAACAATAGTAAAACGTATGGTACCAATGCGGATTTATCTATAATTCACGAAAAATTTCATAGAATCGAGTATAATTCTTGGAGGAGTATATGCTAATTGGAAAAGGAAGGAAAATTAATGCAGCTTTGGATTTTGCCGCTGCAAACTGTCCCATTTCTACAACCGAATCCTTGTTTCAATTTCACCCATAACGAACGATGATGCTTTCTCCTAGGCCTCTCTTCTCTGGCTCCCTCACACATCACAGTGTATACACTTCTCTGTGTTCTCCTTCCGCGAGGAACCACTTTATTCCATTACCCCAAGACCTTCTACTTATACACGCACACGTATGTACACAAACACCGAACTCATCTGTGCTCTTCCTATGGCATTCCCCACACAGATTACTCCGTCCTCCGAAAAGAAGAGCCCCTGAAAGGCCACTTAGATAGCGCAGGAACGTACTTCAATTCACAGACACTCTGCAAAGGAATCTTGCCATCTCCTTAATTGACGCGGCCAGGGGCATTTAGCATTCTCTATAGAATTTTTCCCTTCGTCTCTTTTTTCGCACTGCCCCATTTATACGTCTCCATTCCTATTTCTTGCGCCGCTTTCTTCCCACACGATGATATCTTTGGGCGACAAGCCTAATTATTTTTCCCAATTACTTTGGAATGTGCTTAAGAGACTTTTCAATCCAATTACTAAACTTTTGCGAACACGGGCGAGGACTTGAGGCGCCGTTTTAAATATCACTTAGCATTTTCAAGTTCAAGTGGAATAAGTTTATAACATTTAAAGCCGGAATATAACATGATAATAGCTAAAAGATCATAATAAGACCCACGAATAGGCAACGCGACAGAATTCTTAGTGACCGTGGCGCTCAGCCGGGCTATGCCGCGGGATCGAAAAAGCCATCGCAATCCCAGAGTAGCAGATGAATCGAAACAGTTTCTTCACATTCTATATTTAAAAACCTTAGATATTGACGTGGTATAAGATACTTGATAGTTTAGCGCCATTTTCCTAGTTGCTCTGCTCACTTTATCTCAAAAATTGGCCGAAAAAGGTGTCCGCCATTTTGTTGCGTAAAATGAGCATGGATCCATATTCGAGTACGAAACTATAACGAATCAAAAGATCAACAGTTGTGCTAAAATATGGCATAATTGTTTTTTCCATCAGTTTCCTTTAATTACGTCTGCATTGCATCAAACTTGAAAGTTTTTCAGAGAAATCCGAGAACATTCTTTTCTGTGAAAATAGCCCAAGTTTGACAACCTGTATCTATTTGACGCGCACAAATGACGAAAACTAAAAGACAGACCAACAAAATTCGATCTTTTCTGAATACCTATGCGAAGTTTCACGTTCCTCACTCTAAAAAACCATTTTTGGCATCTTGGCCAGCTTTTTTCGATTCCAGCCCACTATGTGCCGTTTTAAATATCACTTAGCACTTTCAAGTGTTCCTATCAAGTCCTTAATTTCAAAATTAGTGAACGAAGATTGCGACGCTTAAAAATTGTTTTATTCTTATTGAGCGTTGATCGCTGATGCTAAATCAGTGGACAATCAGTGGTAATCAATGGATTTCTAAGGTTTCTGAGGCAGGCATGCGTCCAAAATGGCTGCTTCGCAATATCATAAGTAATTCAACAGTCAAGTTGTGAAAAGTACTTAGAAATCCTGAATTAAACGCATTGTAATTGTGTAGAATTGGGATTACACAAAGAGTAATTGTGAGGAAAATTTGTAAATTTTACCTGAATTCATTGTTGAAATAACCTTGAGTACTCGATTAATAAATAAAATCTCGGTTAAATTTTTCTCCGATATATATTAATATATATAATAAAGTTATCTTATGTCAGATTTCTTTCTAGCAGTTCAGAAATAAATAAATAAATAACGTCTTTATTTTGGGCGAAATTGAGACCTTAAAGTCTCCTCTTCCATTTAACCCATCGTCAATATTAAAAAAAACTTAATTAATAATTATATCAAAGACTTATAAAATAGATAATAAAAGTTAACTTAAGTTGAATTAAGAAATGGGAGACGACTTATGCTTTCTCCTTCCGGAATGGGAGTCGACCAAAATGTTTATTTCAAATCGATTCACTTTCAATTTTACTCTTTCTTTCATGTTTCGGAAACAAAGAAAACTAAGCAAATCGTTCGCAAGTATGAAAATTTAAAGCTGTATAAATGGTAAAGTATAAGGAAAATGTTTAGAATATACTTCAATTTATTGTTGAAATAACCTTGAAAATTCGAATAAAAAGTTAATGAAATCTCGAATAAATTGTTCCCTGACATATCGTACAATTATCTCAAACCAAATTTCTTTTAATTATTTGAAATTAATCAATTGACCGTTGAAGTAATCATCTGGTAGTTTCAGATAAATACATATGATGATGAAATTCAGAAATGAATACAAAGATGCAGCTGACATCAAAATAAGAAAATGCTAATGATTCAGGTTGCTTACGTCTCCCGAGAAAGGGCCTTACCCCGCGGTATCTTCATCTCACAGGAGTGTTCGGAGTCAATTTACGTGTACCTTTGGTGATGCTATTACTCCAACGTCGCTCAACGTCGCTATAAAAAACACTGGGAATGGTTCTTCGGGCTCTAAGATACGGGGATTTATCTTTTTCGATTGTGTGTTTCCGATCCATCATCCTTGAATGACACGGCGAACCTCTTCGTATATTGTATCCCGGGGTCGAATCTTCAAAGTAGATCCCCTTAACATTCACCCTTAACCCTCAACGCTAGGAGGCTTTCTACATAAACTGCGAGCGTGCATCCGCATTTCGTAGCGAAATTTCACACCTTTCGCCATCGCGAAGGGTAAAAAATACGGTCTCCTTTTATCTCGCCTGGAGGAGCTCCTTGCGCTCAGGTCGCGAGAGAAGATTCCATTTTCTAAAAGAGGGTAATTTACCTCCGAAGGGGAAGATGTTACAGTTTTCTGTGGAGAGCGGAAAATGAGATGTTTGGTTGCAAAGAGGTAACGAATAGGTAAGACTCACGCAGGTTATTAGAGAGAATTTGGGTATCAGGGAGGAGATTTGGGAGCATTTTCACATTCTACGTATTCATTAGTCAAAAATTTGCTAATATTTTTAATTTGCGGAAGGAATAAAAAATAATTTTTAAAGATTTAAATGCATGGTTGCATACCCACCCCAAAATCGGAAAAAAATTACCATTAAAAAGTGCTTTCAGTGCACCAGAAATATGAAATTAATATTCATCTATGTGAGAAAACAGAATGTTATGAAATTAAAACAAAAAAGTTAAAGATAAATTTTCATCGAAATTTACGTAAACTGAGATAGACATGAATTATAAATTACCTGATACTTACTTACGTGAATTGATTACGTGAATAAATATATGTTATCTTTTAGAATTTTTAATAGAATCCTAATTTTTCATTTTGTTTCTATGAAAGATATATCTAAAGTCAAGTTCTATTGCCGAAAATACATGAATCATTCTTCGAAAATCACTAATATTTAAAATGCTGTAGCATCAATAAATATAGTCAAATTAAAACAAAATTCACTACTACTTCGGCCTCAACGTTGTGGTAGCTATTCATGATGAAAAGAATAAGAAACACTTATACCCGTTACCACAGGATAATTTAATGAAACGACCTAGGTTTCGACGCATTAAATTATCCTGTGGTAACGTGTATAAGTGTTTCTTATTCTTTTCATAAAACAAAATTACTACGAAAAGAAAGCTTGAAACTTAAGTTAGGCCACTGTGAAATTTATAGATAAATAAACGAGGTCAGAGCCTCTTAGTCTTAAAAGGAAAGCATACACGTCCAGTTAACTGGACATCGGCCTACGGCTAACTCTACCGATATCCAGTTAACTGGACATCGGTAGAGCGGACAACGTGTTAAAATGAGAGGATGGAAGACAAGGAAAATACAATATAAACCTCAGTTTCATGATTAATCTACAATAAAAACTAATAAAATAATAAAAACAGTATAAACCTCATTTTCATGAATTAATCTATAAATGTCCACATGAACGTGTTATAGTGCATGTATGTACTAATATGTATCCGTCAACGTCGAAAGGGTTGACTTGGTGGAAAGTCACAATACTAGAAGGGATACAATTAGGTATTTACCACAGTTTATTGAAAACGAACATTCTTTATCGTACCCGTTTAATATCTGACCTATTAATATGTGTAACTATGTGATTTGCTTTAGCTCCTAATTATGGACCACACTTTGGTATTGAGGATTTTGGATTTTAGCGTCTTAATTTGGAACACGTGAGACTGTATCGTTGTCACCGATCCACTTTTAACGCAGCTTAAGAAAAACAATAGTGATAATTAAAACCTGCCTGTGCAAATATTTAATAGTTATTGGTACAGAAAAATATTTGAGCTTAAGAATTAAGAAAATTAGAGTAAAGGGGGTGAAATTTAACTCCAGTTTAACTCACAAAGCAGGTAATATTACCTGCTTTGTGAGTTGGCTGCCTCTGTGAGGACCTCGGACGGCAGGTTGTGCCACTATGTGGAGACTGCCAGTCTTGCTCACAAAGCATTCCCTTAACAGTGTGAGAGAGACGCGGCACGGTAGTTCAGTGGTTAGAATACCTGCCCGGAAAGTGGGAGACCTGGGTTCGAGTCCCAGTCGTGTCGCTATTTTTCATACTTGTTATTCCTTTGGGTAATTATATACATTGTCAAATTTTATGATTGATGCAAGGAAAAGTGTTAGAGGTGAATTGGTACGTAAAGGTGTGCATTGTTCGATCAAATTTGTTCTGAGTAGCTCAATATATAGAGCAACCGACCGGAAACTGGGAGACCCAGGTTCGAATTCCGATCCCGTCAGACTTTTTACATATCAGTCTCTCCTTAGGAATTAATAATTGATGGTTAAAAAACGCCTTCGTAACCAGAATACCTCAAGTTTGAGTAGGTGTATGTTAAACCACCGGTTTATCATTGTACATATCCTTGAAGATAGGTTATGGCGAAAATAAAAATATACACAGAGACGCAAACATATCTTTGCTCGTGTTTTTACCAAAGCAACAAATCAAGTTGTGTCACCCCTTTAATCTCTCTCACCCTAGTTTCCGTTCTTTACAGGATAGAAACGCGACAGACACCCTATTATTGCTTTTGAATGAGAGTCAATCCTGACCTGGTTTGGCTTTTGGCCGAGGAGGGATACTTTACAAAGGAAAATGAGAAATAAAATCCTTCCCACGCTCCACCTTAACGTCATCTAATACCTCTCTTTAGTTCGTTCTTACCCCGCGAGAGAGAGTTAGCAGATCGCGCAAAGGAGGCAGCTTTAACCCGGTGACGCTATACGTACAACACTCGACGTTGGTATGACGTAAAAATGAGAGAAAAGGGGGTCGCAAGATGGTGGGGAGGAAGGATCTCGACGAGATGTCTTTGACTGCGGACGGAATTATAATTTTCTCCCGAGGACGGGGAAGAAAAAAATCCCACCTCGCTAAGAGTATACAGCGTGTTCCAGACACAAAAACCTTAGCATCCGGAACCTTCCATACACAACTCGTTACATTCCCATCTAGCAAAGAGATATTTGATTGCGGCGAGGGAACAAGATCCACTATTTTTCCAACCGGGTAGCTAAAGAGCAAAGATTGACGCGGCCACTTGCATGGGAAGTGAATAGGGCACTCGATCCATAATTACTATTTATGTGGACGAAGAAAAAATTGTCTAATGAGATGAAAACAAAATTGTTTTAAAACATAATAAGAAATCAGGAGTCAGACACGTGCATCCTCGCTTACAGCGAAGTAGAAAAAATAGAGTTATTTGATATATTTTGAGTGATAGCTTTTTAGTAGCAAAATACTTTCAAAAGATGATGGTTATCAATTATGTATTTAATTCCTGGTGCCACCACAACCATCCATTTATTGGGAAATTACGGTAGAGGCGTGAACAGTAACAATAGACGACCACAACCATTCCCTAACCAGAAAACCCCGATTATCCGGGACTCGAACCCGCAACTTTGGGGTTGGGGCGCTATGTTAGCTAACCACTCCACCACCGCTGTCGACCGATATATTAAATCAATATGGTGGCTTCTATGACGTTCATTGTAATGATTTGGACATAATAAATTTCCTCCATTTATTTAACTGGCGTGCGCTATTAGATAGAATAGCTGCTAATTAACATTTTTCGTAGGTACAAGATTATACTAACGGAATCATTCCATAGTGTCTAATAATCTCCCCGAAAAACAAAGTAACACATCATTGGCAATTTTTACGTTATCTGGTCGAATGAAAAGCCATTGGAATGCATACCTTTGTAAGATTTAAAAAATATTAACTGCTTCGCGTTCTTAGTGTGTAATTTTGATTAGCACATCTTCATCAACATTTATTTAATCTCGAAGAGTTTCTTAATTAGACCTTAATAGCCTGGAACTATTCCGAGATTTTTTATTGTAAAAATTTAATCCGAAATGTAGTAAATCATTGAGAATTCTGCAATTCTGTCACCATTACTGGAAGACTACGAGAAATCTGAGTTATTTAAACATAGAAGTTAAAAGCGCTCCTTTAAACCGTTACACTGCCGACCCGACTACTTGTTCTCCTGAATACGATGGCTTGACTATTGAAAAATGTGTTAGGTGAATCTCAGATAGCTCGTTCTCGCTTGTCATGCTGTGGTTTCATCAGGTGTTCACAAGAACCACCAGCATCACGGCTTAAGGAGCGCTTCAGACCTCTATTTCACAGCCGTGTTGCACCCTAAATAACAAATATCAAGGTAAACTTCAATAAACAAACATCTTATAAAGAAAGACAAACAAGCCAAAAAGATGGCACCATTCAAACGTCGAGCTAAACACATGAATCCGTGCAGTTAATGAAAGAATGCGTCAAATTGGGAACCCACTTCCCTAAAAATAAAACGTATTTATCTAGGGTACGAGAAGATGGTAATTGACACAGAATACTCGGTGAGATTGAAGAGCACACGTTTAAAGGAGCTTCCTGCGACATGGGAATACGACAAATGAGTATGGTAAATTTTTCTCGGAGTCAAAAATCAACAAAGACTTGACCTGTTTCCCTTGCATCGTGTACAAGCCATTGCTGCTGCTTTCAGTCTCCTCTCGTCTTTCCACGACGAGAATCGTGCATAAGAAAAGTCTCGGAGCCCTCGAGGTTCCAACTTTTGTCACGAATGAGAAATTTCACATACAAAAGGGTAGCGAATGTATGAATAAAGGGTTGGGCTCGAAAAGAGCTGTTTTTTCGCCACCGAGTGGGTTTTCCCTTCCGCATCCAGACATTGCGCAAAGTACGGTCAAAAGGTCACGTAACAAGACCATCGCTCGTTATTTTTCCTCTTGTAACCGTGGGGAATGTCGCGCGAATCGCAAAAATGAACGTTTGATTCGTTAAATCCCTGTATTTCCACAGCATGTCGTGTTTATCTGCAACGAGATTCACTCCGGGCGCCCTACTACCTAAGGCAAACAGGCAAACATCTGCCTCCGAATCTAACCAAGGGGTATTCGGAGATTCCGCGGCCTGCTTGGGACAATTTTACAATCCAGCAACTGTAATAGGGCATTTTGCGGTGCCTCAGAAATTACATGGAAATTCTTTCATTCTTAAATTTAGTTCGTGGAATTCGATCTTTCAACTGTTCGTGCTCCCTAAAATGGGGTTTCATGGAACTCTATTATCGTGTTGTCTGTAAGAGATAAATAACTTTATCTCGGAAAATAAGTTTCAACAAAAAACGATATCTTTACGATCCGTATAAAATATCTTTAGGTGTAACGAAGGCCGTTTCAAAAAATCCTCTATTTACGGCATCACAAAGTGGTCTTAAAAACTATTCGGACGAGCTGTCCGTTCACTATATATCGCACAGCGCTTACGAATTCCGAAATTCGCGAAATAGAGTAAAATTTGATAATAAAAACACTTAAAGGTTATAAATAAAAAACATCGTGAATTATCATGAAAAAAATGAAGAACAGACTTTTTCTTTGACCACAGAAATTATATTCTATGACCCCTTAGGTCATCATCATGTATAAGAGGTCGATACTATGATCGTAGAATAAATTTTCTGCGGTAAGATAAAAGTATGTTTATCATTTTTCTTCAAGATGGAAAACTACCTCTAAGTTGAGACCGACTTAGTAGATTCTAAATATTATCACTTGATGGTTCCGATTAAAATAGTAGAGGAAATATATAGCGTCAAACATATTTACGTAATCCATCTCAAAATTCCTTTTAATCTTCTCAAATCAAAGTCCTTAGGGGTAACATTTCGTTGTTTGATCACGTGCTTACTCGAAGCACAAATACCCTTTGACGTTGGGTTGCAATGCTTTGACAAAGTAAATGAGCAGTTCATCGTATGAAGCTATGGAACTGTAAGAGAGTCAAATTCTCATCCTAGTAAATAGAGTAAAATTTGTGCCTTTCTGCAATTTTAAACAATAGAGAGATCATTATCGCATTCGTCGCAAATTTTGCGTCGAAACAGAAAAAGAAGTTTTGATAAGGAAATCAGACGTTGCTTGGAATATGGTTATAAAATGTAACGATATACGAAGCACGGCAGTCCTTCCACATTTTACTGGCGTTTTACAAGATTTGCATACCTAAAGATCCGAAACGCTGAGATAACGAAATTCTTTCAATCTCCACAGCTACATCAACTGGAAAAAATGCTGCTCGCAGGAAGGAGAGAGATGACACGGCGTAAGTTTTATATTCAAAATTGGTATGCAGGTAAATAGGTGATGAGGGTAAATTAGAAATGGGAAAACAATTACAAGATATGACTTTCGTACTTACAGTTAGCCAAGTATTCCCGGTAATGGCCGAATAGGTGTAGTCATAGTAATAGGATCTAAAATGTCAGGGTACGTTGTACGTTGCTGTTGCCACATGCTTGTGTTATTGCATAATAATATTACAATTAATTTCTCTTAAGGCATTAGCATTATTGGAGATGCTGAAAAATATTAAAATAGAAAATTATTAGACGGAAGGATTTATTCATGGGGAATGTAAGCTCTAGATCAGGGGTTGCCAACCTGGGGTACCTGTACCTCCTGGGGAAAGGAAAAGCTCGTCCAGGGGTGAAAGGTGAACATTACCTTATTACTTATATTATTCTATCAATTTTTCCAGAAGTTGTTGTTCTAGGCACATTTACAACATATTCTGTGTTGCTACTTCTTAGTAAAATTTACCACGCTATTCCATACTTGTATCGAGACGATTTCAAATTGATTTGTTATTATGGTAAAAAGAGGGTACAGGATAACTCACTTAAATGGTACATGTGAACAAAATAGGTTGGGAACCTATCTTCCAGATAATTAAATTGAAAATCCTAAAAATTTCTCATTCCAAAATTTCAGTCAGTATGTGCGAGGAACTATGATTTATGAAACCCTGAAATGACTTAAGTGCTTTATCTACATGCTTAGCAATACCTGGCGTACTTGCCATAAATTATATGCCCTGAGAGTAAAATTTGGGAAATCGAAACCGTTCGCTAAAGTGATTAAGGGCAGCAACACGGCAACAGCTCGTGCATCACAATCGCATGATATGTTTCGAAGCGAAATAAACAAGTGAGGTCCGATTCGCCGCGATATCCAGGATTGTCCCAGTTCTTAGGAAAGAGGACACGCGCGGATTAGGAAATCCGCATAGGGAACAAAATTGGAAGACCTAGTTTTTTAATTCAGCTTTTCAGAAACTCGAGAACAAATATTAAAGCGCCAATTACTTCTGGCGTCGGAAATGACTGCCGAAAATTCACGTGCGAAGGAGAAATGCTAAGATCGGTGATGTCAATTTCAAAGCGCACGAAATCCCTCGCGTTGCTGAAGGGGAACGTCACCATGGCAAAAACCGGACCATTCTGCGACCGTAGCGGATAATGTCTTTTACAGCAGCGGAGGCGTATCTCTGGCGAATGGAGGCAGTTAAAGCAACTTATTCCGAAGGAAGCGTTGTGCTGCAATTAAAGTAACTCCTCGAAAAGGCTGGTCTTTTTTACCCGGAGCCAGACCATTAGGGAGGCACTTGCGATAGAAATGGAAAATGGTAAGTCACTATGGCTCGGGGAAGCGGGTTTTACGGAAAAAAGAACGAGTTGGGATAAATATTTCGTATTCAAAGGAGTGTATGCGACATTCCAAAATCATCCGTGACGTAATAAAAGGCCGAATGCACGTGTATTTATAACTATTTATTGAACGGTAAAAATTTCGCAATTGATTCTGATTCAACCAGAACAAAACGTTGATTAAACATTGGAATAAAAAGAAAAAATAATAGAAGGTGATTTTTTCTGCGGCGGCCGTGTTAGTGTGAGTACATGTATATGTGTATATATAAATAAACGCACGCGCACACATACTTAAAAAACCTAAAAGGGTATAGCTTTAATATAGTAAATCCATAAAAAGATGCTTTGAAAGGAAGGATAGAAAATGAATGGATGTACAAAAGGAATAGGTCAGATGAATATTTCTAGAGATCGTGGACTTGCAAAAGGAGACTTCGTAGAATAGGAGAGAATGAAATAATAGTTAAGATCGAAACGACATATTCAGTTAGAATGAGAAAATATTGGAATAAATGGTGCTCCCTAAAGGAAGTGATGAAGGAAAATACAATACAATACAAGCGTTATAGTGTCTTTATTGGACGAAAATGGAACTAGGGATACAGATGACCATAAATATGTTGTTAATAAAAGAGTTGACGAAGGTAGAAAAAACCTACAGATTCCTAATATTTATAGTAATACACGCATAGATGCATACACGTTTTAATATGCTGGAATTTTACTCATTTATAGCGGGGATAAACAGTTCATTTAAAGATAAACGAGAAAGAATGAACTTACTTATAAGGGATAACGGAACATTTTGCCATCTTCAATTGTTAATTTCTATCTAGTGAAAAAGTATTTTATACCTATTATATAATCATTTTCCTAAAACAATAACAATACAGATAATTCAAAGATTCATAATATCTGGTAACAGTAGTCTATATTAAGTAATTCTATTATTAGTATCAAGTCCTTCAGTGAAAATACGCGAAATTTCGATCCTTTTAGACTTCTAATAGTTAGGATACTCGGTATTAACTCTTAGAAGTTCAATGAAGAAGTTTTGTCGTTTGAGTGGTCAGTTAGGTGTATGGGGAAAGTAAGCTCCCTCACCAGTATCCTTCGTAGTATATACTTGGCTTTCTGAGACGTTATATGGACTCAATGTTTCCAGCAGCCTCCTCAAGCTAGTTCAGAACGTAATTTAAGAAATTAAACGATACATCACTTAATCTTAAATATGTAAGTAGTCATAAAAACAGTTAACTCCTACACCATCAAGTTATTTGTAGCACTCAATTAAAAGAGCTTAATTAAATTGAGCTATTAATGTTGAGATGGGTAAAAGAAAATTACGGATGCACATGGATGAGATTTGATGATAAATATCAACGGAAATTGTTGTAACTTGGGGAAAATACTTCTTTTGGCAACCTTGACGGATATGAAGTAAGACGATAAGAGAAACAGGAAATTAAAATACGGAAGTACCTTGACAAATTAAAGGCAAGAACGGATCATATTCCATTGGTATAGTTTATTATTTTTCAACTATAACGTGTTCCAATTTCCCTAGTTAGTAACAGCAGATTATGAAAGAAATAAATCTTCTACATTATACACCTATTACAGATTCATGCCAGATCGTCTTCATGCAGAATTCCTAGATCGGATGAATAAAATTACAAATATTGAATTCTGAGATTTTACCCGCTGTTTTTGGAAACGGTATGATTAGAAAACGTGCATCGCAGTATAGAGTACCACAGAACAGATTTTAATGGCGCTTGATGTGTTACAATTGAATATGGGAAATCGTCCAAACTGATTTCAACCAGGAAAGGATGATGAATTTTTATTCATATGAAGTTTTATCTATAGTATACGTTTCTAAATAAAAGTGGACTTAATCTTAGTTAAATTATTCATGAAATATTGGTTGGTCAGACATGAATGAATGAGAAAAATATGACCTTTTTCACTCTATTGTAATCCGTAATGTGGGATGTTACCTATATTTCAATAATCGTAAGTTGAATTAAAGTAAACAGTATATAATTAACTGAGTTCAAAATCAAGGAGATAACTGCAGGGATGTTACGAGAGAGCAATATGTAGGAAAACGTTCAGCTAATAGTTGAGCTTAGCATTAATTAAAAAGTTATCTGAATCTCGACTTTATATCAATCACGGTTAGAAGACGGAACGCAAATGAAGATGATTTTCCTCTCATTCAAGTTCACATATGGGGTCAAAAATCGTTCACTGACTTTGAAATCTCAACAGAAATTAACTGCAACAGCTTTAGCTGTAAACTGACTCTTAATTTGATCTATTAATTCCTTTCCATCGCTCGAATGTATTCATTTTAATTTAATAGCTCCTCGAAGACGGTTATCGGTTCTTAAAACCGTAATAGACTTCCTCGGCGGTAATCTGGTCGGACAGGGTTAGAGCTATTTGTTTAAGAACAAGCAAGCATCAAGAAGATTGCTGAATAGTAACACTCGGAATTCGTTTCGGCATCTCTTTTGCCATCATGAAAATGGTCAATCGGCGTAGTCATGAAATGTGTTATGTTAAATAGTTAATTTTCGGTCTAATTTACCAGACGGTAGAAAAAGTTACGACGAAAGTAATTTGAAACCGTAAACTTCCTAAAGTTTATTTCTATTTGTCATTGTTGTGGAATAACGTGCAAGTTAATGAGATGTAGGATGAATTAACAATGAAAATATGATACTCTATAAGTCTCAGTGAAGATGTCGGAAAACTGCTTTTTGAAATTATAAAAAAAAACCAAAAATCCGCATCGGTATAAAGCGTACCACCCTCAAAAATAATGACTTTACAGCATGATTTCAGTTTCTATCGTTTCTATTCCGTTCCACAGTTAGCTGATTTCTAAGATGTATAGTGTTTACTACTTGTGTGGTTAATCCAGTGCCCTATTTTCTTTATAATTGAACAATAATCTCTTTCTTATTGAATGGTTCTTAGTAGCTATTATGTAACATTTTAATTCTAACTTTATACCCCGTATCTTTATTAAAATCTTCCTCGATGAAACCTTCCTTACCATCCTTTTTTTCAAAGGATATATTTTTCTGTGATATTTCTCAAGTATTTTCCTCCATTTGTATTCTGAATTTCCTTTTTCATTTTACTTTATTTTCCACGTTTTTGTAATTGTAACTATATTTTATTGTATTATTGCTTCTGTATATATTTCTATTTGTGTTATTTGTGGTGTATTTCACCCACTTTCTCTGCAGGTGTTTTCCAGCAACGTGGGTTTTTTCTTTAACAACCTAAAGTTGCGATTAATTCTTCCACACTGCAAACGTCCATGTCGTTTTAAAATTAACCTTTGTTTACTGTATAATGACATGTGAGTCAAGGTACGTGGGCCTGAAACTCACCAATACAGCGCCAGTCTTTCTATCTATCTCACTCTTTAATTACGCCAACGTTCTACTAATATCCTTCTTACTATCTTGCTGTATCATGTCTCTCTCTTTCTTTGATTTTCATTTTAAGTAATATGCGAGTAACTTTTACTGTAGTACTTTTGTGTTCTTTTGTGCAATTTACGATCCATATTCGGTCATATAATTTCTGTGGCTTTTTCGTCAGTTGTGTATCGTATACTTTTAACTTCTATGTTTTTATTGTTCCTATTTAATTTTTCAATGCTCAATGTCTTCTTAAGTGGAATTTTTGCCACGTCATTATACGATTTTTTCCTTTTATTGTTAATGTTTTCTTATCAGATTACAGAAAATTATTTCCTTTGAATTTTTTATTTAAAATTTAGCTATCACAATCTTCGCTGGTTTTTCACATCCCCCCTTCCTGGAGTGGACATTTTTTCCTAAGTGCATACGGGACTTAAGTTTTTTAATGCACTCAGTAGTTTCTTCCTTTTATCTTTTTTACTGCTATCTTTTTCTTCATCTTTCTATTCATTACCTTTATTTACTTTAAAATTACAAAAGTTTATATGTCAGGGGAGACTTTTTAGTCTCAATCTCGCCCTGAATCTTTAATAATAAGATCTCGAATTCTTAATGATAAGACTTATTCTATTCTATTCTAAACTGAATGCACGATTGTGGAAGCGCTATCTTTAGTCTGGTACAACGATGCGATCCATTACGCAATAACCCTCCACTTCGTGTCTTCTTTCTCATTTCCTTTTTCTACGGATGGGAGCCTTTATTTAAGCGGAAATTCAATTTAATTTTTTCAACCTTCCGGCATCACCGAGAGGTATCCGGTAATATTGAACGCAAATTCATTCGGAGATGAAAAAGATCTCGCGAAAAACGAAACCTTTTTTCCAATTTCCAGCCCATCTGCGAATCACGGCATTGTTTATATTTGATGAATACCCAGGTTTGCTAAGCGGCGGAACTATCAAATCTCAGTTTCGTTCGCAATAAGGTCGTTTGTATGTCTATTAGTCCTTCCCGTCACTCCAGATTTGAGGCATGAAAGAGCCTGATATCAATTCGGGCGAGTGGTACCCTTCCTCAGGTTCCTCAGTCCCTTTTCCCAGTCACTCTTCCTAAGAGAGCCTTCTCTCCCACATGAATCTCATTCACTTCCTCCTTATCCAATTCTGCGAGGAGATTAAAAAAGAGAATTCGTGTATAAATCCCTCAGAACGAAGAAGGATGTGTACTGACAAAAGAAACAGCATCAATGTTCTCCTTCCCCACTTATACGGAAAAAAATAACTAACTATTGCTTGCCAAAGTAAATTCTGGGAACGAAATAAACAAAATTGGAGTTATACTTATAAATATTTACCTAAATTCTATTATACTAGGCTAGACTTCATGGAACGACATAATAATAATAGTAACATGTCTTCATGTCTTCAGGGCGAGATTGAGATTTCCTAGTTCCTTCTTACATCTAGCCCTTTGTAATTGAATATTTATAAGAAAGAGATAGCTTTTGGGAGGAGCAAAAAAGAAAAATCAATAAAAGAAATTAAATATTATGTGGGTTTAAAAAAGTGTGGACTTCGGGGAAAAAATTAAACCCCGCAGGAAAACGCCCACGAGAGGGAGGTGGGAAAAACCTGAGAAAACCTACGAAATACAAAATATCGGAGTTATCCTTTTAAATATTTACCTTAAATTCTATCATATTCGGCCAGACTTCGTGGAACGACTTTATAATAACAATAAAAATTTATAAGGAAATAAAAAGAAATTTTAATTTCCGAACATTTAAATGTATGTTTGACCACCGGCTTCGGCTACAACACCGGCATCAGGAAGCCGTCAAATATGCATTTAAAGTGTGAAAATTACAAGGCTCTTTTTTATTATCTTATTTACAACACAGTCTTATTTGTTATATTCGACGAGAATGCTAACTGGCGTGAATATGATTGGTTTTACGTCATTTCTCTTAGTGCTTCGAGGCTGAAGTAATCAAAGTTCAATCAAGAGCCTTAGAATTAATCCTCCAACCCGATGGAAGTACAATCATTCTTATATAGGTTACAAAAGTGAGCATGGAAACTCTTCATCGTTGTACGTTTTTCAGTTTATGAAGAGTCACAATCTTCGCAGTGAAAATTCCAAAATTATGGGTAATCCTGTCCATGGACTGTCATAAAATTGACGCACGGGTAGCAGTACATGTAACATTTACATTTAAGCCCTGCAAACCGCCAATGGCGCGTGGCAGGGGGTGTAAAACACCTACATCCCTAACTACCCTGGAAAGCTATTAGCTTCTCTAATACTTCGCGGGAAGAACGACCGGAAATAAATATCCGTCCTGGCGACTATTTCCCTGTATCGCTTTTTTGTTTTCTTTCGAAGATTGCGTACGTTACTAGCTGGGATGATAAAATCAACTATCTCCTCCCCGAGATCCATAGTGACAAACTTATCGAAAAGCTTCCTACGGTATTCAAGTCTTCTATCGCTAAGCATAGAGAGATCATTATCGCATTCGTCGCAAATTTTGCGTCGAAACAGAAAAAGAAGTTTTGATAAGGAAATCAGACGTTGCTTGGAATATGGTTATAAAATGTAACGATATACGAAGCACGGCAGTCCTTCCACATTTTACTGGCGTTTTANAGTAATATTTTCATCAAAGAAAATTTTTCAAAGTAGATAATGACAGTGAGAGAGAAAATAATTCTAGCGATGGCAATAAGTGAGTGAAACACTCTGATGGAGGGTTATTACAGCAAAGCATTGAATTTCGATATCCAGAATCCATCTGAATAAGGGAAATGAGCAATTTAGCTGAGAGCTATTAGCATTAGAGCTGAGAAAAAAAAGTTAAAACATCCACAATCACAACTTCGACGGGTTAAGTAGTAGTCATTAAAATGAACGACAATATATTAGACGTCATTTCACCAAGTCTACAAAAATTTCTCATGTTCTTAGAATCGATGTTAACTCGAAGGCTTTTAGAAGTGATCAAATGGATTAAGAGGAATTTTTTACTCAAATTATCCTGCGTAAATCAGGTATCGGAACTCGAATCCCCTATGTGTGCGTTAAAATAAAAATGACTGTAACTATAATTGCTTGCACGATAATTTATTGAGGTCTAACAAAATGAATTGATTCAGTTCATCGAAGGTTGAGCTGCATAGCGATAACTCGTCACGGAAAAAATGTGAAAAAAGCACTCATAGAATCTACCTTTCCCACAGCGGTAAAATGAACTCAAAAATTCTAAACACGAGGAAGATTTCCAGCTCATGTCTACCTTTTTGAAAGCGACTTCCTAAGAGAAAACCTTGTACATATGGAAAAGGGTGAAAATTAATTTGCACATTAAGTTGTGCGCCTAGGAATATTCCCAGGGAGAGACGGGCACGAAAAAAGTCTGACAGGACAGGACTCGAACCCGGATCTTCCACCTTCCGGGTGGTTGCTGTAGCCAGTGGAGCTATCGTGCCAGAAAAACTATACTTCCTCAGTTCTCATAATACGTACTTAAAGTCCTTATTTTCGTGTCCGTTTCTCCTTAGAAAGAAAACTTTGTAATTACTTCATTCATCATATTACACGAATTCGTTTTCCACCTCACCATTTTTTCTTTTACTTCTACTCTCCTTTTTCCACTTTCCATACCCACAATTTCCCTATCCTATGCAAAAAAAAATACGTCAAACATTCCGTTTTGAAGATACGGTAGCAGGAAAATCAACTAATTCAGTAACACATTTTGTAAAACAGAAAAGCGGTTTACGACGATGACTGTGACAAACAAACCATAGGGACGTAGGATAGTGAGTGGTGTCTGCTTGCAAAAAGGCTCCAAATTGGCTTTTCTCGTCTTGGTAAGATCGCCAGATTAATTGGAAGAAAAAACTCGGAAATCGATTAAATTCCAGTACTCTTTTCGTTGGGACGTTTAAATAGGAAAGGCGATAGAAAATTAAAATGTCTCCCCCGATTCTTTTCCTCGGTTATATTAGAAAAGGAGAAAGGGTTTTTTTTTCCTTAGGAGGGAAATAGGGTGACCGTTTCTTTCACTACCTCCATCATCGGCCCGACGGCGTTTTTCTTTATCAAAGGAACGAATTCCTTTTTTAACTTCTTCTAAAGCGATTATAAAGAAACGGACCCACCGGAGCGAATTAAAGGGCCAACAGAGCGATCCCTTTGAATTTCATACTGTGAATCTTCTCGGCGTTTCTCCAGAAAGGGCGCAATTTAATCAGGCCGAAACTAGAGAGAACAGTCTGAGCGACAATTAAGCTAATGCCGTTCCAGGTCTGAAGATTCCTCTATATTTTTGAAGGTATTCTTCTACGTTTACTAAGCTAGTAAGAAAATTGTGCCAAGGTCTACTCGGTGTAAGAGGAACTCTCTAGGGAGCGATCTCGTGATGAATTTTGCATAAAGGAAATTTGAGGCCTCCTCCTGTTATTTAGGATTCGGAAGAATTGAACAATTTAGTGAAAAATATTAAAGCACAGGCAAAAATATGCTATCTCATCGGGGTATAAATATTATTCAGATGAATAAAATTAACATGTTCAAGGGTGACTTTCTGGAATTCAACACAAATGTTGAAAGGAGGGATGCATAGTAATTTCCTCAGTAGGCTTATTAATCGACTAGTTTCGTCAACGGGCAAATAAACCTACTGTGGAAATGACTAAGCATCCTTTCTTTCAACATATGATTCAGATGATTTCCAACATTATTTTCATATTTCATTTCATTTTTTTCATGAGTTTCATATTTTCTTTTGTTTCGAGTGTTAGATTTAAATGTTCTAGCAAGATCATGCATCATTTCAATGTCGAAGCAAAATCTTATTTTTCTAATCGACAACACCTTTCGTTCAACTTAGCATACTTTTGCTAATACGCAAACGTATCACTTCTTGATTTAATACGTAGTTAGCGGCCAGAAATTATACAACTTCCTAACTTCGCAATCTATCAAAGGTGAAATCTCAGATAATGTGTTTTCAGGCTCATTCTTTATACTCTTGAATTCGAATATAGGAAGTTTGAAAGTTTTAGAGAAGTTCATTTATTAATTCATTGCTGAATACATATAAATTTTCCCCTGAATTTTTTCGCTTTTAACTATTTCTCATGGAATCAATTGGAGACATATCAGGACCGTCCATGTGGGGGTTTAGAGCCATTTCATTGCAAACTGCATTGCCTAGAATCTAGGGATAGGAACATCCATAAACCTAATGAAAATAGAAACTGATTTATTTTCAAATGTTTGCTCTGAGAATATCTAGCCGTGTTTTAATGACACAATTGAAAGAGGCCGTCCAGTCACATACTTTCTTTTTTGTAGGTTCTGTAGTAATGAGGGCGGGGGGGGTTTGAACCTCTTGTCTACGCTTAGAGGCATTGTCTCATTAGAGGCATTGATAATATCCTCAAAGAACTCTTATCAACGTAAAAGAGTTGTTTAACACAGAGAAAATTCCTTACAAAACATGACGTTAATATTTGCGAATTTCTAACGTATCCTTTCCAAATCCTCCTATTCTTTTTTCAATCGTTTAATCCGTTAAAACTTAAGACATTACCAACTACCAGTAGTGGGTAGTCTGTAGGAGTACCAGTAAGAGGTAGTGGAATTTCAGTATTTTCTGGAAAAGAACTACACTAAAAATAATTCCAAAGCGTACTTCTTATTTTCCGCAAATTTATTTAAACACGACCGTTTTCGACGAAGACGGCCATCCTCATGGACACTATATCGGGAAATGAGGGAATTTTTACATGGCTGATCAATTTTGACGGTAGGGAAAGGTGAGGGGAGGGGTTAATGGAGTTTATAAGAACCATACTGGTAAAAATACAATTCGCGAAATATATTTCGCCCTATCCTAGTGCGCCTTATACAAATTAATTTAAGGAAACATTTTTTTATAGAATAGAGCCCTAATTTTGAGGAAAACGCTCAGAATAAATGTTCAATAAAGAGCTATTCTCTGGAACTAACGCTGCAATCGTTCATAACTCTCATCGAATTCATATAGTTGTTAGGGAGAGAGACATTCACCCCTTGTAAAGGAGAAAAACCGCTGGTCATGTCGGAGGAATCGCAATTCACTTGGTATCCATTCAACAATAACACTTTTGCTGAAGGGTTATTGGAGGGCAGTGGGATATGAGGGGTAAAAAATGAGGGCGACGATCATTTTCATGTGAGTCCCCCACTGCCCCTTATCTTTGTACCGCAGTGCGCACATCGCTACTGCCGCATCTAACACGCAGAGCCATGGAAGAAGAGGTTTTCCCCTCTTTTCCACTCCTTTCGCCCAAACCATCTTCCTCGTTCCCACGCTTACTCTCCCTGACTTCATCTAACTGTTTCCCTCCCCCACACGAGCGTCGTACACGACCCAATGCACGCACGTTTCCCCTACATTCCAACCAATCTGTTTCTTTCTCTCTCTACATCATTATCGGCCGTTGTTCCCTTTGCCCTTCCCTCCTTTAAATTCCGTTTCAGCCTACCGTAGATGGGCATTTTATACGTATGTAACCCTAACTCGTTGGAGGTATGGTTAGTGCGCTAGCTTTCCGACACTGGGGTCCCGGATTCGAGTCACGGCTCACCGGTTTTTTTCCGAGCTAGTGCATGGATTTTTGTGTTCGTCGTTTACGTCCGTGACAGTCCAAATTATTAAAACTGTTATTATCGGGGGCTCCTGTTTGCGTTAATATATAAATAAACGAGACGAAAAGCCTGCAATAATTTACTAAAATACCCGCTCCATTTGTCAGTTAGTGGAGAACGTATGCGCGAGCTCGCTTGCCATCTATTGGCGGTTATCTGAATCAGTTGTACTTACCTCTAGAACCTGAATCATATGCACACGTAGCAATTTATACTTTAGGTGATACAAAAAGGAGAGGAAGACCGAGTAATGCTGCTTGAATGCGGTGAATTATAATCAGAGGGAACTCACCGACGTTTGAAGAGTTTAAGAGTAAGGAAAAGGTAGGGTAGGCCAGGGAAAAAATAGCAGTGGAACTGGGATACAGCATTGATCTAATTAACACTTTACCTGAAAGATATCCTTTTAAACTTTTTATTAATAAGGAGAGGGTAGGAAATCTATGGCACATTACCGATAACTCTGTGAAGGGTACGTGGTACCATAAGTCATGTTTTTTAATACCAATACCATAAAAACAGTGCCCTATAAGCAATAATAACTCCCTTCTCTCTTTAAAACCGAGAAAGCACACTCTGCATCAGCTTCAGTATCACAATTTGCTTTATGTATAATCAATATTAACATTGTAAAAGACTTGGCGATTGTATGAAGCAAACTACTGTAACTACTTGGGTCTGTGAATCAACCCCTACATACAAGCTCACACCTTCCTTGTGCCTGCTGCAGGTTTCTGCCGGGTTTTCGTGCAGCACAGGATAAATGTCAGGCACTCCTTCCCGGTCTCCCTTGATCAACTACACAGGCCCTGAAAAGGCACGTGCCTAAGCGGGACTTTGCTCACAACTCAGTCTCAGCCACAAACAACTTCAGAAATAAAGAACTGAACTGAACCATGGCCCGCGTTTCAAAAGTGGCATGCGTAAAAATTATATTGGAACGCGGAACTCTAAGGGCGCTATCATTGTTATGTGTATTTCAATAAAAAATTAAACATCCAAGCCAGTGATCGTTTAACTGTTCTTTACCTATCGCCTACTTTTGTGTACTACAAGTTCCCTATCCCAGTAACTTAACCCGGCTCTTATGGATGAAATCATACGAAGAAAGGATTCATACGAAAAATGTATTCTGACGCAAAAAATTTACGTATTGGAACCAAAAACGGTGGCGCAAATTGGTAATCATCCTCGATTAGATCAGAAAATACGAAAATAATTTCAGAAATATTGTCTTCCTGAAAATTACAAGAAAAATAAAAGTACGATAAAGTAAGAATGTTATTTTAGAGAATTAAATACATTGTTGCATTTATATCATTATCCAATTATTTCAAAATCATCTTTCTTTCAGTACTGCTTTTCTAGGAGAAACATTTCTCTTCTCCATCCTTTCGTGCTGCATTTATAGTTTCCATAATTATTAATGTACATATTGCTGGCCAGGATTCTTGAATTTATCAACTAGGAAACATTCATCTCCTAAATATAAACTTCACTAGTAGACGGTAGGGACCGGGTTGGCGACTACTGATCTAATCGGATAATTGTAAATTCTGTCAGTTAACAATAGCTTTTATCAATGACATTTTAAGCCCATCGTTGACGTCATAATACAGATTATGTCTGCATCACACGCTATGGTTTGGCTTCACACTGGAAATGTAGTCCTTTATTTAATCTAACAATCCTGATTCGAAGAACAATAGCAATGCCAGTAATGTATTTGAATAAATTTGGATTGATGGAGAAACTGCGTGACGAATATGAAAGCGTAGATTTGCGCTGTCTTGGACATCTGGAAAGGATGTATGTAAGCAGGGTAACAAAAATTAGGTGTGTGAGGAAAATGTGAATGGAATTAGAGGAAAACCGAGATGTGAGCGATTGAAAGTGGTGAATTATAGCTTGAAAAAAAGGAGATTGCAAGTTAGAGCATACACGCATCGACTTTTTTCAACTCCGTCAAATCTCAAGGAAAATACACTGTTTTTTAAAGAATAAAAGGGAAAGATTGAAATTTTAAACGGATGAGAATGAAAAGAAATTGCCTGAATAAGGACAGAAAAGTATGAAGTAGAATCGTTAGTAAAATAAGCTATTAGGTTGCCTACCCTGATCGAATTTTGGTGTGTATCTTTTAGTTATGTTTTACCTTCACGCCTCAGTTTCAACAACTTCAGTGACTTAACCAAAACTGGTAAAAGGAGGTGCATGTGCAATCGTTCGGAGAGATTTTTCCGCTTTGGGGGAATACGTAGCAAGCTTTCCCAGGAAAAGAACAAACGTGACCTTTCCGAGGCAAACAAATATAAAAAGCTCTTTGCTTTCCTCCAACTCGAATTAAACCAGGGGTGGGGAAACTTTATTTTTTTCGCTGGGAAGCTGCATATGTACGGAGTCGAGAGCGTATGCCGCACTTGGCACTGCGTGACACTCATGTCCACATAAAAAATTTGACTACGAAAACGACAGAAATGACTCAAGAGATGATGAAAGACAGTTTCACACTTCTTCACATTTGACGATATGGATATTATCCCGGAACGATAAATTAATATAAATGGTACAAAAAAAAACAAATATATTTCAAATATGTTTAGAAAAAGCTGCATAGTGAGCTGCAAGAGACGACTTGTAAGCTTTAGGTCCTTCTTCTGAGATTATCTTCAAATATTTACCACTGTAATTTAAAACCTTAAGGAAAAACTGGTCAAACTTTATATCATCTCACTTAAATATTTTTCTGTTGGTCCATCTTAAGTTTCAATGATATCGGTTTCAACTCGCTTTGGCCATTGACCATGTTTTTGATTTGTACTCGGTAACATTTCCGTTACGTCCTCTTCTTAATACTGAGAAACAGCATGCACCGATTGAAATAGTACGGTTCATAAGCTGTTGAGTAATAACATAGCTTTGAGAAATTGATGGCTAGTACTCTAAACGATGAAGAACATAATAATAATTCCTTTAATGGAAACAGTAAGGCCCCAATTACGGTACCTCAATTTCAGTAATTATTATTATGGACGAACACAAACAACCATTTCCTAACCAAAAATACCTCCTTTTACCAGTTTTGGTTAAAAAGCCGGGACTCGAACTCAGGATAAAAGGTTCAGGATCAGGATTGGAACGCTATCACGCTAACCACTACACCACTGCAACCAGTAAATAACCTTGGGATAAAATTTAACCTTTGAAAAACTTATGTTTCAAGATCATAAAGAAGGTTAATCCGATTTTCTCGTCAAATTGTAGAAGAACACATAAAAAGGTAGGCAGGCATATTCGGTTTTTTACCCTTATTATTAATTACCTTCTTTTGGTCGAGCATACTCTCGAGTGGAAGATGCAAGTAGTTGGTGAAACGGCAGTAGTTGGTGTGTGAATATGGCGTATTATATGATACAGAAAGCAACTTGGGTCGGGAGAAAACAAACAAGGAAGTGTTGGAGATACTGGGGGAGGACGCTGCTTGGAACTTCCTTTGAATAGACCAAACAGAGGCAGAATTACGTGGATCAGATACTGTTCGGGAAATGTTTTCTTGCTGCACCTACTCAATGTGGAATGCTTAAGAAGTCAGACGATAAGAGAAAGATGATGATTATTATACAAGGAAGGGTTAGTTCTGATAAATGAAAAATAAAAGTGTCCGTAGGATATTTTCCTCGTTCTCAGGGTTTCGTTCTGTGAATAAGAGAGAGAGAGAGAGAGAGAGAGAGAAAACATCGGCCTCATTGCAACTCTATTCCCGTCTTATTTCTGAAAATAAATTGATTTTTATGCCTACGTATACCTCTTGATTTATTTGATAGCGACACCACTTGATCGTAATGAATGCATGTAACACAAGGATACTTGTTCTACAACTATTGTACATGCATTATTCTCTTTTTTAACTTTCGACGAGATCAAGCCGGTTTTTCCTGCTTTATTTATATACTAGCTGAAATGCCCGTTGATTCTCGACGGAGGAAGTCGGATTAAATATAGTATATATATTTGTGCGTAAGAGAAAATAACATCTCGCATCTTAGATTCGTCCAATGGGACAGGTTGTTGAAAACAAAAATATTCAATCTAATCAAAGTTCTCAAAGTTCCAAGCCGAAATATGCAATAAACAATAAGGAAGTGAATCCTTATGGAATTTCCTTCATATGAAACGTGAATATAGTTAATGTTCAAGTTTACAAAACTTCTCCGGTTCCTCTGGTTCTAATCGATCAACTCAGCCTTTATCATGTCACTATAGCGAAGATAGTCAATTAAGGGGCCGTACAAAGTAAGCAACTTTAAAAGTTGCACCATTTAATGTTTCACTGAGAACATTTAACAATCTTTAATGTATGGAAGTTGTCATTTTATATTCTTTCGATAGGAATTTAATCGTAAAATATGTCAAAAGTCCGAATTGATAAACAAAAAGTTACTCATCCATCTCTGTTAATTCCTCGCGGTGCTACGTATGTTATTTGCCCCTGCGATTCATCACTACAAATTGTTCGTAACAGTAAAAGTTAAAATCTCTGAAAATTATCCTCCTATACATATAGTCAATTCTAACCATTGCTGATAAATGGACCTAATACACAATGTATTATTATGGGAAAATAAATGGGCTCGGAATCAAGAATATCATTGCTCTTCAGGTGGGGGATATTTACAACCTCAAAATTTCACAAAATATTTGTATATTTTATCTGAATTCTCAGAACTTCAGAACAGATGCTCTATTCCACGACTATAATAAGAATCTGTATTTAATTTCACTTCTTTTGGCATATATCTCGATTTTATACGACTATTCCTCCTAATTAAATTTTGCAAAAGAAATAAAGTCTGTAGCGATAAAAGTGAACTTTACATATATTTCTTATGGAAATCTATCTCAGCCACNCATACACGCATCGGCTTTTTTCAACTCCGTCAAATCTCATGGAAAATACACTGTTTTTTAAAGAATAAAAGGGAAAGATTGAAATTTTAAACGGATGAGAATGAAAAGAAATTGCCTGAATAAGGACAGAAAAGTATGAAGTAGAATCGTTAGTAAAATAAGCTATTAGGTTGCCTACCCTGATCGAATTTTGGTGTGTATCTTTTAGTTATGTTTTACCTTCACGCCTCAGTTTCAACAACTTCAGTGACTTAACCAAAACTGGTAAAAGGAGGTGCATGTGCAATCGTTCGGAGAGATTTTTCCGCTTTGGGGGAATACGTAGCAAGCTTTCCCAGGAAAAGAACAAACGTGACCTTTCCGAGGCAAACAAATATAAAAAGCTCTTTGCTTTCCTCCAACTCGAATTAAACCAGGGGTGAGGAAACTTTATTTTTTTTCGCTGGGAAGCTGCATATGTACGGAGTCGAGAGCGTATGCCGCACTTGGCACTGCGTGACACTCATGTCCACATAAAAAATTTGACTACGAAAACGACAGAAATGACTCAAGAGATGATGAAAGACAGTTTCACACTTCTTCACATTTGACGATATGGATATTATCCCGGAACGATAAATTAATATAAATGGTACAAAAAAACAAATATATTTCAAATATGTTTAGAAAAAGCTGCATAGTGAGCTGCAAGAGACGACTTGTAAGCTTTAGGTCCTTCTTCTGAGATTATCTTCAAATATTTACCACTGTAATTTAAATCCTTAAGGAAAAACTGGTCAAGCTTTATATCATCTCACTTAAATATTTTTCTGTTGGTCCATCTTAAGTTTCAATGATATCGGTTTCAACTCGCTTTGGCCATTGACCATGTTTTTGATTTGTACTCGGTAACATTTCCGTTACGTCCTCTTCTTAATACTGAGAAACAGCATGCACCGATTGAAATAGTACGGTTCATAAGCTGTTGAGTAATAATATAGCTTTGAGAAATTGCTGGCTAGTACTCTAAACGATGAAGAACATAATAATAATTCCTTTAATGGAAACAGTAAGGCCCCAATTACGGTACCTCAATTTCAGTAATTATTATTATGGACGAACACAAACAACCATTTCCTAACCAAAAATACCTCCTTTTACCAGTTTTGGTTAAAAAGCCGGGACTAGAACTCAGGATAAAAGGATCAGGATCAGGATTACGCTAACCACTACACCACTGCAACCAGTAAATAACCTTGGGATAAAATTTAACCTTTGAAAAACTTATGTTTCAAGATCATAAGGAAGGTTAAGCCGATTTTCTCGTCAAATTGTCGAAGAACACATAAAAAGGTAGGCATATTCGGTTTTTTACCCTTATTATTAATTACCTTCTTTTGGTCGAGCATACTCTCGAGTGGAAGATGCAAGTAGTTGGTGAAACGGCAGTAGTTGGTGTGTGAATATGGCGTATTATATGATGCAGAAAGCAACTTGGGTCGGGAGAAAACAAACAAGGAAGTGTTGGAGATACTGGGGGAGGACGCTGCTTGGAACTTCCTTTGAATAGACCAAACAGAGGCAGAATTACGTGGATCAGATACTGTTCGGGAAATGTTTTCTTGCTGCACCTACTCAATGTGGAATGCTTAAGAAGTCAGACGATAAGAGAAAGATGATGATTATTATACAAGGAAGGGTTAGTTCTGATAAATGAAAAATAAAAGTGTCCGTAGGATATTTTCCTCGTTCTCAGGGTTTCGTTCTGTGAATAAGAGAGAGAGAGAGAGAGAGAGAGAGAAAACATCGGCCTCATTGCAACTCTATTCCCGTCTTATTTCTGAAAATAAATTGATTTTTATGCCTACGTATACCTCTTGATTTATTTGATAGCGACATCACTTGATCGTAATGAATGCATGTAACACAAGGATACTTGTTCTACAACTATTGTACATGCATTATTCTCTTTTTTAACTTTCGACGAGATCAAGCCGGTTTTTCCTGCTTTATTTATATACTAGCTGAAGTGCCCGTTGATTCTCAACGGAGGAAATAGAAGTCGGATTAAATATAGTATATATATTTGTACGTAAGAGAAAATAACATCTCGCATCTTAGATTAGTCCAATGGGACAGGTTGTTGAAAACAAAAATATTCAATCTAATCAAAGTTCTCAAAGTTCCAAGCCGAAATATGCAATAAACAATAAGGAAGTGAATCCTTATGGAATTTCCTTCATATGAAACGTGAATATAGTTAATGTTCAAGTTTACAAAACTTCTCCGGTTCCTCTGGTTCTAATCGATCAACTCAGCCTTTATCATGTCACTATAGCGAAGATAGTCAATTAAGGGGCCGTACAAAGTAAGCAACTTTAAAAGTTGCACCATTTAATGTTTCACTGAGAACATTTAACAATCTTTAATGTATGGAAGTTGTCATTTTATATTCTTTCGATAGGAATTTAATCGTAAAATATGTCAAAAGTCCGAATTGATAAACAAAAAGTTACTCATCCATCTCTGTTAATTCCTCGCGGTGCTACGTATGTTATTTGCCCCTGCGATTCATCACTACAAATTGTTCGTAACAGTAAAAGTTAAAATCTCTGAAAATTATCCTCCTATACATATAGTCAATTCTAACCATTGCTGATAAATGGACCTAATACANCACCTTGGTTCAAACCCAGCATAGTTATGGAAAAAAAGGTGACAGTACTTTCTTCCGGATCTCAGAGAACACGTATGCGAAGTTTCACGCAAATCGGACAAACGGTGTGGACTCCAATCTCAGACAAACACACAAACCCACGGAATTTATGCTTTTTATATATATAGATAAAATTTTACCGTACTTGAAGCCTTAAGAAATTTTCCACTCTTAGCCTTTTCCCCAAGTAATTAAACGTCAACAGAAGAAATGGGTGGGCCAAATATTGAAGGGAGAGGGATTGCTAATTAATGTTATTGAGGGAATGATAGAAAACAAAGACAAAAGTTGTTAGATGACATATAGGGTGGGGTGAGTTACCAGGGGGTGAAGGAAATAACAATGAGTGAGGAATGTTAGGGCACATGAACCTACCGAAAGGGTGAACACTTAGGTAAATGCAGCCTTATTTCAGTCAATTATGGGGTGCTGATTTTTTTATGATTGCAGGTGATGCTGAATTTGGTTTTTGTTCTGATTTTGCGACCGAATATTCTTACAAACTTTAATTGGTAAAATGGGACACACTTAGAACCATTCCCTACTAAGAAAAATAACATTTAGATACTCGAACCAGGGACCTTGGGGGCTTGAGCTTGGGGGCAGCCCACTAACCACTCCGCCGTCGTCGCGACTAGTTATTTAAATCTTTAATAGTTATCCAAAAGAAATATAAAGCATCATTCGTGTTGAAAATAAAAGAAAAAGGAAATTGAAAGATATTGAAACGCTGGAAAAGACATGGAGAAACGAGACGATGGAAACACGCTATTTTGCTATATATGAGCCAATATAGAAGCGAATTAAAACCCTATGAATTCCTCCTATCCTAGTTCCTTCTGTTTCTTTTGTCATATTCTTTTGTGAAGCACTTAATGGTATCCAGAACTCTTCCCATACTTTACCCCTCTTCTTCGACCTCAACTACGGAATATCCAATACTCTACCGCCATTGACCATTAATTCCTCTCCTGCACTGCCAACTATCTCTTAATCCTCCCTCTCAGTCTCGTAAGTATTACAGCAAAATTCCGACACGCCATCTCCCAAAATACCGGAAGCAACCACTTCTTCGTGGCCGGCCCGAAATACGGGAGAGCCGGGCGGTTGCCAGGGGCGTCTAGGTTTAGGGGGCGCTTGAGGCCGGTCAAATCGTAAAACAGCGTGTTTCTTGATGAAATTTTTGTGATTGACTAGAATAAAATTATTGATTAATCGATTAACTAATTAAGAATTCATTCTTAATAGAAAACTTAATAATTGGTCGCAAGAAATTATGATTACCGACTGTTAAGGTGCATTCGCATGCGAAGAAAAAGCGTCGCTTAAATATTATAGTGATTACAATAGAATATGTAAGAAATTGTATTGAATCATATTATTGATGATTATTAAAATTTGAGCAATAATAAGGATTTACCTTGATGAATGTAATTTGCTAGATTGAATCTAATAGTTCAAAAAAACAGTTATTCTTTATCTGAATTCTTTTCAACCAGTCTGTGTCACTCGTTATTTTCTAACTTTATCTTTCTTTCTCGCATAGTTTGTAACAGTTAGAATACCTCACACCGCTACATAACATCGTCTATTTATATACGACGACGAGCTAAATTAGTCCAAAAACTTGCCGGAAACTTTCCCAAAAACTTCCCGGAAATAAAGACCGAGAATTCTTATCTTTCAGAAGTTCACTTGCGATTTGATTGCAAGAACAAGAGGCGCAAAATTAAACAAGAAGCGTATTCATTAAGGCATTTATGCGCATAAATCAAACAAAGGAGAGCTAGAGAATTGTAAGTTTTAAGAAGAATATTAAGAATATAAATCATTGACATTAACAGTTTTTCAACTAACTCGTAAGGCAATAATAATTATGATATATTTCGTCACGATTACGATCAGGTTCACAGAACAAAATCTGCATTAATTGTTAACATGTAAAAATCAAGCGAAAGTAAATATTGGTTACAAATTAAAAAACAATTAAAAAGAATGAAAACACTTAATGAAACACAATTTTGCTCTTCATTGTTAACAACGGAATAAAAAAAGAGAAAGTAAATATTGGTTACAAATTAAACAACAATAAAAAAGATTGAAAACACTTTATGAAACACAACGTTGCCCTTCATTGTTAACAATGGAATATTAATGTGTATTTTGGGTGAACATAGATTAATTGAATTTCATTACATTTGAGTACATATCTTCAAATTACGACACTGTTTCTATCTCGAAAAAGACAATTCTTTGAGAAAGCGTCCTTAAATAACATTATAGGGATCTACATGAAAGGGGCGCCTATGTGAAACCCTGCCCGGGACGCCAGTACGCCTTGGTAATGATCCGATATTCTTTTTCTTCCTCTTGTAATCAAACTGCAAGTGAAAGACAACAGCCACAAAACCTCCGTCTCATAATATTAAAGCAATATTCCGCAAAATGTATTTCTCATTCTTTCTTACCATTCGCAGAGCCACCCCTTTCCCTTTACGCTACACCTCGGGTGACCAGGAAGCTGCCTTTCTTGTAAACTTTCCGGGAAGTTTTTGGACCAATTTAGCTCGCCGTCTCATATAAACACACGATGTTATGTAACGGTATGAGGTATTCTAACTTTTACAAACTATACGAGAAAAGAAAATAAAGTTAGAAAATAATGAGTGGCACAGAATGGTTGAAACGCATTTAGATGAAGAGTAACTCTAACATTAATGAAATGCTTAATGCCAGTTTTCTGCGCCACCTAAAATAAAGCTCTTTAAGTAACTTACGTGATTGAAATTCGAGCAGACTGCACTCATAAACTTGTGTCTCCATTGTTTAGGAGTTAAAGTTAATTAGCGAAAAGCCGAAGTCTTTTCATTGCATTCGTGATACAACTGAACGCATTCAAATTACCGTTTTCGTTATATTTGGATTTAGATTTTTAGATTTATACCCCGCAAGCTGCCAGTGGCGTATGGCAGGGGGTGTTGCAACACCAAAGACCTAACCTAATCCATCGTGTTTGCATCTCTAATGCTCTGTGGAAAGAACGACCAGAAGTAACGATCTGTTTTAGCGATTACCTCCTTGTAACGCTTGGTAGTCCCCTCTCGGAGATCGCGCTCGCTGTTTACCGGAATAACTATGTCTTCCATTTCATCTAAAAATTCTGAATCGATGAATTTGTCGAAAAGCTTTCGTCTATATTCAGCCTAAAGAGGTCATACAACAGTAGTAGCATTATTTAAAGAGCTTTGACAGCTGAGGTTATTTCGCACATATGGGCCCCCGCCGAGAATCGAACCCAGGACCGCTTTTTACCGAAGGCGATATACTCGTACACTTGTCTATCCAATATCTCAAGGAGGACATGTTAAAGCGCATTTATTAAAGCATTCAATCGCATACACCGAACAAAGGAGAATTAGAGAATTGTGGGATTAAAAAAGATTATAATGAATATAAATCATTGTCATGGTACTAAACTTTTAAACTAAATTTTTTCAACTAACTCAGAAGCTTATAATAGTTATAATTTATTTCGTCACGACTCAGGGACAGAACAAAATCTGTGTGAATTGGTAATGCGTCAAAATCAAGAGAATGTGATTACTGATTACAAATTAAACAACAATTATAAAGAACGAAAACACTTAATGAAACACAATGTTCCTCTTAATTGTTAACATTGGAACATTAATGCGCGTTTTGGGTGAATTAAATTAATTAAATTTCACCACATAAAAGTGCGTATCTTCAAATTACGACACTGTTTACATTGCAGATTATAACATGAAATTTAAAAAAGAAGTTAACACCGTAAAAGTGTTTCAAACATATATACCACTATAATCTAGCATAACGCCACTACTAAAATTAGCGTAAAGATCAACCCGTTTTGCCTTTAAATGCCATTCTTACGTTAGAATCCCATTTCTCCTCTTTGGGAATAGGCCTGCGTGTAACCACCGTTCGGGAACCCAGAAACCCCGCCGAGGCGCAAGAAATTTGAATGGGGAAAATTAAGACATTCCAAAAATTCAAATCCTTTCTTATTTGCAAGGATTATATGACCGAAGCGCTTCCTCGCTGTATACCTGCTAATGAGTGCGATTCGCAAGGATGAGGCCTTTCCAATGCTTCTTCTGCGAGGGATTAGTAGGCTTCACCGATTCGTACCCTATATATTAACGAACTTCATTTTCTTCGGCCTTTAAGTTGATGAAACCTTTGGGAGAGGAAACTGAAATTATTCGCGAAAAATGACACGACGCTAATTGTAAGATGGCGACGAGGCTATTACAGTGGAGGTAAATGTGTCGAAATCCTTTTCTAATCCCCTTTCCCGGGAAGGATTAATTCTCGGAATAAATTTGCATGTAAACGCGCTTTAAGTTCCTAACTTTGTCGGATATTTCCTTTACATTTATGAGAAACATAAATTTTGCCTTCCCCCGTACTTTAACGGACTCTTTGATAAATCTAATATAGTAAAGGCTCTTGTTTCACAACACAGCGGGTCATACGTGATTAAAAGTTTAAACAGTACGGTGGTATGATTAGCAATGCGAGCGGAGCGCCTCTTTGACTAAGGAGTTCTCTAGTTGAATTAAATCTACTAAATCTATATCTAATAAATTGAATCTACTCTGAAATGAACTCTGTCATTCACAGTTGCTTATTCGCCAAGTATCCGCCATGAAATAAATTACTGTAAGACATTGTTAAACATTTGGTGATTATAAAAGGAAGAACTGATGCCGTATCGTAAATTGATCTTTCAATAAAAACAGAAGCTTTTTCAGAAGTCTTTTTTCTTGAATTTACGGTTGCAGTAGAGCATTTTCTACGAACAGGTTCTAAAAACTTTGTACCGTGTAACTTATCTATAGCGAAATCTGTATATAGAGAAAACTTGTGCATTTAGGAAAAATTTCTGGAACCATGCGATTCCGATATTGAAAAGTTTTAATGTACTATATTGGATAAGTACTTACTTTATTCTCATTGTAGTTTCATAATCTTTCTCTAACTAGAATCACATATTTGAACCTTCTAGAAGAAATTACTAAGAAATTAACTGTGCAAGTGTCAAAGTACTTCACATAAAACAACATGTCAGAATAAAACATTCAAATCCTATTTCTATAACATATGACAAATATGAGCTAATTAGAGGATTAATGCCAATGTTTACTCAAGGCATATAAACTTCCAATCATTACGAAATTAGGATAGAAAATACAGCAGGAATTCGAAAGCTTAAATATGATAAACATAAAGAATTAGTGAACCTAGCGTGCTTACTGAATGTCACAAGAGCACAGGTTTTCATTCAAACTTTACTCAGCAGATTAGAGAGAAAACACCGATAGAATTAAAAGTGCAGCGTGGGCGTATGCGTATTGTAAAAAAAATAAGTTAACTGATAATAAATTCGTGCAATATTTTAATGAAATAATTGTCAGGCATTCCAGCAAGTAATTATTCATTATTCTGGGTTACAATACGATAAAATAACATGCGATAATGGTCTATGTATTTGTTTTCAGAGTAAATTACCAGAAGATAATTTCCAGCGACGCTAAGCTTAAAGAAACTCATTATTATTTCAAGGATAAAAAGAAACGATCAATATAGGCGCCCCCTTTCGCGCAAAATATAGCTAACTTAGCAAAAAATCCAACTTTTAGAATTCCCGACGAATAAAAATCTCCTTACTGCAGGCAAAGGAAATTGGCCCAACCGCTTGCGTAAATCTCGAATGAATGGAATCGCATTCATCAAGTCGAAACTCTGGCTTTTTTTTAAAAAGCTTAAAAGCGCGCAAAACTACGGATCGCGAGCTTTCTTTTTGCCACTCGCCCGCAGAAAGTATTTAGCCAGAAAATTCCACTCGAGCGCTTTGCGCCTTGCTCAAACAAAAAGGAAACGCCGCAACGAAGGTCACTGCGGCAGGATGAATAAACAACGACCCCGGATAAATTTTCTCCCCCCGATTCATTTTAAACGGCTTCTTCCCGTTAAATCCCTCGCTGACGAACTTGGGCAGAATTTCATTTTGTGCAGAAGATATTCGGGGATGGGAAGGGAGCGAAGAGTTCTTCGCGGAGAAGGAGACGAATATTTCCTCTCTTCCCTCATTCTACCTGACCTTCACCAACCCATACCCGAGGGGCGGGTTCGAACATATCAGGCTGAAAGAGACGAGAAGCTGGGAGGAAAAAGGAGCAAAGATAGCGGGCAGAAATAAAACAGGAAAGATCTCTTCCAGTCTTTCTCCCAACCTTAGAGAATACGGTAACAACTTCTCCTCGAGAGTCCCTCAGGGGCAGTAGAATGTGGTACGGGTCAAAAGTTAGGAAGATGGCGGGTTGGAACTGGTTGCGAGAGTCCATTTCGAGCGGAGCTAAGCCGGGCGTACCATGATGATGCCGTAGAATAAATTACATCAGATATGGAGGTAAAAAAGTGAGGTAACTGGATTTTTCTTCATTTATCCATATAAAACACGACCTCAAGAATAGACACGCATATTTCTGAGTTTCTACCGGAGGGCGTATTTTGAATCCTTTAATTTTAATGGAAAGTGCTGCTGGTCGTCCATGATGATTTAGTTTCTTACAACGCCGGTTACTTAGTCGTTCAACACCGAATTCTTCTGACAAACCATAGGAAGCGTTACGAAATCGCATTAGCTATTCATTTTCGAATTTTTTTTTAATCGGACGGATTTGTGTAAAATGACTTACGGGAAATACTTCCGTCTACAGCGCATAGGCTTCAATAAGTTGTTCTGTTGAAAACATGTCGTTGAATATAAGGACTGGTGTTATTTATACACATGTGACTAATCTAACGGAAGATTGGTTCACTTTTGAGTTTTTATAAGCAATAATCATTCACCTCATTGATTTTGTATATCTATTGATAAAAATTATAATATCAAAAATAAAATTATACTTCATCGTATTTATAACCTTTATGAGATGGCTAAAATTCTCCGTAAATAGACTGCAGTGACATCTGTTCTCTACCAATTACATCAATGATACATTAGAATATACTTTAGACCTTATTATTTTCAATTCCTTTCGGATGAATTCAAGTTTTCCGCGTCGCAGTCTTGGGTAGATCGTTTTAAAAGAAGCCAAAGAATAAAGTAGCGCCTCGCCACCAACTATGTCACCAAAAGGGATTGCATATCAATAAATGATGTAATTCTTTCAGGGTAGAACTTTCAGAAATAAACCGTCTGTTAATCGAAAGGTTCGATCCAGATTACGATTTATATTCTTCCTTAACCATCATTGCGCAGCTCCAATATCTTAGCGCCCATACAAATTTTATTTCCGTCCAGAGATTAAAAAAATATAGGGAAACACGCACTCGACCTCGCTGATGACAGGTACGTGAAAGATAGAAAGTGGTTTTGTGAATCGCTGAAAAGATAACAAAATGCGAGAATATGAGAACTATACTTAAAAGTGAGCGACAAAGACAATGCGGGAATCGCAGTTACAAGAAAGCGCCTCGTGCTTTTACAAGTCGAATGAAAACAAGCCTCACGACCAGATGGGAGCGAAACAAAAATCCAATAGTTTGCGGTGAAGTCGGATGACGATTCGGCGAGGGCGTAAAGCGAAAGAAAAGGTTAAACGGGAAAATTGTCTGTATGAAATGTCACCTCACGTTGCCAACTTCCAGAGATTATCGCAAAGAATTTTGAAGAAAAAGGAATCATACAGGGCATTTAAAAGTGAGCCACCGAGCAAGAAAGGGCGCTCAAGTGATATTTAATTTAATTTATTTATTACGGGCAGTGCCCATTTACCAATATCACAACGCATGAAAAAGATTTATCAAAAGCAATATATACAAAAGAGAAAAACAAAATCATACACATTGCATAGAAATCAAATCTAATAAATAAATTAGAATCTTCAACTTACAGTAAAAATTGGTCATAAAAGAAAATGTGTAAATAAAAGAACAATATAAAGGATGTGTCAAATCTTAGACAATGCATAGAAATCAAATCCAATAAATCATTATTTTTTAATCAACATGTAATCGATTGAAGAACTATTGATATGTAGGGCGTTAAGATCAGTCAGGAGCAAAAGCTTTAATGTATTTTGCTGCAGGAAATGGTATCTTCATAGGAAACATTTAGTTATTGATTACTTACTAAAGAATAACTAGTTTGTTTTCTAGTAATATAAATCTGACTTCTTTTTATGATTCCAGTAGTGGTAGTATTGTGAAAAGTGCTTCGACAGCTAAGGTCATTTCGCACGTGAGCCCCCACCGGGAATAGAACCCGGAACCGCTTTCACCGAAGCCGAACGCGTTGCCCACTTGGCTATCCGATAACCCACTTTCTGTGATGCCTTTAAGAATTTAAAACAAAGACTTGTACGAGAGAAAAGTGTCATTTTTTTGCTTAGCCTTATTCCCACCTGTTATGTAGTCGGCTGATGATTTTGTTGGCAGGAGGTGCGGGCAGCCCTTCATGTCGCCAACCCATATTGGGAATATCCGACCTACACACACAAATCTATTGTTAACCTTACAATGCTAAAGGTGGTTATCAAAGCAATTTTTCCCGAAAAATTGCTATTTTAAAAATACTTTTCTTGCTATTTTCCCAGTTTATGAGCAAAATTTCATTATGTGCAATGAATACTGATAAAATTTTGCATTGAATGAAACCAAAAATATTTTGGGTTACATACTTTCTTGCTCTAATTTTTCGTCCGCTCTGAGTAAAATACGGCGAGGTAAGTTTAACAAAAAAGAAAAACGTGAAATGTTGCTATAGATCAAAAGATGAAACTCACTGCTTGATGGAGCCTCGTAGAAAAGTTTACATTTTAAATTAGATTAGGTCGCACCTCTCAACCACCTACCATTTACATATCTCGAGTTTGGAGAGCGGAATTGATTTACGACTGTGTGTGATGCTAAAAGCACTCTTCAGTAAAACGCCACGCCTCGAGCATCTTTTTCAAAGATCTATCGCTGCTGCTGCAGCGGAAGCACATCTGCAGTTCGTGAATTAACATGGGAGAAGGCAAAACGAAGAACAAAAACATTTTGTCCCGGCAAAGCCTCCTATTTCATCGGGAGCGGCAATCACTTTCCACTTGACAAGTCAGCGATAAAAGTCTTTCCAAAGAGGAAACCTCGTATCATGAGCTAGTGTTGAATTGACGATCCTCCTCGCAGAAATTTTTAACCAAACCCTTCTGCTTCGCTCAGATCATCGGTGTACGAATATGCGGTAACTTTAATGGGCTGAATGTTATTTTAAGGTTCATATACGAATGCAAAAAGTGGGCCAAAATTATCTGAATTCGCTCATACTTATGCTTTGTTTCGTTCCTTCGGCGTGCTACAACGCTTTAAGATGGAAGCGACTCCGGTATTAAAATTAATAACAATAATAAAACGTCTTTATTCAAGGGCGATATTGAGACTTCCTAATCCCTTCTTACATCTATCCCTCTGTAATTGAATATTTAAAAGAAAGAGATAGCTTTTGGGAGATATAAGAAAGAAAATCAATAAAAGAAATAAATACTTATGTGGGTTTAAAATAACCTAAGCCTGAACTTAGGAAAAAATAAAACCCTGCAGGAACTCCCACGAGTAGGAGGACTGGAAAAAATCTGCGAAAAACTACCGACAGGGCAGGTTTTCGCAGGCAGCACCGATCTACCCAGGTAGGGAGTCTCTGGAAAAGTCTCAATATTAAGTATCTGAGACACTAAATGGAAAGAGATGTAAATTAATAAACATTGTACAGTGCGGCAAAATTTATTTATTTATGTGAACATACAATTTATACTGCGATACTTAAATATATTTATGAATCTGTGAACTGTTTAGTGCTGTTTTTAATAATGTTTTGAGTGAAGTTAGCTATTTAAATTGTATCGTAATATTAAGCCTTCTGAAGGAATAAGTAAAACTTTGTAATATCCGCAGGATGTTTTATTACGACCGGTTTCGTCTGCAACACCCTCATCAGGTTTGCACCTGATAACCTGTACTCTAATATGATGTTAATACTTTCGCTTCGATTATCAATAGACTATTATAAATATTACTTTTGGAGAAATAAAATATGAATAATAAATATAAATATGAAATAAAATTTCAAATACAAGGCTCCGTTAAATAGAACGAAAGAATGGGCACTTTTTTCTTTCTATCTGAGATGAAATACCAGCCAGTTGTATATGGTTAAGCGATGGATGAAACCATGCTAAATTTTGGGGGTACTTTATTTCCTGTGGGATCCATAGTTTACTTTTTATTCAACTCCGAACTCGAGTTTCCATAATAAAAAATCCGAAAGTAGATATTTAGATTCGCTTTTTGAAAGACACATCGTCATTTAATCAATTCCAACAATTACGAAAGTTGCGATAAACATTATATCGGATTTTAATAAATTTCGAACCATAGTGAATTCTTACAGATTTTTTATCTTTCATAACAAAACATCTCTCACTAGGCAACTTTAGCGATTTACTCCTTTCCAATCACTTATGAAATGACACATTTATCTTTCTAAATACTTTCCTAGTTTTCTCTTTTCTCGGGAACGGAACATTTTTTCCATTTCATTCCTTCCTGAGTCTTGAGCTAATGCGACAATTCCATTTTCTACATTTATTCCACAGTTCAAAACCTACTAAATAATAGTTCCTTGAAGTCCAGTCCTCTCTAAATCGGCTTTTTCTGAGCTGTATTCTCACCTTCGTTATTTCCTCTCCTGTGTGAAAGAACTTCCGAATTCGCCACCCCGGTTCGCCATGGTTAAATCCTCTGGTTGCCTACTATGCGACGAAGGCCGAAGAAATATCGATCACAGCGCCACCGAACTCATCTACCGCAACTACCGCTCTCTTTTTCCCCCTCTCCAGCGGCCTCTCAGCGGCCAATCAGCTGCCACCCAGACTGCGGTTAGAGGTTGACGCTTAAAAAGCGCCAAGCGCTAAAAACAACACGAGCCTAGCAATTATTCCACCTTTTTACTTGGACTGCTGCTAGATACTAGCGGAACAAAAATATGGGAATATATATTTTGCCAGATCTGAAATGTTCACCATCGAAATTAATTAGGATCATGTTACCTTCATTTGGGGAACATGTTCCGTTTAATCACATTGGTTAACAACATTTGTGCCATTTTCCACGTGCTACTAAAGATTCAGAATATTATTCTTTTCCGTCCAAATCCGTCTATCAGACAAATTTGAGAGTTTACGATAACAATGCACGCTTTCAGAAAAGGATGTGTTATTAGCTATAGGACTCGGTGAAATATACTGAATTTCGGGTGTTATAATGAAGGTAAAAGGTTGGATAAAAACTTGCTTATAACCTTCAAACCCTTTGGAAAGAAAGAAAGAAAGAGACACGGCTGTTAGAATAATATTCAAATTAAATTGACTCCTTAAGCCGTAATATGTTAAAAATAATATTCTTCAAACCCTTACACTCAACTGAATTTTTATCCTCTCTCTATCATTTTTCGCTTTCTTTTTAACAATTCTTTGCCGGTTTAGAACATTTTTTGATCGAGCATCAGGTCGTCTCAAAATTCTACTAAATTTTTTATATTACACCTTTATCTACCGGTAGCCTCGGTTTGCGTATTGTTGCGGGTATAAGGAATTTCTCCGCCATCCGTGAATGGATCTTTGTTGTGGATACTTCCAAAAGATTAAGGAAAGGTGAATTTCTTCTGAAGTCGTGCGGCTGATCCCAAAGGAATAACAAGTGTGAAAAATAGCGACATGACTGAGACTCGAACCCAGGTCTCTCATTGCTGCTTAAATTTCTCTCTCAGAACGCTACCATTTCTTTTAGTACTTTCCTTTTATTGATAGTTGTTTAACCCCAACACACACATTTAAGGAAGCGACAAAACTGTTCTTTGACGATAGTGACCCTAATGTTTTAACATCACATGATATTCATGAACGAAAATTACTAGTCACAAATCTAGCTTTTCTTGTGATGGAAAGACGATTCATGACGAGTGGCGTAATAGCTTCATGTGCTAATTTTGAATTAACTGCCTCACTCACAAAATTATCTGGAAGTACGTTTGCAAGTCTGTGACTATTTCTTAACTCGTGATTCGTGATTTACCGAAACATCCACCCATACCGTCGATACATTATCTAGTCATTATTAGTAACGGCTATATAAATAAATAATTCAGCTAGGACTTTTAGTTTGCAACGGTACTTCATCTGAGCAATCAATAGTTCCGGTACATACGTCATCTTACACTTAAATTAAACACTACTCCAGTTTAGGCCGAGGCTTCAAAGAATAATTCAATCTCCTCCCGAAAGAGTAATTTAACGAGAAACTCAGCGCGAGTTCCATCAATCTCGGTCGCGGAACATATCCTCGCAAGCGGAAGTTACGTAAAACTAAGCGCTCATACTTTCATAATACCCACGCTAATTTTTTTTATTTCTTAATACCCTCCAAACACTTCGTGCCTCTTCCCATTCATCCCTGACGTTTCTATCCTCGCAGATTTTTGGGGTATGAATTCCAGACCTCTCTCCTTTTGTAGTTTTTAATGAATCTTCCCCAGAACCATTTTCCGCGGCTCATGGGACGATTATTTATTGCACCATCCTTCGCCTCTATCCCAACACCCTCCCCTTTAGCAGGTCCTCCATCGACCGCAGCGCCGCGCTGCTCGAACTAGTGTCGCTTCGCGTCCGTCCTTTGTTTTACCTACGAATTTTTTTATTCCATCGCGCTTTATTTTCACACGAACGACTTCTTTTCTCTCTCGTCCATTCGTTCTTTATCTTCCTCACTCTCTTTTGCACTCCGAGAGCAATATATCCACAGTGCACCGCTTCTGTTTTCAAAAGAAAAACTGAGAGGTGCGGATAAAGGATGTTTGTTGAATGAACCACGCTTTTTATCAATTAGGTAAATAGGGTAAACGCTCCCGTATGTCTTTGGGTCAAAAAGAATAGATATTGATCCATTTACCTTACTATGCTTTCCATGGCGCAATATCTAAAACTGTTTCTTTAGGGTTCAATAACTACGGTTTTGTCTAATTTACGTTGGTACGCTATTATTTGGTTAGAACCTCAAGTGGAGATTAAATTGTAAGCTTTATTAAAAAACATTCATTTATATAGAGCACCAATATGTAAACAAATAGGACAGTCATAGTGTCGAGGTATATTTGCAAATACTACAAGAAAACTTAAAAGACAAAAATTTAGTTTCGAATTGACTCACGAAATAAAGTTACAAATTATACGAACATATAGAATATCCGTTGCATTTTGAAGCAAATTATTCCATGGGCATTTTAAATAACAGAAATAAAGAATACTTTTAGATGTATGTAGAAGAGTATTTACGATAACGGGTAAAAGCATTGACAATGAGAAATCAGCTAAATTAACGTGAGTAAATTTCCATTCCAGATATGTATCGTAACGTTTCATACAAAAGGTTCAAAATATTATTCGAATTCATCAAGAGTGACAGGCCACGATGTATAGCATCGGGATTTTCTATCATTTGATTAGCTTACACTTATAGCATATAGTTCCTTATCCACAGCCTTTGAGAATCGGTAATATGAATTCCGAACGTTTCCTTCCGTGTTGCATTGTATCACATATTTTGAGTCTATTGCATTGAGATGATGGTTAAATCCTCGAATTTTCATTCACGACTCATGTAACATGTATTATGCATTAAGGGAAAGGGGAGAAGGAACTTAATGGAGTCGGAAGTCCATGCATACATAAATTACAGTTTCCTCAAGTTTTGATTCAAGCTCGTCTCAGAATAAAATAAAGAATTCTCGCGTGATTCCTGTAACCGAAACGAGTAAAAATGAAATCAAACCACACTAATTCCGTCAATCCCAAACTAAATACGATAAGGCTATTAACAGATGTTTGAAGCTATGATCTACTAAATATATCTTGACGCCTGAGGAGGTGTAGAAGGCACAGAGCACTTAACTTACTTCATTGCTCGTTATTAGTAATCGTAATTATGCGTAACATACCGTCTTAAATAGTTATGCTACTGATATACCATATGGTGGTCTTCTCTTTATTATTTTTAAAATTTACATGTTAAGTGCCTCGTGCCCACGTTAAGTGTACCTCGCCCAGCCAGGTAGGGAGCACTGTACAGTGAACGCTACCTAGGCGAGGCTCACTGTACAGTGAGCGCCACCTAAGGTAGGGTTCACTGTACAGTGCTACCTGCCGGTTTAGTGCTACGTGCCTCCTACAGAGGTATAGTAAGAAAAATAACGTTCTTTAGGCCATGGGGAGGGAGACTAATCAAAGATGAGTTGATTGAAGCGACTTATCTGTAAACTCGGAGACGCTCATTATCTCTCAGAGTTCCATAAGAAATCAGTCTTTCTAAACTCTGTGTTGCCACTTGTCACCTATTTCTTTTATTATTTCGTAATTACTGTAGTGAAAAATTTTTATTTGCATTTTCCCATCGTCTTCCAATAAACTCCTGAACTGGAACCGACACCTAGCAATATTATTTAGACCCCTGGGAGTCTATGTCGATATTTATTATTATTATTAGGTTTTTCTAAAAGCGATTAGAGACTAAAAAGTCTCCTCTTCCGTCTAACCTGTCGTTAATGTTATTGATAAAAACATAAATAAATTTGTAAGAAGAAACAGAGAGGAAAACTTAAGAAGAATTTGTGGAAGTACAAAAACCTAAGTAGTAACTTACGATAGTATACCTCCACAGCAATAAAAACATTCACACAGAACGTGAAAAACCTGCGCAAACCTACTGATAGTACAAACTAAAAGATGTGAAGAAAACCGTGTATACCGAAATCACTTGAGCAGTACTATTACAATAATTCACTAAAACTAATTCACCAAAGCAATAAAAATCATAAAAAAAGCATTTTAAACAAAAAAATCGTAAAATTAAATTATCTTAAAAATTTAAATAATAATGTTCAATAGAAAAATTACTTACAAAGCATAAAGTAAATTGAAAACATTCCATAAGAATAGTATAGTCAATTTGACTATACCGTTCAATGTTTTTATGTCTTATACAGTGTATATAGTAAGAAAAGAAGTATTAAACACGAGGCAACAGAGAGTTGAAAGAGAGATTTCCTACGGAACTCTAGAGAGATAATGAGAATCTCCGAGATTACGGAGAATTCCAATAATTTAACATCCAATCGAAGATGAGTAGCTTTAACATGATCATCATTGATTGGTCTCCCTCCTCTCGCCCTGAAGGACGTAATATTTCTTGTCACCTCCCCAGCCGTCAAGATAAACTTAATAGACTCTAGCAAAGAAGAACCGAGACTTGGTAAAGCCAAGTCTCTGTTCTGTCTCTCTGCTATGCCCTTCCACAAAGTAGCACCTGAACACATCGATTTCGTTCTGAAGTTAGCATTAGGTTAAAATTTCATACTCTCTCAAATGGCATTGATCTCTTAGTTTCCGTCATGAAAAACACTCATATGATTCGCGTTGCCGTTTTCACGAGCTTTAAAATTAGAATGAAATTGAGGGTTACCTAACATAGTATTGTTTAAAGTACTACGACGGCTGAGGTTATTTTTCTTTCAAGAATCCTACTGGGAATCGAACCCAGGACCGCATTTAGAATATAGCTTCCATGTATTACATCCCATCCTTATTTTTTGTGAAATTGCGTTTATGAACCGAATTAGCTCTTGTTAAAGCTGATCGAAATAAAATGGGCAATAATAGATAGCCGAGGAAATGAGTGCTCCTGTTAAGCGACTTCAAAATTTTATGTATAAAATTACTGGTAGATATAAAATGATGTCCTCGGACAAGAACTGAAAAGAATGAAAATAAAATCAATTTTAACTAGATATAAAAAGGTAAGTCCAATTAGAGAGTACAAAGAGCCAAGAAAGAGTGTTTGAATATAGAAGACGCTCCTTGATACACCTGGAAATATATCACGATGAGTTTGCTGTCACTCATATGGAATCTCTGCAGAGGTTTAAAGCAGAAAGATGCTTAGGCAGAAAGAAAAAAGAATAATAATCACTTAAAAATAAGATTTTTTTCTGAAGAAACGAGGTAAGAAAACGAATATGGAAAGAAAGAAATGGAGCCAAAAGACAAAGATAAGATGTGAGCAGAGATAGAAGCGATTTGAGAAGGAAATTTGCAAAGGTGAAGTAGTGTTTGGGAGTAAAAGAAGGTCAAGGCCGGGATTGATAAACACAGATTTAATTAGCGACCAGTTGACGGCAATCGAAGTCGTGCATGAGCCAATTAAGTTGATGGTAGTTAACCTCGGCAGAAGTGGCCATAACGAGGTTGACACGTTTGTACGAGGCCCGCCAGAGGACTTTATTAGTGAAAAAATTGAACAAATATGTATGTTCTTCTTGCAATTAATTGAAATGCAGCGATCGTGCAAGGGAAGAGAGTGCAGTGGGGTAACACAGATCGAGAAGTTTAAATGAAAGAAATGAAGTATCGAGCGTTTCTGCAAATAAAGAAAATTGAGTCCGGCACAGATAGGTCTGAAGACATCCAACGCAGAGCGACAAACTAACCACGAAAGCTACATATAAGATAAAAATATAATATCAAATACTGCCTGAGTTTTACGTAACATCTGATAAGGTTTCTGATCTTAGAAAAGATTAGCGTTATTTTTAAATCTAATTACGGTTTCTCCTCCACCAGGTCAAGGAATATAGATCGAAAAGTAGAGAAGCAGTATTTTCAGGTAGGATAAATCACAAGATCAAGGTTAATTAAATAGATCAAAAACAAGTATCAGCAAATTCTCATTTTTAGATTAAACACGGAATAATATATCTGTAGCAATCTTTGAAACCTTCCCAAAAATATAACATGACAGAGATTTTAGTAGAGAAGTTAAAATTTGGAAAACTTTGGTAGCTTTTTATGTAAGAGAGGAAAAAATATGTACATTGATCTGAGGGGTAAACAATAGAGAAGGGATATATGTTTTGATAAATTTGTATTACGAGTTTATATATCTAAACGCATGTGTGTATGTATATTATTCGCCATAACGTCCTATATGTTGATTAATACATTTTGACGTAAATATATATGTTTAAATTTACAAATAATTATATAATGCAAACTTTATAATAATATCGCGTCGATATCGGTAGAAATTTGACTATGACGTTTCTAAATAACTTCTGATTCGCTCGTAACGAGCGTATGATCACGTAATTTACATAAATAAACCATAAATTAATAAAAACAGTATTGTATAAAACTATTGATAATATACGTATTATATTAGACCCGAAGAAACTTACATGAAAAAGCTTTTATCTTTGTGTTCCACGAATGGCAGGTCTATGGAATAGAAATGTATAAATGTTCTGTCTGGATAACTTAATAGGTTGAACAACCAGCCAGCAACTCTGAGACCGGGGCTTGATTTCCGGTCCCCTCAGATTTTTTTTGACCGTTTCTCCTCATGAATTTTTCCTTGGTGCACACCAAGTTCCTTAACCCTTAAATTCCTTAACCCTTTTACATAATATATTACAGTTGAAAAAACCTTTTTATAGTTCATTTGATACTATCGCAGCCGATAAAACCCAAGAATAGTAATTGCAGTATAAAACAGAAAAGTAACATAACTGTTTACATAGACTAATAAGACAATTCATCCTTGAATATTAAAGAAAGAGAACTGGGGTAAAGTTATATACTAAGAGGAAATAAAAATTAGGATGAAATTCCATCACGTATCTCTGGAAATCTTTTTGAGCAAGGATTACTTCACCTTCTTTTCGAATAAAAACCGTAAATAATTGGGATATTACTTCACCCTTCATAAAGCATCACTGTGGGTATCGACTCTAAATCTATAAAAAGAAAAAAGAGTACTTTAACATGTGTTAAGGACGTTGCTTCGGTCTGGAAAGGAAACATTATGTTTGTGCTCTCTACACGGAGTGTGATCTTGTCCTTCCGCCGAGTTTTTTGCTGTTTTGCATATGATGCCCGCAGCGGTGAAATTTACGTATCAATCGATACCTTGTTCCACTCCAAAACATTCCATTGAAACGGTGCTAAGCGAACGCTAAGCTTTTAGAGGAACGAAAACCAACTAATTCGAACCTAAGTGCAATTTATACGAAATACTCCGTTGCCATCAACTGAAATCAGGCAAACAGAAATTGAGAAACTACAACTTTAAACGATATTACTCTTATTATAAGCAATATTATTCCCCACAACCCAAATCTTTTTTTTTTCTATGTCTAGTTATCTATATCTAGTTATATGTGTTAGTGTTATTTTTTATTGTCTGTTTGTATTTGCAATTTGTATATACTGTGTAGCTTTCTTCTTGTACTTATGTTTGTCACATTGTTGAAATGTTTAGATTTTATTTTTTTAGATTTTAGATAATTTTAGTCAATTATTTTCGGTTATTAATTTAACATTAATAATATGTCATATCTCCGGAGAAGGTTAGGTAGAAGAGGCCATTTTGGCCTAACCTCGTCATAATAATAAATGATAATAATAAAACATGCTCAAATCATATAAGATGTCTATCATGAGCCATTAAAGGGTACATGTGCCCTTTGTTCATATTTGCATTCTTTTGTACCTTGATAATATAATTACGATACACCATTAAACTATTTAAAGTGCAATTCACCATCGACAATCTAAAATTACACTTCGTATTATATTCATGAACGTAAATTTGCTAAATTTTACATCAAATTTATTAAAATTTATGAAATTAGATAAAATACGACTCCTTTTACCTGATAAAATTTAGACGTCAAAAGTTGAAAGCGCTACTCCAGAAGCATTCGTGTGAGTTTATAAATACCATTTGTTGAAAGTTAAGGAGGCGCAAAAATAGACGATTAGAAGTTATTCGGAGAGCACGCTCACGGCAAAGTGCTTCTGAAATGCATTACTTAGAACTTCCAAAGAACTTCGAAATGGATTTCGTACCGACGTCCTTTCCATCGGAAACAAATGAAGGGAGTCGGTCGCTCGCGAGCCGAGCCCTTCATTCATCTCCTAATGATGTCATTCATATCTTTAAATGAGGCCACTTGGCATTATGTCCAACGGCTCGGGGGTGGTTAACCTATTACGCCACAGGAGATAGCAAAATGGAGGTCATGGCATCGATCAAAATAGATCTGCTATAGTTTCGCACGGACTGCTAAATTTTCCCTAATGAACGGTATCGAGTCACCGAGGCGATGAAACCAACTCGACCTGAAAGATCATTTCAGGGAGAAAAACAAACTGAAATATTACTCTCGTAACGCTTTTGCGGCAAAAGCTTCAGCGACGGTGAGTGGCAGTTTTCCTCTTGAAGCTCATGCGTCACTTTTTTCCCGCGAATACTGCAGGCTTGATTTTCCTGAATAGCTCTTTTGATAAAGGAAAATAAACTTGGTTTCGCTAATAAAGTTCGTTTCAGTCGCTTGACTCGAGAAGCGTAACCTTTATTGTTATTCATAGAGAAAAATAATTGAAAATATATAAACCATAGGCATCAGTTCGGATATGCTTGGAGTAAAAATTGGAGGAAATTCATTTTCATATTCTTTGAAAGTATTCATATGCGGTTCATCCCAGGGAAGAAATACAACCTAGAATAAGAATGTAACTAGTACCGAGGAAAAGAGTAAATAATTAGAGATGCATATACAGTGGTACTTTGGTTAATAACGGTAATCCGTTCCTAGATTGTCGTCGTTAACCAAAACCGTCGTAATCCAAGGCGCGATACCATACTGCTTGTCAAATATGCAGATAAAACTCATTAAAAGATCTTTAAAATATGATACATATAATTTATTCGGAAAATCGTCATTAATGAAATGAATAGTCATAAAATAAGTTTTTAATTGCCAATACTCACCCGAAGGCGTCGTAAACCGAAGGTGCGTCGTTGCCGGAGACATTTTTTTATCACAGCCACACGTCGTTAACCAAGTATGTCGTTAAATAAGGTCGTTGTTAACCAAGGTACCACTGTACTATATACTGATAACTATATACTGTTTTCTATAAAGTGGGACTATAATAATGAATTCTCTGCTTTCTCTTCAATTCATCTCAACTATAAGAGTTATACTATAAGAAACCACTGTAAAGATACTTTGCTAAACTTAAATATTAATTGGGTAACTCAAACTGAGCTTAAGTAATATTAGCATAGTTTTTCAAAACTAAGATAAAAGTGTGAAGAGTATTAGACATTCTTATATTTATGTTCATTGAAGATTTTATCTAACTTTACAATATCCAAAATCGTAATAGGCATTTTCCGTATTTAAGATCGAGTTCATTTCGCATAATTATTCTCTTTTACTTTGAGCGACAATCAAATCTAATAATCCTAATACATTTTAAAACAATTTCCGAAAAGAATATTAACATACTTAAAGTGTAATTTTTGTCTTCTAAAAGGGGTAAATACCACTTACAAGCATACAAAGATTCAAAGGCAATGGGTAGAATATTGTTTAAATTTTGATATCGATCACTGAAAAGTCATTGCGATAATTTTTATCCGCTACACAAAACAGTACAGCATGACGGTTTTGTTCGTAAGCACAATTTATAACAATATTCGTTAGTTTCACAGCAAGCCATGCCATCTCTTAACATCAGTTGCTTTTGGAATGTAAATTAAGAAATATCCAATATTCGTTTAAACTCTAAGGGCAATTATGAACGGACAAGATGAAAAATAACTTTTAAAAATAATGTTACGCTTAACAGCTCTGAAAAACAACTCAAAGACCTCGCTGACAGCCGTTTAGAATCATTTCAAATTTATTTTTTAAAATAACGATACGTATATTTTGAAAAATGTATACGCCCGCGACATCTGTCAGTTAGTGGAGAACCTATATGAGAGCCCGCTTGCCATCTATTGAATGTCGTATCTTTATTTCAAAGTTGTTTAAGCTTTTATAGCAACCAATTCTTATTTATATCAACGTCAATAGTTAGGGTCTTTGTGAAATACGAGTATAAGACGGTACTTATATTTAGATACTTTCAGAGGAATAATATGCGAAGATGTAAATTGAATTAGTCAATGTAAATAGTAGAACTGGTAGGTAAATAGAAATGAATGTTAATAGTGTTATTTTAATCTTTTTGTCAGATTCGAAAGATTTTTCAGCAATTAAACAGTTATCGATAACACTGTAAATGCACCTGGGTATGCGTAGCATTCTATTTATTAGATAATTAATATTCAGTCCTCGTTAAACAGTGGAAAATCATTTTACAGGATATTAAATAATGTGATACTACACAACCTATATTAAGGAGCTTATAAAAAAATAATTTTACAGTGTCCTATTTGCAAATATTATGATACAATAAAATTTATAGTTTACATATATTGCCCACAAGGGAATGTATTGCACTTCAATGTTTTAGATTAAATTTCCATTCCCAAATACGACTCGCAATTTTGGGAAGCAACTTCAGGAGGGAGAAATAAAACATGACTAAAATCGCACACTTGTTCAATCGAACAAAAGAGGCAGCATAGCGCGAACTCTATAACTCCACGTTCATACCTGGAACCGAAAATGCATTCCATCCCAAAACCTTGAGTACACAAAAGCTCCACTTCTAAAACGAAAAAGCGATGATGGTACGACTATTAATCATATCTAAATATTAATGCCCTACATAGAGTTGGTACACAGAGTAAAGAGAGAAAATGATTGGAATTTTGATGGGAAAAGGAATCATGAATGCTAAATGAAGAGTAGACGGAAAGATAAAGAGGATAAATAGTTTGGGAGGTAAAAATGTTACACTGTCTTGTTACAACTTCATTCATGTCTTGTTACCACTTCATGGACCTCTACAGACATAGAGTAGAAAGTTTCGAAGATAAAACCGTTCTTAAAATATATTATTACAAGTCATTCTTAATAGGAATTTAGGCACACGATATTGTACTACCCCAAAACAGTAAGAAATTGAATTTGAATAGCGGAGAAAAACTAGATATTTCTGCAATTCCACTAGAAAAATTTCTAGTGGAAACCGTTTCATTGAATTTGAATAAATTAAATATTTTCAGGCAAGGGCTTGCGGTGAACCCAGGAAACTTCTTCCCTTCCGAAATACCTATATTGAGATTGCATTTCATGATATTGTTTAATCTGATACAAAAAAATGAGGGAAATATATGCTGTAACTGGTCGCTTCGATAATTCATATTTTCTGCGAACGATGTGCTAGAGTTACAGATTAGGGAAGTAGAGTCACGATGCATTCACTCCCAGATGTATATCGGAAGGCGGCTTGCAGGTTACGTGGATGCAGATGCTATTGCCCACTAAGCTTAATTTTATACTTGAATCTTTCTCGATTAACTCCGGCTGTTTAGTAATTTTTTTTTTAAACTTCACACCCATCACTACTTTCAATTCCAAAATGGAAAATATAACCTTAAAAACGAATGCATATGACGCATTAAGCTTTTTCATAACATGAAATTCGGTAACTACAGTATATATTCAATAAAGCTTCATTACTTCATTATTTTTTTAAATTCCTTCCAGATCGCAGGCTCTCAATTCTGGAACTCCAAACCAGACTTTGTCAAACATTCTAGCTCGGTGCGAATATTTAAAGAAAAATTATTGAATCATCTTTTAACTGCGAAAGTTTTTTAAAAATTGTTTTTTATTTCATACGTATGTTTATTTCTCCCTCTGTATTTTATATTGTTGTCTATTGCTACAATATTTGCATTTTTTCTTTTGTATTATATTTGTATTTTTTTCTGCTCGATGGGAAGATCCCAGAGAAAATTAAAAATTATTATGATATTATTATCCTTAACGCAGTGGGGATAAATTTTCAAATTTCCACCGTATGGATGTTTCGTTATGTTGCTATATTCATATAGTAACACGTCTTTGTAGACTTGGCTTGAATTGTTAATCTTTTTCATTCCGAGGGTTAATTATATTTAGATGATTTTAATAGAATTTTAATTTGATAAATGCACTCTAAAATAAGGTCAGTAATCAGCTGAAGAAAAGGATCAGAAAGTCTTGAAGAGACAAAGATAACTAGAAACAAGCGTGTGACTATTTGGCAGAGAAATCTCAAAATCTCGAAAAGGAAGTGCGGGAGGAGTGCGTTTGTCGAAGTGTTCGACCTCGAGCCTCACGCAATGCAGGTGTGAAACGCATAGGAGTGAAAGCCCTCCGCCTACGCTTGCCCGTCGAAAGTTACAGCAGACGGAGAGGGAAAACGAGGGATGGGAAGCGCCGATCGATAAATTCCACACAGCGCCCCGATGCGTGAGTACTCCACTCTTCCTCTATCTCCTAAACACTGCCCACACACATATTCCCGACCTCTCCCAAGCGTTTTTTGCACATTATGTCGCCGCATCTGGGCCGCATTGGGCGACAAATCGGTCTGATAGGTTCCATCGCTCTCATTCTGCAGATTAGCCGGCGATTAGATTTTTATCGAGTTTATTACGTCTTTCCTTCCGGCTCTTCTCGGGAAATGATGTAACTGCGTTAGTCATAAAGTTTAAAGGTTTTACTTCAAGCTGATATAGTGTCTTTTTTTACTATCTATCGATTTAACTTAGCCATAATTTACTCGATATCCCTCGCTCGTTATTACCTTCCTTTCATATTATTTTAGGAAACTGTTACGTTACATTGCGTATAGGCACACGAATTATTTAATGCCTGTCCTATTTCATTCGTTATAAAAGAGGAATTTCTCGATCGAGGACATTCATAATAAATCCCCAAATTAAAAAGAGTCATTAATAATGGTGAATTAATTGAAACGGTGGAATCTGATTCTAAATAGTCTGAATTAAATTTAGTCTGAATATTTGTACTCAAAGAGCGGATATATAATTTACTTTCAATAAAATTCATGATCATGGGGGAGGTATTATGGAAATCCATAATGTAAACTGAAGAGAGACGACGTACTATTGCCGCTAAAAATTTTTCATTTGATGAGTAACACGACCCGTGTACGACGAATAACCGTCATCATCACCTGTACCTGATATCGGGAGATGATGAAGATAATTCCTCGAAACCTGGTCGTTTAAAGCATAAAATGGAAATATTTTTGTAGAAAAAGTACGCCTTCCCTCAATCTACATCTACATCCACTTAATAAAATGACTTTGATAGGAAGTATAAGCAAAACGTTTCGTTTTGTTTTTTAATGAACAACATACCGGCAATCTTATATTTATCAATTGCAATCTTACTTATATTGCACATAACTATTTAACACTTAATTTGAATATTAAAAAATCGTTTTAAATTTTAAAACTTTTTTCTTCGCAATTATTTTTCTTACTATAAAAAATACAAATCAATAAATAATTAACATATTCTTCATTTAAAATAGAATCATAGTTTAGACACAATATCAGGTATGGAACCGGTGGAAATAAGTGGGGCATATCATGGAGCAGAGTCGTTTCTATAGGGAAGTTGCTGATCTTACCATCCGAAAATTTTTTTGATGGTAGTAACGATGAATGTCCATTTACGCAAAAGTAAGCAAAAATAAGGGCGCAGAAACTCCTCGAGGCTCACGTTTCCCTGGGATACTGAATGACAAGAAGCGGGATTGCGGAGGTGTTGTTCACTCTATCGAAAATCCGACCGAACGATAAAAGTTTCAGTCAACCCCCTCTGTGGCGTTAATATATCCCGAGATTTATTGCGGCAATAAAGCGGATAAACTCTCCGATCGACCGAAGAAAAGTACAGGCTTGGTCTGTTGCCAACCCAGTTTTAAAATCGCCAATATCGCGAAAAAGGATGGGAAGATATTTCCCGGAATAAACACCGCGGTGATATTTCATCTTTGTATCCCCGGTCAGTCAATAACAGTCGCTACTGAAACAATTATTCTGATCCACTCTCTCGCACTCTAGATATAAAAAAGTCAGGGCAAGATGTTTGCGAAGTGAAGGCTTAATTGTCATGTATGCGAGCTGGAAATTGGTACAGCGCATGCGACGTGGAAGTGACACGCGGTATGGGAATACAGAGGGGGAAGGAATGGAAAAGGACTGAGACGGCAGCGATTTTTCTCTTTGAAAAAGAAAGGGAGGCCGACTTCGGAGTGGAGTTTATTTCTGTATCGACGTGACGTTGCATATCGACCTGTCCTCGCTCGCTGCCGCACTCGTCACAGATCGATAGGCGGTTTGAAACGGATGGGGAGATATAATGCCTGAAAGGTTCTCAGCTATCCGACCTTGAGATAGCGTGTCAGAAGGGCAAGGTATTTGGATATTAGGAACATGTGTAAGCATTCATACACCGGATGATGAAACATCGATTTCATTTTACAATGAACCGGCAGTGAGCGCTGGCTGAAATCGGATGTAAAGCCCTGGTTTATTAAGAGCCTACTTCCGCATCGAATATAAAGGTGAATTGTCGGTTATGTGCCGCAACAGGGAGAGCTTCGGATGGCCTCATTTGCCGAATAAGATAAAAAGTTAAATTGTCTATTCGGGGGAGCTTATTTTCCAATTCGTCTGGTATTTTAAAAATGGGATCGCGGTCAATGGCCTTCATGATAAGAGTACCTTGATGTTTGATAGAAAACATACATTTTGTAATTAATATGATTCGACTTTACTTCGTGCAACGCCATTTAATATATAAAAAAGGAGTTCTTATTTCCAATATTTTTAATGAAGGACCGGTTTTGGTCTTGCAGCCATCTTGAAGGTCAGTGCAAAGCCGAAACCGGTCATTTGTTAAAATATATTGTGGAAAATACGAAGTACTCCTTTCATTTATTAGCACAAAGTTATCTTCAGCCTTTTAGGAAGTAAAATAACCAATTATCATGTAAAAATGATTTTTTTTCGCGCACCGAATCTGTGAATTTGCGCTTGAATCCTAAAAACAGTCGATATATCCCAAGAAGAGAACGTATGTGAGGTTTTTTGACCTCATTATTAAGAAAGGGGGAAATTGTAAACAAATGTGAACTCCTCCGAAGCTAAAAATAAATCCGAGTACCAGTACACAACTCAAATCACATCCGAAGGAATACTAAAATGATTCATTCAATGCATTTCTAAAAGATGACGCACTTTCATTTTCCTATGGCTCTTAAAAACTTGATATGATTTCCTTTATAACATTCGAAACAACATCACAGTCGTATCCAGGAATTAGAGTCCCCTGCCACACGCCGAAATGTGCTTTCCAGTGTATTAATGTAGTTATAGACAAATAAAAAGTAACGCAACGTATTCGCAGAGGCCTTACTCTATGCATTCATTCTTTCATTTAAATTCTGTGAATTACATTCAGTACTTAAAGGACCATAAGCATAGGATCTGTCGTCCTTTGATCAAAGCGTTCACAAAGGGGAGATAGCAATTGCAATGTTAATAAGAAATTCACAGAGGTACAGCTGAGTGAGTGTTATCGAACATCCTCTGCTTTAGAGACTTCAATTAACCAAGAAGATACACAGATACGTGCGTATCAATCACGCTGTTGGCAATCCGGGTGAGCACGCTCGCCGGTTCGCATTCATTCACAATGCCATATTTGCACTCTCCCACCCCTTCAGACACATCCGTGCACGTTTTCTCACAATATTTTGTTCGATAAACATTGATTGTCTTTTTTCTACAGTGTCTCTAACTCCAAATTCTGTTGATCTTAATCTCTGCCCTCCTCATTCGTTAAAATTTATATTGAAATAACTTCTTCTGTGCCCTCACATTAATTTATCTTCCGATGATCTACTCATTTTGATTTTTCATATATATGTCGACATCATCGCTTTATTACTTCATATTCGAAAATTTCAAAAGTTTACTTTAAAAGATAAAGCAGTATGAAATAAAAAAGATCGACAAAATTTTAACTAAACAGACTCACGGTTGTGGAGCTTTTTGGCATTTAAAGTCGAGTAAAATCAAACTAATTAAGTCTCATTCATTAACTACAATACACTCAAAGTCAACTAGTAAAGGTAAATATGCATACTAAAACATTCATGTTTATATATAGGTCGTTTTTGAATCATGTGAAGACATACATAAAAATTAGGGTTAAAGCGCGTGATTTGGGCTCCCGGACTTAATGAATAAATAATCTTTCTTTTGGGCTAAATTGAGACTATAGGGTCTCCACTTCCGTTTAACGCATCGTCAATATAACTTAGATCTAATTCATCAACAATAATAAAAAGTAATTAAATTAACAGAAATTTAAAAATATTTGTGGATGAGTTGTCGAAACTTTTTTGACAATACTACTACTGGCACGCGATTTAGATGGATAGAGCCGTTACTTCCTATTTAAGACACATCGAATATAAGAACCATTATTTAATGCTTTCAGATCCTCCTGGGTCAATCACTGGCTCGTAAATTAGTGCCTTGTTATAAATTAGCAACACAATCTATAATTTATTCCAAAGCTTTAGTAATATTAGCTGAGATCAATCCTGAATAATTTGATCACGTATGCACGATTGTCTGAGGCATTCAATTCTGAATATTAGCTTAAGAACAAAAGAGATAGGAGAATTCCTTGTTTGACATAAACAATGCATCTACACCGTCATGGGTCACCGACCTTACAGCAGTCTCCCGAACGGGCAGAGAGCACATCTATTCCCACAGAGTAAGGGAATCCCATCGCCTAATCATTACGAAAAGAACTTCGCTATGCGACCCCGAGGCTTCGCGTTTCGAACGGCGAAAAAAAAAACCAATCCGCGCGGGGGAAAGGTCATTAAGGCTACAGACACCCCACACACGCCTCCGCTGCAGATATTCCCGCGACAGCGCCGTCACACAGAGTCACGAAGACTTACAAATTGAAGGAGGTATTAGCGTCGCGCACGTGCATGTGAACCCCCCACTGCATTCCCAAATGAAAAAAGGAGCGGACGAAAAAATCAGAATCTCGAGGCAAGACCTTCCGATCGCAACCGGAAAAAGCGGGGCGAAAAAATGAAACCGGGAAATCTTCGATCCGGGGTCATCAGGGTGGAAATCCATTTCCCCGAGAAGGCTAACATAGGAGGGCATGGAGATGAGGATGGGGGAGAAAGTATACATGAGGCAGGAAGGCCTTTTCTCGGTTAAGTTTTTGAGGAGGGGGCGCAGTGTTTTGGGGTTTTTATGCTTCGAGAGAAAGTGGGAGGGGTAAGAAATGGTAGAGTGGAACAGAATTTGGCGGGGCGTAGGCCAACTGTGACGTCACGGACTGAGTTTACTCCCAGCTATCGACCTCCTGCAGGGTCACAGTGCGAGAGAGAGGGAGAGGAGAAAGGGAGATGGATGAAAGAGAGAGAGATTACATGTGTGCGGGAAGGTTAACCCTTCATGCTACTATGTTGGCCAAAGTCATTTACTCGGTTACCTACTGATATTTTTCAATTTTTCCGTGGTCTCGACCGTTTTCGGTAATACCTCCCATTCGTTTTTTATTGACCTTTTTCAGCTTGGCTTCTTAGTGTTATTATGCTTTCGTTAAAAGAGCTTCTAGAAATAAAATAAAAATTTTAGGCTGCCAACACAGGTTTTACAAGTACGTTCGGCTAGTTGCAAAAAATGGACTCTGAAATTTATGAAATACTTAACTGGGTTGTCTCCTAATATGTGATACTAACCAGTATGTGATCTGCCTCCACCATTTTATTTACTGCTTGCTGACAGTGATCCGTTGTCACATCATTACTCAGCGATCGCGATTTCCGAAACCAGACGACAAAGAGACTTCCCGAGATTATAGTGAGAACGGATAGCTATTACTAGTCTCTTTTTCATGATAGCAGTAGGAATACCAATCAGGTAGGTAGCTTATTAAAAGGGTTCGGTCATACGCCATACGGCGGTTTGCGGGGTACTAATGTAAATGTATAATTGGGATACGTTGTCTAGGTTAAAAATGTATTATTCGACAGCTAGTTAGCTAGGTTAATAGAGTATTATTAACAATATTAAGCAGTCCGTCTATTAAATTAAATTAGATTTGAAATTAAATTTAGGATTAGAGAAACAGAGGGATATTCAAAAACCAGGAATCACACAGGAAGATATTAAAGAACGTTCGCCACTTCGGATAAGCTTCAAAAAGCCAAAGGTTTTCAAGGAAAACCCAAAATAAGGACTGGTGCGGTGTGGACCGAGGAAAGGGAAGAGAAAAATCGGGCACGAAAGAGAGAGATTTGGAAGCAAAGGAAAGAAGGAAAGAAATGGTTGAAATAAACGTAGTCCGTGGTGGCTTATACGATTTAATAATGATAAGTAGTCAGTCGTAAAATGTCAAGATATAATTAAAGTCTGGTACTGAAGGCCTTTAAGTAATTACTATTTATGTTTTTATTGCTTTTCAGTATTGTTACTGTGATGCGTTGGTATAAAGGAATTGTTTACTAATTTTTTCCAAAAAATGCTTCATCTTTCTCTTAACTTTAGCTGCAGTTGTTAATTCAATGATCAATCAGTGTTATAACTGAATTAAAATGGAGAATTTCTTTCACTGTTTTCTCTTAATAATGCTTGAATCGTTAAGTGTAGTCTCCGATCGTTCTTAGTTGTCCAGGTGGTGTCATTAATGGCAGGGGTACGTGGTTGCCAAATATCTTTCTCCAAACGTGAGGAAGTGAGCTTTGCCTAAAAAAGATCTCCTAAAGCAAGATGACTAACTTTTGCGTCATATAAACCCATAAAATTCGAATATATTACCTATATTAAAGGGCCAGGACTTTCCAAATTTAAAGTATCAGGAAAAAAATACTATTGAAAAGAAACAAGAAAATTATGATCACGTTTTCACGACAGTGACTCCCAGAAATAAGATATTAGAACATATGAGGCTTCTGTAATTAAGGGAAAATGTTTTCATTCATGATTTATTATCCTCCTATACGATAAAATCTCATTAATCGCGCCGTACCCTCGTCTTTAGAAAAATATCGCAAAATTTCGAAATTCGAGAAAACAAAGCGCAATCTCTTCTCCTCTGTGCAGGAATATTATATAACTCGAAAAAATCGTCAAGCAGTCCGCGAGGAAGGCATTTAAAAATAGGGAAGGAATAGGGAAAACGTGTTGGAGATCTATGCAAAGCGAGTGCGGGAGAGGAGCGCCGAGTGAAAATACGGCATAAACACGCTGATTGATTATACGACCTTTTTTCGCACGCACTCTCCCGGAATGCGGTGGTATTAAAGGGAGATGGAACGATGGGCTTCAAGCGTCGGAGACGTATCTAAAGACCGCAGCGTCCTGGAAAAGGGAAAAAGAAGATATCTCTCCGTTCTTGAATCTCGCGAACTCACTTTCGACAGGAAGTGGCGCCTCCGCCATTAGCGGGAAACTGCAAAGTTAAAACAACGCTGAATTCTTTTGTAAGGAATACTGAGAAAGACGAAGATATACGCCAGAGAAAATTTAGCTTCCTCCGAGAATAACGCGTTGGAATGGCATGAGGAAGGAGGGAAGATTTAATGGCGATCGATAGTGTATAGAATTTCATCTGAAGAGATTTCAGTGTAAATAATTGGTATACTAATGTAAAGGAGTCCAGTATGTATCAAGGCCTTGCAAAACCTAACCCTATTTTACATGGAAACAACGATCAATTTTTCTAAATTTTAATAAAAAATGAAACAGTTATTCAGGATGTATGGAAAAATATACTAACGTATGTATGTCGTGTATATAAACAGCAGTACCACGGTTTACGAACCTATATGTATACTGCATTTAGGAATTTTTCTCTTACTCCATTTTGACCTATAAATACGGACATAATTTCGAGATATGAACCGAAAATATATGCAGTAAAACCTCTGTAATGTGAAAACTCACGAGACAATCCAAAAGAGTTCACATACATTAGACAAGTGGTAATCGTAGCTATATTAGGTTATTTGGTGTTAAGAGAGTTTCCCTAGTTTAAAAGAAGTATACATTTCTCAAAAATTTACTTATTTTCAAAAATATTTAATTTAATTTAGAATATAAAAACGTTGAATTTAAAAATGGGCATAACAATAAAAAACGCAACTTGGTAGATCACCTTTCACAGAAAATATTTCATTTTTGTGTGATTTCAGAAATCGCTCTAATTTTATTAGAATTTTGAATATTTCTGCCTTTTTTAAATAAAGTCAGATTTTAACTGCAAATTATAAGAAAACCCCATTATATTTTTATATTTTTTCCTTTTAAACTCAACGTTAATTGTAACCTTCTGAAATTATACCTTTCTAGAAAAACTTACAATATAAGAGTTTTTCATTTAAATTACTCACCATACAGGAGGTATATTCTGGTGACGGTTCCTCACAATAAAGATTAACGGTCACAATAGAGAGGTGGTCAATATACGAAAAAATAATTACATGTAATTCATATTACCAATAAAAACTCGCCCCTTTAAGCAGATGGTCATTATAGGAGGGTGGTAACATTGGCAGATCTACGGTAATGGAAAACTGGGAACTTTTCAAATTCCATCTTCTAACTGGAACGAATTCAGTTCGTACGTCGAGGTTCACCGTATTTATACAAACAAACACGCGCGTGCTCAATTTCATTATTATATCGCTACGTAAAATAGCAATTACCCTAGAAGATAAGGGTGTGTAAGGAATAAATTGGTACAGAATTGTCATTAAAATTATTGCTATATATATATATATATATATGNATGAAAATCTATTTATTAGAGATAATCGATATATATATATATATATATATGTGTGTATAATGTTAATAAAAATAGCCTAGCTCATATGTGTACATTTTTAAGTGATTTTCCAAGGAAGAACCTGGAATTTTTACATCTCAATCCCTAATATTTGCATCAGATCGCTTGAATCACGACATATTTACAATCAAAACATTAAGCGCGACCATAGCATAGCGTTTGTCATGAAAGTCTGTGTTTGACTGAATAAGTTTAAATTCCAAATATTCATGTTACATGAAATGTAGCATTAGGTAGATTCGCCAGACTTCTGTTGACACCTGGAGCTGACGGGCTCAAAACCGATGGAAGCCTAATTCCCCTTTATGGGTTTTTGGCACTTAAGTGTTTCAAGCCGTGTCGCTTAGAACCTAATCCAATCACGTATATCCCATCAGCGCCATCATCACCCAATCCCACTAGCAATAATTAGGAGGAATTTAGAAGAAGTTCGGTTATCCCCTGTTTAATGGTAATTATACTGGTATATCTTGATTCTGGAAGGAATACTCCTCCACAAACAAAAAAAATTCAAGGCGCAAAAATTAGGTGATAAATGTTTTATATTATTTGTAGTAGGGTTTCATACATTCTCGTAACAAAATAAACATGGGTAGTCAGGGAATACGATCAAGATAGAGTTAAAAGTCTTTACAAATAGAATTACTAATACGTTCCTCATATTATTTGTACACGCATTAAATAATTCAACTTTTTTATCACGTGAACTATTAAGGCGCTTTTTAAACGTTTATTATTTGAAGATTTAGTTCATGAAAGATGATTCAGTCGAAGAAATTGAAAGAAATCCCGCGAATTGGCAGAATTCCAACTACCATGCCGAAAGACGGCTTGCGGGGTATTTATGTAGTTGTAAAATTAATCGTAATGACTAATACATTGCTTGTATTATACATTAAAAGATAAGTTTAATTTACTTACCGTAGAATTTTATTTCATGATATATTATGAATTAATCGTTACTATTGCCACACGCCGAAAGGTGGCTTTCAGTGTAAATATGTAGATGTAGATAAAAGGAAGGTGATAGAAAGACTTTGCCGCAGAAAAACAAAGCATAAATCATAGATCATGAAAGTCAGCCTGTCGAAATTACGATCCCAAACGAATGTGGCAATACGCATGAGCCAGCTTTTCCCAAAATCTTCTCATGGTTAAGAAGAGGGTAACACATGCGAGTACCGGACCTCTCCACGAGTTTGTTTTTCCACAAAGGAAACAGTTTTAAAAGATGCCCGCTTAGCTGACATTTTTCCAGCAATAACAAAAACACGAGGTTGAGATAATAAGAATGTTCGAATGAAAACATTTGGATTCGAGGAAAACGCGGTGTGATCGGGGAGATATGAAAAGCAAGGACGAAGATGAAAAGAGTGGAAGGAGTCGCTGGAGCAGGGAGGCGTAAAGAAACTGGCGAAGAAGGAATCGTGCCACCAAGAACATCTCGGTAAAATGGAAAAATCGCTCTCGGCGGATGTTTGCTGCAAAGGGAAGATAGCGAGGGTAGAAAAGGGATGGACGAGTTGGAAACGTTGTTTACAAAGATTAGAAACTGTATTTGCGGCCGAGTGGTGTCTCAGCGCAAGGGAAACATGGAATTTTAATGAATTTTTGAAGGGGAGAGAGGGTTTAGGCTACGGATCAGCAGACGCCTTACAAAGGAGAGAATGGCTTCGGAAACTAAGAACGTTTGTTGATCATGCGGGTCCCAGTGAAATGATGAAGAAGTTTTTTTGAATCTTTTCGGAGTCAAAACTAGGGAATATCGTATCTATATTTTAATGCAACTACAAAACAAAATATTATTTCCGCTTCGGGGAAGAGCGTGAAAAAGTCCGCGAGTGATGTTACTTTGCGTAAGTTATGAATGCAGTATATGGCATCATACAGACAAGCGGTGATTTCGCGAATTAAAAAAGGTCCAGCATAAATGCGTACATTTTGCTGATGATTGCTTGATAGAGAAATTGATAGGCGTTACCAATATACTTCTTGGCATATAAAGGAAACCGCTTGAAGTAAGGAGATTAAATTTAGGATTAAACATGCTCAATAAATTCAGAGAATTCTAGAAAGATGTCCTCTATGCTGCGCAAGCGTATATCAGATATTGTAAGTAAAACTAAGGAAATACATATTATAACTATGCATATTATAATCAGTCGCTAAGGAAAAATAACCATATGTTTATATGTTAATAACCATTTTCTTTATGTTAAAGTAATGATTTCGCCTTCTGTAGCCTTTTAAGGCGCAACGGCCTTGAATCTTCCCGTAGGGATGTATGTAATAGCTGTATTGAAGATGGTAAAGGCCTTTATCTTAGTTGGACTACATCTTTATTAACACAAACTGTTGTAACTAAACCTGGAGTGGTCTACTTTTGAAATAAGAATAAATTCCGTAGATCATGAAATGTATTCTCGTGTATGGAGAGTCTTTCCAATTAAAATAATAAGAAGCAAAAATCTAATTCCAATAATCCGATTACGGGTGAGTTGATAAATAATTTACAGGATAAAAGCTATCACTAATATGCGCAAGTATCCTGAAGTTAAAGTCTCGCCTTAAGTAAAAATCGCTCAAAGAAGAATATGACAGAGTCTAACTTCAAAACTACGTAAAAAGTGATTCGAATTTAAAAATCACGTGTGTGCAAATCAATCAAATGTGAGCAAAAATAATTAAACGACTGAAAAATGCATAGATGGTTATTATTTGCAGCGTTAATTAGGAAGGAAAGCATAGCATATCCGAGGTAATTGGCATAAAATAATCTATTTATAAATGTCTGCTTAACGAGGTAGAGATAAAATAATAATTAATTAAGTGATAATTATTATTAATTAAGTAAAATAATTTAATTAATAAAGATAACAGAATAATTTATACCATTTCCTCTGCAAATTTATGAATTCAAATTCATCGAATGATAACAATTTCGAGTTGAAAAAAGACATGGAACCATTTTTCTAAAACATTCAATTATTTTCTTGTATGGAGAGAAAAGGAGCCAAGTTGATTCATCTCAAAATGTATTTTATCTGAGTTTCCGTAAATTTATAAACGTCCAAAGACATTATCGCTCTTTGACTTGGATTCGCAGACTACTCTGAAAGCACCGTCTTTTCGGTGAAAGTAAACCAGAAGTTTTCCCAACGGCGATGAATATTTCAGGATCCTTTCTCTTAAAACCCGACACCCTGAACCCCTAATTACAGCACCAAAAACCCTCATTCAAATTCAATCGCTTCAGATTCGAAAATAAGTCGTAAATTTTGAAACTTATAATCTTCGAGCGGAGTTTGATTTGCTAACGTTTTGCCTTTGAGAACATTGCTCTATTTTCAATCCAAGGGGAGCTCGGGAGGAATATTATAAAAGAGAGGATTATTGAGAAAATCTTTCGTACGTTGCAGTAGAATCGACAAAAGTTGTCCAAAATTACAAAAATGGTATTTTTGAGTGAGGACTTTCAAACTTCGCATGGCTGCCCTTGAATAAATTCTGCATACAACTATACAAGACATTTACGTTAACTCGATATGAGTGACTGGCAAATACAGGTAAACAGATGTTTTTGTTAAATATTCTTTTAATAAATTATCACTAAACTAATTCACTAAATAAACTGACTGAACTGACTATTTTCATATTCAATCAAGATTTAATTTATGTATTTTGTTACTATATAAATATTATGATAACTATGATATTATGATTTATTGATAACTTTTACGCAGAGTTATTATGACATTTAACAAAACCTGGGATTTGTAGAGGCAGATTTATATAATACTGTATATATTGATAAAATATTATTATATTAGTATAAAAATAAAATATACTATTAATATATTAGGTTAATATAAATTCGTATTAACTATTATTATAATATCAATATAAAGATACAAAAATGGTGATAATTTATTAAAAGAAAATTTACCAAGCATTCCTTTGCCTATATTTGCTATTCATTCACATCGAAATATGACGGGAAAAAATAAACCAACGGAAGTGGAAGAACCCTTCACAAACAGGACCATTCCCGCATAAAAAGTATTATTAGAGAACGGCATCTTTCGATGAGGCACGCCAAACATGGGAAATCGGATAAGAAAATATCGATAAGTTTGTATGGGGCGGATGTTGATTATACAACCGATAATATTTCATGGAGGTTTACTCATAAATCTGGCGGATGAATATGGAGGATAAACTAACATAGATAATAGTCTGAAGGGACTATATTGATCCATATAAATATTGCAGCCAACAAAATATGAGAGTGAGCCTGAGGGGAGAGACTGAGAAAGTTCTAAAAATTAGATATTAGACAAATGGTTCCATTAATGGAGGAATAAATAAAAGAAGTCACTGAGGAAGAAGACTTAAATTAATGTAAAATTTCTAATCGTCATTTGGATGCTTTTCGCTTATTATTATTGTTGTTGTTATTATTATTTTACTTTAATGGAAATTGCCACCTGTGGCGATATGACAATGGGTACTAGGCAACATATATAATTTGGTAGCAATTAAATTCATTTTAATAATAATCATTATTATTGACGAACACACAACCATTCCCTAACCAGTAAAATCCGATTAGCCAGGACTCGAACCGAGGACCGCTAACCACTCCGACACCGCGACCGGTTAAGTAAGTTAATGTTAAACTCACAACCATTTCAGCACAAATCCATTACGGTGTAAATAATGAGAATTGATAAAAAATTTAATAATGCGTATTAATAAAATATGCCGTATAATATTATACACCGTACTAATAATTAATTACACCGCGGCGAATTACAAATGACTGCTTAAATATATATTTTAAGTGAGTAATAAATGTAAGCAACGCAAATAATTCAAATGATTGTGTCATATGGAATATGAATCATTCAAATAACTCGCATTCTTTTCCAAAACAGACTAAGGTTACGACGGGCCCTCACATCACGTCCTAGCGTCAGCGAAGCCCATAGTTTCGAATCACATCCGAAACAAGCGTCACGTGACCATTAATGACTGCGAGCACATTAACGATCCTCTTCCCTGCGGATCCAGAGCGTGGAAATATCTTTCGGTAAGAAGACGTAATTCTATCCCATATGAGGTCGAAAGGACTGATGGGATCTGGTGGTTGCGACACGGAATCCTGCAGAGATGCGCTCCAAGGTATTATGTAGGGGTGGGGGAGAACGGGAATTCTGAGGGATAGGCTTATGCAAGACGGAGACAAATGGCAAACGGGATGTGGGGAAGGATTGCGGGGTTGAGAGGGAGTTTGGGTGATACGGGTTGTAAGAGGGTTGTGACGACACAGTCAGAGGCATGTCGACATGAGCAGCCTAAGGATCAGACGAGAACATGGAAACGAGTAAAAGTGCGCTTGGATACACTCGACTGCCGAAGATCAGTGTCCCGAGGAGTTAGACGCGGTTGTTCATGCCCATGAGAAATTTTAAAGATCTCATCTATGAAGATCTCCCTTAGGGCTTTTCGAGTTGCGTCGCTCGGCCAACGCTGGACTTCTGCAGTAAGGATGGAAAACTTAGTTTGCAACATTAATGTAGTTTCCATTTCTCTTCAGCATTTGAAGTCCGGTAGGATCCCAGCAGTTGCCCTTCCGGAGGGTTCAAACGCAAGTTACGGCATCGAAAATGCGTGTAAAAACACCATCAGTACCCAGTTATTAATAAACGCAAACTACAATTGAGATCGCAGCAAAATTCAACAACGGAACATGTCGGAACAACGGAATACCAACTGCCAACTGTTAATATTTTGAGAAAGTACATTCAGTGACATACAGCGACTACCGAACTTTATTATAACTCGATTTCGACCTCTATTTATGAACTTAATTTCGATATACGAACCGAAAAAACGAAAAGGTGTTATGGAAAGCTGAGTTTCGAGGTACGAATCCGAGATACGAATCCAAGAGGCGTAATAACAGGAAGGAATTACTTTTGCGAGTCGAAGTACCACTAAATTCGAAATATAAAGGTGGTTGCACGAAGAGTTTTCCACTAAATTCTATTAAAATGATATAAAAGCTCAAAATGAGCGGTCTTGATTCTTTGAATCTATATACATAAACTATATATGTATATATATAAACAATATATAATTTTCTATTCTCATAGACATAATTTAACGCTTATGCACATTGAGAATACAATTTTCCGGCTTATATGAATATCCAATACCCTTTCAGAAATAAATTACGAGAAGTACTTCAAGATTCTATTAGAAGTTTAAAAACACTCCGTAAGCCGTCGGCAAGCGAAACTCGCGCTCAGAGACGAAGGAAGTTCTTGTGGAGGCCATCTGAGGATGGAGGTTTTGTCTCTGAAATGATCATTGGGACTTCACAAAAATTCCGGAGCTTCCAGTTTGTCTCCACTTGTTCCGCTGAGTTCCACCTGCCGAAATACGGCTTACGGAGTGTTTTTAAATCTCTAATTCATTAACAACCGCGTTCCAACTTCCTTGCTTCAATATCCTAATGAATGACTGATTATTAATAATTAATTCATTATTATCTGAAACATGAAAATGGCAATAAAACCATGATTGGTAAAAACTGTGTAAAAACTGTGTTAAAACATGAAAACAAAAGGGTCCAAAAGAGGGATGTTGATTGCGTGATGACGTGCTCTTAGTAAGACGTTAATTGTCTCGCGGATTTGTTTGCTGAAACGCACGCCACTTCGTCACGAACGCTCGAGTCTTTATGTCTCAGAAACGGTTAAGTTTAAACTGGAGTGGAAGAGAGTAAAGCAAATATGAAGAATAGCATCGAAACAGGTGAAGAGATTCAAGATCCCCCATACGGTTAATAAATTCCTTTTTACGTTGCGAGAAATATTTTGGATAGAAGCAAGCATCGGATTCTTTTCATAATGCAATATAGGAAAAAATGGAATTACAGTTATACTATTTCTGTTGCTATCTTTTAATCTTCTAGGACAGAAGAGAGAAAGCACTCCTCCTAACAATTTTCAAAATAATTCTAAGAAATTTATCAGTAAAGCGACAACTATCAAGGATGTGCTTGATGAATGGAATATTTTTCATTACAGAACTCAAAAAAATATTTCTCACTCAGTTTCGTCTCGGTCTCCTCTATAGTTGTGGTAATATGATAGCCACTGGGGTTTGGGTTATACTGAATAACAGCATTCGATTTCATGCATAAATGCATTCTATGAACAGAGTTATTCCTCTTTTTGGATAGGTACAAGAGTAAATGAGGGAAGTAAAGATACATGAGTAAATGTGAATTAACCAGCGTTGCACAACACATCTAAGAAAATAACCGCAATATTTAACGGAAAACTTAAAAAATCAGTGCAGGAGACCTCAAAACTCAACGAGAGAAAGAGAGCCTATTCATACAAAGAAGTAATAATAATGATAAAACGTCTTTATTTAAAGGCGAGATTGAGAATCATTAGTCACTTCTTATATTTAACCCTTAATACAAAGAAATAGGAAGCGCATTATGAATAAGGAACCGATACCTTCTTTTGCTTTGTTTTCTCTTGTTGACGTCACACCACAAAAGGCAGAAAAAAACCACACCATCCCCAATACACTATTATAGTACCCCCTGCCATACGCCATACGGCGGCTTACGGAGTACTTATTTAAATGTTAAATTCTCGCTCAATGAGGCAGGCAAAGGCTAACTACCCCACTTTCCATGTTGCCAGCTCGCCTTATTCCCTCTCCAAAGCTTTTGGTGACGGGGATGAGGATCCAACCTGTCTTCGGGTTGACAACTTAACATGAAACCTAAAATACTTCATACATTTCCAAAACCTGAAAACACCAAATTTATAACCTCCAAAATTACAGTTGAATTGAACTATTTCGAGGTAAATATATCTAATAATTCGCAGGGAAAATACAAAAGCATAAAACTTTTAAAATAAAAATGCGCTAGTTTTTGAAATATTAAAAAATGAAGAACTAGGGAAATCGAGGGTGGGGAGTGTGAAACAAGAGGCATGCGCGAAGTGAAAGGGAGAAAGTGAATTTGAGGAAGATGCGAAAGCAGAGGAGATTTGGGGAAGAAGAGGAATGTGTTTGTTCGCGAGAGTGTGTTCTGCAGGAGAGGCGGAGAAAGGAGCAGAAGTTGTTAAGGAGAGGGAGCTGAAATTAGTCCTTCACCTTGGCTGAGGATCTCCCTTCGTGAGCTATTGAGTGAGGAGGAGAGAGAAAGTACATGGAGAAGACAAACAGTGGAGAAGAGGAGCAAAGCGGAGTCTGCCACTTTGGGAATGGCTCGAAAGGGTCAAAGAGGAAAATAGTACCAAATCAGACGAAAAATTATCTTAGAGTTTCTGGTTTTCATTCGGCGATGACCAATCTCTCTACTCTTCAACCATTGGCTACCGAAAGCTCTGGAGAGGTTCGCCAGTCACGATGGGAAGTGAGGTAGTTTGAATTCCCTCCCTAGTTAGACTATATCTAAAAAAAAGTCAAGGTGATTGAAAAATAATAACGCTATGAATAACACTGTTCATCGTATGCAAGCAGAAGTACCAAGATGACCAACATTATACTAATTTCAAGATTTAGTAGGGTACATGAGAATGGTTTTTCATTTGCTATTGTCTCAGCCTTGCTCCCGGATCATGGTGTATGTTGAAAGTATCACTCAGGTTGAACCGATTTTCAGTTTTATAAAATGAATAACTGAACTATATAGACAATGTTCCTGCTATCATACCTTGGAAAATAGAATATTGTTTTTTTCTTGGTACAGTATAGCGCTTGTCGTCCCGAGATACCGCTTTCTCGGAATTCCGGTACCCCGTAGGCAAATCCCACTTCTCGTTTGCCGGGAAAGTGTTACTATATTCCGGGAAACCCCGGTTTTATCCCTCTAGTAAGTTTAATTCCCTTCTAAACATCCCTCCCACACCCGTAGAAGCAAAAAGAACACTCACCTCGACTGGCCTTTTCATTACCAACGTATGCTCATCCCTAAGTGATCAAAGTGTCAACACTTTATGTTTTTGAAGAGTTACTATAAATCAAATAATACAATATATTAATTTTAATAGTATAGTCATATATGACTTTGTGATTTTGAAGGACATAAGTAAAACTGTTGAATTTCCCACCTCCACTACTTTTTACTCCATTTTAAACGCAGTGTTTAAAAATTGCTTGTAATTAATTAACTTGTTTTTATATTTAAATGAGAGATATAAAAAAAAAGAATTTTAAAATGAGAATAAATCGTATCAATTCACCGTCAATTTGACTAAAAATTTTAAACCCGAGAAATTTCCGGAATCCCGTGATCGACAATTTTTTCATCCGGGAATCCCGGGATTGTTAAAAACACGGTAAATGGTAAGTTCTACTAAGGCATAGATCAATCTTACATTTACTCCTGTATCGGTCTTTTCCCTGGATGAGATAATATGAAAGCTACAAATGTTTCATGATATTGATTAATGGAATTATCCTTGGTTTTTTTTCATAGTTTGCCATAAGAAAAGGTAATTTAATGAGCCACAGGGTAATTTTGCAGTACCTACGTGAACCTTTCCCCTTGAAGAAGTCTGGCTCAGTGAGGAAAGTAAAAAAATTCCCCATCTTGCCAAGTGTACCTCATTTCCTCACCAAAGCATTTGTTTGCAAATGGAGGAAGGATTGAGAAGGCTAAATAAAGTCAATTTATAACCGGTACAAATGTAGTTTTTCGGTCCGATGCAAATAATTCGCCCATGGCCGATGTTTTTCAGTCATCAAGATATAGTATCCTGAACTTATTGTTAGTACCTACTGCTTATGAGCGCCGGACTGCCCTTGGTTATAAATGGAGTGCACCGTACATATTCTGACGAGTTCATTAGCCTTCTAAAACGGGCTCAGTAAACTACAAAGAGTAATTTAAAAAAATAATACAAGGTTTCACTGTTCTCAGAAAAGTTTCTAAAATACTCCACGATGGTTTGTTAGAGTTATGCCTGTGCCATTTGTCAGTTAGTGGATAACGTATATGGGATCTCACATGCCATCTACTGGCGCGATTCTAAATCATAAGTAACTAAGCCCACAATCTGAGTTATATATACGAATCTGTAGGATATTAAGAATTAGATAGCCTTTTCTTCTGGACCTTATGACTCAGATTTGCGGAACAATATTTTAGATGTATCTACATTCCCTCTACATTATTTCGCCGTGGATCTGTATCCCCACCATTGTTAATTATTATAAATCATACCTGTAATAACTGATCCGCGAAAACGTGATGGAAACGAAGTCCGTAACAAATATTCTCGAGAATTCTCGGGTAGAAAGATTTCCTTCTTCGGATACCCGAGTATTTCATTTTACATCGAAAATCAGAAAATCCAGATCAGAGCGGAAAACGCTGTGCCGCTATAGAGGCGCTCACTATACTAAATTCGTACCACATTAAGTTCTGGAAAAAGGAAAAAAAAATTCCGAATATAAACAGGAGATTCCAATAAATCAACATATTATTGTTGAATAATAGCCGGAGGTTAAATGTTTCCATGGGAATTGAAGCAACGGTGAATTCTGCGAAATGAATAATTGTACATTTCTCTTTGAATAAATTTAACGGAAGATGCGGTTATTTTGTTAAAGTTGATATCAAATAAAATTAAAAAACGTATTCGTTTAAAATTAAACCGCTAAACACACGAGTTTACGCTGTTAATTACTTTCTGTTAATTTACGCTGCTTTATTCAAAGCTAATCAAATTCAGAAGTTTATTTTTCACGAAATTTTTGTTTCTTTTTTATCTTCTATAAAAAATATCAAAGCGGAAACAGCATGTTTTGATTGTAAGATTCATGAATTTTCAGCGTTACAGCAACTTGGAATGATTGTATGAGAGATAAATAGTTATTTTTCATCTGCAGCTGAATTTGTTTAATTAATTTAAATTGGGAAATTACCTTATTATTGTTTATAATGAACCGAATGGGAAATATTAAAACCAAATGATTTTTTCTGTGATGGGGCAAATTAAAATGTTTCCACGAGTTCAAAAAATGTATTGTAGATAAATGTGTAGCCCGGTGAAGTCCTTTCAGATTCTCCGCCAGGTTAGATGATCCGTTGCCGACGTTTCGATAGCTAAATCTGCCATCGTCCTCAGGGTGTTGAGTGCTAGGTCAACTTTTTGTCCCGTTAACATCATCTACCTTGATGGACAACCCGAGAGGGCTTCATCTGCAGCATACGCCAGGAAAGCCTGAAATCTTTCAATGTGTAGCCCTTTAGCTGTCAGCAATTTCAGAAATGTTGTGAACAAACAGGTTCTTAACTGATACCTAATTACGATCCCTCAAGAGACATTTCTACGACCAATTCCGAATTTTTAATAAGGTTAAGAAAATTGTCTGTCCGTTTACTGAGAGTTTTCTTTCGTTGTATAAGTTCAAGGTACAGTTGTTCCAAAAACCTTAATAAGCTCCAAGGTAAAATAAGATGAACTAGCAAAATTCGCACGGCTGATATACGTTGAATAAACTATATAAGTACACGTGCCATATAGCTAACCAATTGATTTAATTAGGTTTTCAGTAGACTACAGACATATGCGAATGTCGAAGATTTTTTCGCACTGTGAATATATTGATGTGTGGACAGAGAAAATGAATTTTCACGAGAGAAAACTTCTTTACATATTAGTTTCGACGCAGATAATCAAAGTAAAGGAATTTTTTTCTTTCGTCGTTAATTTACTTCTGTAGTAACTATTTAAACTATTCCTTTATAGAAAGATATGTGCGATATTATTACGGTTAGCTTAAGAATTCTTCAAGGTATGATTTTGAAAGAGCCTTTAAGCAAATCCCACGTTCTTCGGTGATTTCTGCTAAAAATAATATCAATAAATTCAGTTTTTTTATTATTTCATTACTTAAAGATCTTTTATCACCGAGAAATAACTATAATGCAAAGTGATAAAGGAACTAATTATCTGACTATTGAAATTCTAATCGTTAGATACCTCTATGAGATTATGGATATTTCAGAGACCACAGAATTGTATACAATAATAAGTTTCTTTCGAAGTCGCGAGAAAGACAATCAATTGGATAGTAAGGTTTAAAAATCACAGTATGGAGTAATAAAGGGAAAAACTTACTTTGATTATAATGTCTAATAAGAAAGATATTTATGTATTGTTCACAATAATTAATAACATAGATTATAATTATATAGATTATAACCCTCTATTCAACTTTTACGCATCCACGTCTCAAAAGCCTTAGATTTTATCTTTGACGGTTGAGTTGATCAATCCTTAAAATATATTTAAATTATTTTCAATCAGTTTGTCCCAAATACGTTACACAAATCATAAACGTAAAAAATTGAAATCGACGAAGTACTTTTATTCAAAGATTCTTCTGATCCCCCTCGTCTGAATACGCTTCGTCTCTTTGTAAGGGATCCTTTACCTTAAAAACTAATTCTTAAGCTTATGTAAACAACCAAAATTCTTTCAACCTCATCGTATCTTTCTTTTTTAGCTTCATGACATTTGGATACACATAAAAATATCGCCATTCTGAGAGAACTCTTCATAAATGTAATTCTCGGTATTGAGAAACTGGAGTGTAGAGATCAATCAACTATCTTTTCATACGTTTAAGCAACAAAATAAAATTAGATAATTAATAGATGTTAGATAATACATTATATAAGTATTATTTCACCATCGAAGGAGTCAAAATATTTTTTGTGATATTTCGATCTTTACAATAATTCTGGAAAGAGAAGAATTGTCATAAAATCATTACTATCTTTTTTCCTTTACTAGAAATGAATTTAACTCAGACTCACATCATTGAATTGGCTTCTCCACCCACGAAGTAACTTTTCTATTTTTCAAAAACTATCAGCAAACACCTATTTCGAACAGCCTTTGATAAAATTTGAATCACTATGTTCGAATTTCTGTCCCAGAGTACGATTTAGGGTGCGGATGTAGGTAGCGATGATAAGGTAGTTTAAATTAAAATGCCTTTTTACTTATGGTGATCCCAATAGAACATCAGGACTAATCCTATCGTATCCAACCAAACAACCAGATAAACATTTACGGGATGAGTCGGTTTTAACACTCCGTTATGCTCACCCGAGGCTGTCACAGTCTGTTAGAAATACCGATGTGGTAAGCGCTCCAAAGATTGCTGCAGTTGTCACCGCCAAAGGATACGTCCAAACGCCAGGCACAAAACAATTCGCACATCGCTAAGCCGCATTATGGGCCGTGAAAGCGGCAAATAGAGGAAACGGGAGAGATTTCCCGGCAGACGCTGCGGAAAATGCACGCCTCCGTCAGGGTCCGAATGTCAGCCTTTTAACGGTCCACCTCACAAGCACATTCCGAACAAAAAGGGAAGAGAGCACAAGAGAGGGGAAAAGATGGGGGATTAGAAATGGGAAATTTTGTACCTTTTTCTCTTCGTCCTGAAGAATGGAAGGAAAATTATGGAAGTTATGAGGAAGGATTCTCCACAGTCTCATTGAAAAATTGAGGTCAAAGATTATTATTCTCGTCATCGTATAGGAATTAAATTTTGAGCCATAGATGGTTTTAAGGAATCGAGCGCGATCTGGATGGAGATACTTTCAATCGTCAACTTTAAAAGTTTCCAGGCCACTTACCGAAGAGGACAATGTGCCATTGTATTTTTCTCATTTGACTTTCTGATGTTTGCATCATTGAAAAATTTTCTCGATGCGAGGAAACATTGGATGTTTCAAATGTGGGTCTACGACTTAGATTTATAAACTTTGCATATGTGTATAAATATATGTTTCATATTTTCAAACCATTGCTGCCGGTTGCCACAAAATAAGCGTTCAACTTTAATTATTTCACCTACATATTACCGTATTTTCTGGTAGATAACCCGCGTGTTATCTATACAAAAAATATAGAAAAGTTATAAAAATAATAGTGCGTGATATACAACGGAAAATCTCATTTCATTGAATATCTTGAATATTGAACTCGATAACAAATGACTAAACAACACACGTCATATATCGCGGAAGTCACGGAGTATATACGTACTAGAGCAATTTTATTTCAACCAGCATATTGCAAATGTTTACGTAATCAAATAATTCCATTCAAAATATAAGAGTAATTATCATAAATATCACAATAGTTAAAAAACATTCTCGTCGACATAATAACAATTTGAAATGCGTGTTATCTAGTAGGTGAGCGTTATTTACCAGAAAATACGGTATTTTATAAATCTACATGCCTCTGAATACACAATTCCACAACATCAAACCTACAAAACACCATATTTTTACTGAAATCTGTGTTCAGACACCCAATACATAGCAGTCTCAATAGGTTTCCCATCAACTAACAGTTGTTCAAGCATAAAGAAAATAATTATTGAAATAGCAAATATAACTAGGTATATTATTTTTATAAAAATATTACATCGATTCCTACTTTGTTTTATTGTTTTCCGAAAGGGTTTAAGTGCTTTTTCACACAACAAATTCCACTCCTTTATTCCGCGGTTGATAAATGAGTACTTAGCTACATCTGTCCTTTGCGTCCTTAATTTAAGTTTATGTTCATGATATTCTTTTGCCTTATTGTTTATTTTAATTGGAACTTAAGTGCACTTGTAGCAAACGAATTTCATTCCTGCTTACAATCAACTTTGTATGAAAGCCCTCTTCATTTTGCGCAGGGTTATTAGCGGTTAATTAAACATATTCTGCTTAAAATGTGCAGAAATTCTGTGCATTTAGTACCAAGTGAAAGCTTCAATCTGCGTACGTGACTTTTGACACGGAGTAACGAGATAGAAATGAGCTGGGTCTGGTTTCGAACATCTTTGAGGCGCGAAATATGGAATTGCGTAAAGATGTCTGAAAGCGATTGATAAATACAGCGACAAATATCAAAAAAAATTCAAGGTAAATTAATATTCAGATGATCTATTCGAAAATGTAAACATAAAAGAAATTTTTATTTTATCATTTAAATTTTAAGCATCCTAAAATATCCGCTTTTTTAATTTCTGAATCTGAGTTGGATAGACTATACTATGCATTTCAATAATATATTATCTATTTGATTGTTTTCAGTTAAATATGAAGGAACGTCCTTCTTAAAAAATTGGTCCGTGAGAAGCACTTGGTGGTTCGTGAGAAGTTCTGGCTATCAATTGCGATTTATTTTGTAGGTACATACGTTGTATTTATTTTATTTATTTATTTTTGTATTTATTGTATACGCCTTCATTAAATTATGCATCCTCTTCGTTTCATCAGTACAGGATAGAGAACTATAGCATTAAAACAACGAAAACATTATCATTTTATATACATTTAGAAAACACTAGTTAAACATCATATACTACGTGACACCTGATTTGATCTATTTATATCTCTTTTTCCCGGTTTTTTTAACTCCTCTCTTTTTTTTGCACCGTCTATGTTTCTCTTTAGGCCTTTAGCTGAGGATTTTTCCCCCACACCCAAATTTATCTTTCCTCTTTCTTTCTTGTTACTATTTTTTAACTCTTCATTGTATTTATAGATTTAAATGGTATACATTGTAATCGTATGTGCTGTGCCGTATTTGTCTCAGGTGAGATGTAACCTCGCCGAATAAATATTGTAATAATAATGATATAAGTGGTCCGCGGGATTCAAAATTGTAAGTTCAGTGGTCTGAGAGGATCGAAAGGTTGGCGACCGCTGATGCATAATACTTTCAAAACTAGGATCGTAGTACATAAAGCGTAGTGCTTCTTAGATGCAATAAAATTCAAATATAATGATGGATTCATTCAGTTCACGTTTACGGAAAAATCGATATACACCCTAAAATATGGGGTGAAGTGAATTTACTAAAAGGTATTTGACTCGTAAGAGAAAACGAGATGAAGCTTTCCTGAATTCATCGAATACAAAAACCTGTCAAGATAAGGGTGCCAATGGATTCCGCTCGAAGGAGAAAGAGTAGCATTTGATACGACATCGTTAAAAGATTACGAGATTCCGGACACATTAATGACATCAAATCATCTTAATGGAGTTTTTAACGTGGAAGCGGGAGAAAAAAACGAAGGCAGTAGAATCACTCTCATCTGCAATCGGTGAAGACGACCCAGAAGCACGTAAAAATAAAAGTCGTCAGAGGAAATGAGAGAAAAATATATATCAAAGAAGCTGGAAAAAAATGTTCCCTTTGAGGCGAGGGAATACCCAATGCTTTCAAGTCTAAATGGCGATTGAGATCCACGCCTTGAGGAAACCTTCTACAGAAGCTCCGCCATTATTTCAGCGCTGTGCAGTTGAATTAGTCTTGCACACCGAGCGATGAATCGATAATTACATCCAGGCGGATTGAAATCGCTCCAGAAAGGGTTAATGCATCCTCAAAGATTTTTATGAGCAAGACGACGCCTAAAAGGTTCCACGATTTAATTACTCCACGTCAAAAGAAGAGGAAATGTAACCAAAGCTCATCTCTCTCTCTAAGTCTCAATGATTACGAACATGTTCGGATGCTACGACGAAGTTGGGTATTCAATTAGGCCATATCGACCGCTTGCCTGAAATGAGAGGGCAATGCTTCCGCAAATTAATTTACAAAAATGACAGCGAAGTTACATTCCTCTTGTGACTCTGCTTGAAGAACGTGAGAAATAACAAGATAAGAAAGTATACAGCATCCTCAAACATTTGAAATTCATTACTGTTTCAGATATTCTGAGTGGTAAAGAGGGACACTTTAAGGGAACTTTTTCAAAACTACAAGGCTCTTCGTTTGAATTTTATGCTTAAGACTAACCACATGATTTGAAGGTCAATAATTAGACCGGCCTGTTACTGAGCTACACTGCTCTGTAAAGATAGCTTCTTCAAAATTGGACTTTCTAAACGTTTCTTATAATGCTGGCTAACGCTTTTTTCCGATTTATTTTCAAAGATAAGCATAACCAAATTTTCGGAATACTTGCCAAATATTACTTCTAGAGTAGCATAGATATTAAATTTTGTAATATTTTAAGGTTTATGAGCTCGTAGAGTTTGAATAACTTCATCATGGTGGTTATTTAATCGAATCTTGAATTGTAAAACGTCATTTTTTCTTTCAAAAACTATTGGTGCGCAAAACAATTTCCGTTTTCCAATTCAAGACTCAAAACTTGATTAAATGAACTGCAATGATAACGTTACGTCTCCTTGGCCTAAGATAACATGAGTAGTATATTAAGAGAAAATATGAAATTAATCGTAGAAGGCAATTGTGAAGATATCCATGGGAGAAAGTGTAAAATCAGTTCCTGATCATGGTTGATCTGTGTGTAAATCGGTCTTTATAAATACATCTGTGGAAATAGGTAGTGTAATTCTACTTCCATAAGGGTAGCAATATATTATAAAATAATGCTACATTCAATACTCTCACATGTGTAATTACGAAAATTTTAGAAATTGCGCTAAACTTCATAACATTTCTATAGCAATTATATTTCTAAATACATAGGATATAGGATCCCAGGATCCCAAAAAATACGTATAATTCTTTGAGGAATAAAATATACAGATGAAACTCTTGCTAGGTAAAAGAACAGGTGCGAGAAGTTTTTCTTAAGAGTATGGATGCCTTGCTGAGCAGCATTTGTAGAACAGCTTTGATATGAGAAGATGCAAAAGAATGAAGTCGGAATCAAAGGGGTTAACTATAGAGAAGAATAGCAATGAGGGATTTGTGTCCCGTGTGAATACTCGCGTAACTTAAGGGAAAGCTCAATGCGATCCAAGATGGGAAAGTTCCAGCGATGAGACAGCTCTCATTTCGACGAGAACTTGAGATTCCCTTTGCGCATAAAACGCAGAATGGGCGGAATTCAGCTGTATTGGGTACGAGGGTGCTGAGGGAAGGAAAAAGGGATGTAACGTACAATCGGCGTTCGAGAGGACGGCAGGGAAGCATAAGAATAAGATGCGAAGGAAAAATATTCATGGAAAATGAAACGCGAGAAGAAACAATAATTTCCACCTGGGGAAAAACGCTGTGGCAATTTCTTACGTAAACTCTGCGCGTTTCAGTACGGAACCAATGTATCTCAACATATTCTATAAGGCAGAATCTAAGATAAATAAATAATTTCATATATGGGAAATATTTTTAACATAAACATATTTAAGAGAAAAAATATATATGTTATTAGTATATCGATAAATGCTACCTTTTTTGCCAGTAAAGGTTAACATTTGATAATACATAGTAATTACAAATATTATAGCTCTTCAATATAGAAAATAATAATAACTCGTCTTTATTTATGGGTGAGATTGAGACTAATTAGTCTCTTCTTACATCTAACCCTTAGTTATTACAGTAGTAGTAGTATTGTTAAAAGTGCTTCGACAGCTTTGGTCATTTTGCACGTGGGCTCCCACCGGGAATCGAACCCGGGACCGCTTTCACAGAAGTCGAACGCATTGCCCACTTGGCCGGGAGCCAGTTCTTACAGATAGGAAGAAAGAGGTACTGGGAGTTGAACTAAAAAGAAGGTAATAAAAGAAGGAACTATTATATGGGTTTTAAAAAAATTTAAGTCTGAACTTAGGAAAAAAAAATAAATAAAACCCTGCAGGAAAACACCCACGTGAAGGGGTCGTAAAAAAATGAGAAAAACCTACTGACAGTGGCGACTAAAAATTTAAAAGACGAGGGGAAAATAAGTAAAAGAAAAGTGTCAGCAACAAAGCTGAAAGAAACGGACAAAAATAAATGCATAAATCTTACAAAAATTCAGACAAACAATTATGGAATACAAATGCAACAATTTACATAAGAAATTCAAATCAATATACCAATGGTAACGTCAACTTGAATTGAATTAAACTTGAATTGAATAACGTCAACTTGAATTGGAAATGAATATATGAATGAATAAATCATGAATAAATAATTTTATTATTTGACAGACGTATATACAGCCATACCTCCAAATTCAGAAAATCAAGAATAAAACAAAACCGTTTCCATATGAGTAATTATGGGTCTTTGATACAATTCACATTAATATATTAAATTTAACGAAAAATATATATTCATAAATATCATAATACCTAATATAAATTTAAATTAATAATAACATTTATGATATATATAATTATGATATAAAATTACATATTATACATTATTTAAGTACTTACTACATTAAAATATTTTCCTTAGAATTTTAGGAGCTACAACATTAAATTTCTCAAAATATTGTAAGCAGACGGAGCATGCGAAGGTCTTGATTTTCTATCACCAAATATATACGTATAAACCCAAATTGTTCAAGTATAAACGGAAAGCTGTACTCTATGCAACAAAATTAATAAAAATTATCAGACTGAAAAACTTATGACTTCAGAAAGAATTGAAAGATAAATGGATGGATCATATTCGCTTAGCGACCAATTTTATGAGGCAGTGGCCTAAAGAATTCCGAAGCGTTCATATGCAAGAACTTTCATTAGAGACCACATAAGATTAGAGGAGCATTTGCGGAAAGGTGAGTTAATTAATTCTCGTCTACAAAGCCGATTAGCGTTTCAATTCTGAGGCGGAGCTGTTTTCCTTGATAATTGGTATGAACGACAGGGAAATTACCGCTTAAAATGCCGTGGAGGTCGCAATGAGGCTCCGTACGGGAGACGTGAGAAGCGGCTTAACTTCTGCATATACATGCGGTGGGTGAGGCCGCGTCCAAAATCGATGAGTGGAAAGGTAAAAGTACCACGGTAAAGAGAAAAGGGACGATATGCGAATTTGCGTCACAAAAGAACGGAAATATGATGTATCGAGGGAGTAATGAGCGGAAATCGAAGACATCAGATCCAATTAATCCGACATCAAAGGACATGGCTGTGAGGAAGAAGGTCACCGGAACTGACTCAAATTCTGGTTTGATCGAAGATAATACAAGCTTAATGTAAGAAATTTTAATGAAAGAAAAACGTGATCAAAAGACTGATTATTGAGATACTATTCGTGACTCGAAAAGCATTTATTAGGGAATGGCATACTCCTGAAATTCTGAAAAATCTTTTACTATGAATTCATGAGTTTTCGTATTTATACACAACTATTTTATGCTCACATTATTACAAATACACAATGGGGGATATGAATACTCATAATAAAGAATGATCTTATTAAGAAACCGCAAGTTATAAGAGCGCGTGAGACAGTTACCCACAGCAGAACTACTGTTGTAATTCCAAACATTTATAAGACGATGACTTGTCGAAGGATGTTGGCGTTAAACTATTTACCTCGTAAAACAATTACCACATATTTCTCATTTGTACGACAGACTTTTACAAAATCAAGTCGCATCTGTTGAATTTATTTAGACGTATTTGTGGAATAGGGTTCGGTGTCACTTGGTCGAAGGACAACTGGTCGATGGGACAACCCGTCGCTGGACATTTCGTCGCTGAGACATTTGGTAGAAGGACAGTTCGACACCGATACGATATTAATTACGATAAATAATATACAATAATAATTACGATAATCGCAAAATCTGCACGTAGTAATACTCAAACGTTATCATAAATAACAACATTCCCTTCCGTCGACGAGTTGTCTCAGCGACGAACTGTCCTTCCACCAAATGTCTCAGCGACGAATTGTTCTTCCACCAAATGTCTCAGCGACGAACTGTCCTTCTACCAAATGTCTCAGCGACGAAATGTCCAGCGACGGGTTGTCCCATCGACCAGTTGTCCTTCGACCAACTGCCCCGGAACCGTGGAATAGTTTATGTTCAATGGATATAAATACTTATTTCACAAATTTACTCTTTAATAATAGCTTAATCTTCTCAAATTGACGTTAACGGCAGGATGGAGGGCTAAGTAGTCTCTTTAAAAGTGTTTCACCAAACTGCAATGATGGAACGAATGGTACGCTAACAAACCCTGATCCTAACAGCAGCAATTCCAAACTGCAATCACAAGTTTTCTCATTATAATTCTAATAATTACGACGTTATTAGAAATAATTCGACCGATTGATGTTTTTAAAAATCTAAAGAGAAAAAAGGACGTCATAATTTCTACAGCAGATTTTCATTGACTAGTTTCGTCAACGAGTCGATATATTCTGCTCTGGAAATAAAGAAATGTTCTTTCTTCTAAGATGTGTAATGAGTTCCACAGACTCACGTTTGAACACATTAATTTTAATTCAAAAACATATAAAATTATGAATTCTGTGATTTTTAAGCTGTTATAAGTGAAACAAGGATTATTATTTAATTTCATCCGAGCGACAAACGAGTAGTCAATCGATGAAAACGTAAATATAGCAGCAAAGGGTGCTTTCGGATGGTACAAAACATGAAAGGTTAATAAAATGGCTGCGATTAAGCGATCCGTTGTGATTCGGGTCTTACGCCATTTATAATGGACCTCGATTTACTTTGTTTGCGATCATGAGCCGAAGAATTTGCTGGCTTTCCTTACTCTCGAGCAATTATGACACTACAAAGGAGCTGCCGGCCCAGCCGACTCTTAGCCCACGGAGCACACGCCAGGATTGCACGCCGCAGAAAGGACAAAGACGGAAAATGGCAAAAAAAAAGAAAGAACCAAAAGTGCCGCAGGCCCTCAGCTATAATTCTCTTCGGTCTCAATGTAACGCCTCGCACTGTTTTATGCATCGCCGGACGGCCCCCGAAAAGTACCTTGCATTAAGCGTAACTCTTGACATCAGTGCTGAGTACATGCATATCAAATCTCGCGTATTTAATTTTTCACACTGTACGTTATCGTACCTTTTTGTTAGCTCAAGACTGGTAATAATTTAATCAGTTTCGAACAATTCACGAACGTTATGCAGAGCCTGACGTCCGGATAGTAATTTGTGGATTCTTAATTGGAATTATTGAATTTTTTGAACTGGAATGAAACTGGAATGCATCAAAATCATCAACGTAGCTAAAATTTGTTTCTTAAATGCGAAAGTATGACAGATTTGACTGCTTCAAATCTCAGAATTTTACTGGGTGAAAACTGGAGTTTGGAAACTTTGTAAAGAGACCTTAACCGAAGCATTAAAAAAATATGCTATTGTTTTCATTTTCTCTTGGAATATTCTTTTATGAAAAAGTACGATATATTTAGTCACTTAAGTACCTAAGAAAAATCTATTCTTAAGAGAAAAAGATGCAAATGAAGTCGTTCTTATTGGTTCTTATTGGACTCATTGGTTCCGCGAACGATACGCTGTAATAATCAGCTTACGAAGTACCTCGACACTCGGTGTTTACAATCTCTGCCACACACCGAAAGGCGGCTTGCAGGGTATTTATGTTGGTATAAATCAATCAGATTTGCTTGCTGTTTAATTGGTAACGACTGAAATATGGTCAGTAGTCATTGATAAAAAACTCCTGAAAATTTTAAAAGATTTTCAAGGTTTTGACGCTCACATATGCAAGGGTGAAAATAACACCTCAAAAGTATTCACGTAACTAAAGCATGTAACACAATTTGAACAATACTCTTAAGAAATAGAAAACTCAATATTTCCTCTTAAATACTAAGTTTTAATTAAACTAAGCTAAATTTGCATCAATAAGCATCAATTCAGACTTACGAAATTCAAAAATTCTTTTACTAGTTAATGTTAATGGAACGATGAAAAATGTGGAATTAATTGCGATTTCATCGCTTGATTACAATTTCGATGTACCAGTATGAGATACCTGAATTTTAGAGTAAATTTTTTATAACAAAGGCTACAAAATATCCACTTACGTACCAAAGTAATTCAACGATGAAAGTTTTTTACAATCTGAACAATTGTCATACCGCTGTGTAAAATGTCTCCATGAAACGACCTAGCTAGATGCCCGTCAATCCCACTTTATCTCCGGGATTCTTTGAAAGTATGGCAGGTGGCGTTTCCTTTTAGTGACATCGATCACCGCCAGAGGTCCTAGCAGAGGGAAAGAGCTTACAAAGTGAAGGATGAGAGGAACCCCTTTAAGAGTCACAAGGATATAGGTGGAGGCCTTTTACTAATCACGATTAGGCGTGTCTTGTAAAGCAAGGTTAAACCAAAGTGAAAAATGTACACGTGACTGGAACTCGAACCAGTCTTTCAATTTTTCGGTAACAAACCGCCCGAATTTCAGTTCAATTGTCACAAAGAAAGAAAACGATGTTGGTTCCGCCGTACTAGTGGTTACATGGTTTTAATACGAAGTTTCATAAATCGAAATTCAGAAGTTGCCGTTCCGCATGAAAATTTTCCAACACATTATTTCGTTACGATCGCTAGTGAAACTTGGAATTTCTCGGAAAGGGATCGTGACGTGAAGCAGTTTGAAAGATGGCTCTTATTCAACGACTTTCACGAAAAGAAATACGGCCCTAAGCACGCAAAAACTCGCCTGCATAATATTAAACGATATTTATTTCTTTATGCCTTCAATCTTGCTTTATTTCGACTACTAATGACATGATATCGTGAATTTTATAGATTGCTGCTTTGGATCGATTGCGATAAAGGGCGAAAGTGCTTGGGAGGGAAATTTGCCTCTGGCAGTGCCAAAACTTCCCAAATTACTCCCGAGAAAACTCTCTGGTCGATAACTCCGATTTCGGTACCTGACACCACGGCCATAGCTAGGGATGGCTTTAGCGGAGTACCGTAGAAAAAATTAAATTTTCACAATTTTCATTTTTTCAAAACAAGTACGCAGAAGAGAGCGATGGTGACACTACAGTAGAATACAACCCAGTATACAAAGAATATTACCCAGTAATATTCTTTGATGAAATAAAAACAGTTCTGCGCCATAGCTGAACCGACCATAAGCCCAGTTTCTACCTCAGCAGTCCCATTTTAGACACTCATTTCCGTAAAAAAATGTATCTACCCCGGTTATAAGCATTCTCAACTAGAATTCAAAACCCCATTTCCAAAACAAATGGATGACAATACAATTCAACAGCGCACTTTAATTCTGAAGATGTTACATCTACTTCTTCAACTATATTTACTATGCTATACTTATTCAACTTATTTTGTGTTCTTTATTTTTTTACTTTTTTTAATGTTTCTATTAATTTAGGTTTAACATTATATAATATTAGGAATTTTATAATTGTATTAATTTACCATAGATGTTAGTTGTAAGTTGACTTCATTTGCGTAATTTGTTATATCACTGACGCAGAGGTTAGGTGTAAGAGAGGCCCACTGGGCCTAACCTTGCCGTAAGGGTAAAATAAAGAAAAATAAATATATCTACACATGTTCCCTACGATCTGCAATACGGCATGTGGCAGGGGGTGCAGGCACCTTAAATCCATATCATCATACAAATTGTAACACTGCAATACGAAACTCTAATTCGATATCCCTCTCTTATGTTCATTTTCCAAGGTTGTGATGTCCAGCGAATGGGAGAAAATATGTTGAAAATTTTGCTATCTCTGTGGTAATGGGAGTGTATGGCGTGGTTGCGTAACTAGCAATTTCAAATTCTTACTTCACATAAACAAAGGCCTATTGAGTTGAACGGTCGGACACGCATATACCACTTTAGAACAATACTGAGTGTCTCCTTTTAACCCGTGACACGTAAACTTGGGGTGTCCCTTGTCAGTTCAACGTACCTAAGTATTCGAATCAATATAGTTTGAGCAATCCGCACTAATGAAAATTTTCTGGTGGGCATTATAAATTATCAGCTAGTACTCAGTCCAAAGGCCGGTATAAACTCCGCATTTTTAACTACCGAGAGCTCAGGAAAGGAGATGAGGCTTACTAGGTAAGATGAGGAGTGAGGTAGTATGCGCTTGTTTTCTTCTGAGCCACAATGTGGAAAAGTCCACGGTCATGTTTCATTTATACCCCTTTATGGACTATTTAGGATGAGGTTTATGTCTATGTTTGTACCCTGCAAGCCGCCTTCGGCGTGTGGCAGGGGGTGCATTCACCATGACTCTATTTCCTTAGTCGATTATTTTCGCGTATCGTTCGCGGAAAAAATGAGTTCTTGAATTTATTTTTTCGGGCATCTATTTCTCTGACCTTTCTCACACTATCGGAACGGCCTATGTAGCATGGTGAACGCATTATATCTGCTATCAGGTCAACCGATCCGTTGCTGATTTACACTAGCAAATCTGAACCCACTGATTTCCACAGAACCGCATTAAAGTAGACGGAATGGCCATTAACTAAAAAGAGCATTCTTGAAATTTTCTATCGTACGTGTATGGTAAAAGTGAACATTTCAAAAGCATACGCATCTTTTGTTAATATTAAAAAAGAAAAATAATACAGATATCGTGAATATCAAATTTTTTGTATAAATTCAGATATAAACTGTTTTTTTCCCTTCTAGAAGTTGATGATTGAGCCGTTCAAAGTAAGTTAATGTATCATTAGTTATGTCTTCTTAAAATTGCTCAAAAACAAAAACAATTTTCAAAGACTCTCTGCAAAAAAAATCCAAAAATGATTCTTTACTTTAACTCACGTAAGTTCCACTAAATTCAAAATGTATCACGAATTTTCCCACGAGAAAAAATAGATGGCTTCGAATGAAAGACACGAAAAGTTACAGCTTCGCATATTTCTATATATTCTCTCAAATCCATAATGTTCTTACGGGTTTCTTTCTTTATATTCCTGAATCCGTCAGAGAAGCATACTTTTGCGAATCCGTAAAAACGTTCCTCTCCTTCCAGAATTCCAATAATTCAATATTTATGACTGTGACTTCAATATGTCCCAATCCCCTCTTTTAGTATGCCATCTCATTTCTTGGATTCGTCTTTCACTCCCATACATACTTTTTCCTTCTGAAACTTAATATCCATCCCTCCATGGTCTGATTTCTTCCTTTTTGTGTAATGTATTCTAAGGCGTCCTGTGACTGAGAATGATTCCTCGTGATCGATCAATTATGCATTTAAAGCAGGAAACGCTGTATCCGGTACTCGAACCCGGATCTGGATGATTACTCTGACTACCTGGAAAGTAGGAGACCCGGGTTTGAGTCCTGGCCACGGCAGAATTTTTCTCCTTCCTTTCTTCATTTAATATCAAGCATGTGAATCATACGTTTTTCATCGCTTACTTCGACTAAGCATTAATGATAGAATAGTTCAATATATGAAATTGTATTATAACTCCCTTAAGCCAAGAAAAAAATTTAAGAGTGTATTATTAGGTTTCTGAATTTCGATACAGATTTCTCCTGCACTTGAGTATTTGACGTTGATATAGCAACTGGACTAATGATCCATCAAACGTAAATTATAATAAAAACCAAGGAATAAGATTGAAACGTTCGGTCATCATGCCCGGTGAACATGATCCTGAAATATTTTCAGCCTACCAATTCCTATATCTCTTGTCCTCCACTCCATCCATCACCTATCTCCGCCTATACTTCATACGGCATTCCAAACGAGCGAACGACTCCCACCCATTCCACTCGCATATTTCACATTCTTTCGCGCAACAACTCTTCCCGACCCGGCAGATCCTAAAGCCCCGACTCCTCAAGGAGAGAACGTAAAAAATGTGGAAGCGAAAGATTTAGGGCAGGTGAACCCCCTCTTCTTTCGCCTAAATTTCTCCTCAAAATTAAGGTCTCTCCTAGGGGACGCACGGCTGAGGAGGTACTCGAGGTGAAATGAATAAATCCTTCTCTTCCCTTCATAAACCGAGACGAAGATTCGCCTCCCTCAGACTCGTTCCCTTGCGGAAGGCGAAGCAATTTGAGCGAATTAATTGAAGAATACCACGCGATCGACTTGATACGGGAAGCTTCTAATTCAGAAGGGAAAAATCCTCCCTAAAACTGAGCGTCTTTGATTTGAATTACTTTACGGGAATTCACTTCAAGAGTAAAACGTGTATCTCTTTAGGTTGGCCTCGGGAAGTCGTTCTAGTCAATTACTTCCCTAAAAAAACTTTGGAATGTATAATGAAATGAAAGCTTCGGGAATTATGCTAGTAAATTAGTATCTTAGGATTCTAAGGATACTATATTCATAATATTTATTCCTAAATTACCGCTATTTTTTAATATTATTAAAAACTTAATATAAAACATTTGTAAAAAATTTTTTCAAGGCATTATAGACGCTTAGATGAAACTCTTTGGATATCTACAAGGTTCCCACCTGATATATTTTAAAAAAATACCAAATCTGCTTCGTAAACAAAATATTTTATAAGAAGACGTAAAACGTTAAAGAACGCTAAATACTATTTTACAGGAGATACTTGTATAGATTCCAATGAAGAGGCCTTAACTTTGTGGTAGTCTTCCATTCTGATAAAGAATAAATTAACACACTTATATGCTTTACCACAGATTTTTTATTTTGCGACCATGGTTTCGACTCATCGAGCCCGAGCCCGAAGATGACTCGATGAGTCGAAACTATGGTCGCAAAATAAAAAATCTGTGGTAAAGCGTATAAGTGTGTTAATTTATTCTTTATCGAGATACTTGTACTCATTGATGAAGAAACATTTCCACAAAGTTTTGAATAGACTTTTCCAGGTCATGAAAGCTGCGGATCGTTAAACATCAGACATAGGAATGAAGATTTGTATCTTGTCCGGTGAATAATTTAATTTTTACGAAATATTTCAAGAAAGTAATATATAAAGAGAATGATAACACGGCAAGGGAGTTTTTTGATTAGGTGCCTAGAAGCTCACGGAAAAAAAGAATGTAAGTTGTCTTAAGCGACAAGTTCTTGATAATGAGAAATCGTCACATATAAGGAAAGAGCTACGTAATATTAGGACAGGTAAAACCTTTGAAGTATGTTCTTAATATCTTGCTGAAGGTTCTCTCTTGGAAATCAAAATAAAAGTTAGAAGGATTGAGGAAAGGTATACTAACTTTACAAGGTAAAGCGTTGCGGCTGAAACCCAAGGAATACCAAGTGTGCATACACTTAAAGGGTATTTCCATCAATATCTTTTTTAAGGAAATAGCCACCTGTGTAACGCGTTAAACATCGGTGAAAGCGATTCCGGGTTCGATTCCCTGTGGGGGCTCACGTGCTAAATGACCTTAACTGTCGAATCGACGAATTAATTTGTAAATTTAAATTACTAATATCCTTCTTATTATCTTTCTAACGATAAATCATCATCCTAAATGATGGCTGGATCCTCATTCACTCTCCTATACTCAGAAAAAGCTATGGATAGTAAATATGACAAAATACATAATATGAGGAGTGAGATAGCTTGCCTTTGAATATCTTGCTTGGCCAGAATGCTCGAGTGGAAATTTTCTTATAAGTTAAACTTAATGACTCTTTTAAAAGGTACTTATATACCACCAAGACGGATGGGCCATAATGCCTTTATTCAGTATCACTCATCATACCACAGTACCTTGCATGTAATCACAACAATAATCAAGACTATGACAAAAGCAAATAAGTGATATCTTAGGCTTAGCCAAGGTGGTGATTTCGGAGGGTCAAACCTCCCTATATATGAACAGAGACAATAATAACAAGAACAATGCAACATTATTCGGAAGAGATTGACACTATCAAGTCTCTTCTTACATCTAACTCTTCGTCATATGAAGTTTAAAAGAGATAGCTCGAAAGAAATGCAAATAAGAAAACTACTTCGTGGGTTTAAAAACCTATGTTAGAGCTTAGGAAAAACTACACCTCAGCAGGAAACACTCACAAGAAGGGGAGTATGAAAAACCTGCGATGATTTGGATGTGATAGTTAACTAAGTTTTAAGGAAAAGGCAGGTTAAATCGCATCTTAAAAGCAAATAAAATTAACGATAGCATGCGAGAAGATGACCTCTTGCAATTATTCTATACAAACGTCGCTGGTGATTCGCAGGGTATATATTTTAATATAAATGAGTTTATATTTTCATTAGATTTTGGGCGGAAGTATTCTTGCCCCTGGATTGTAGGCAATACAGTGTTTACCCCATGGTTCTAAACCCCCATGGACAATCTTGACTACGCCCCTGAGTGAAATATATTACTCTGTTCAAATTCAATTCCAATTCCTAGTTATACTTAGTGTCGTTTTATTCCAACTCAGGGACGGATCGCTTTAAATTCCGCGTTTGACATGATAAAGTTGATATGTACTAAAAAAATTACTTTTAGCCTGAAAAACATACTTTGATACAAAATAGCATCAAGCGGGACACTCACTCACAGCATGAAGCGAAATAACACTCCCAAATCCATATCAATTACATGTCCCTTTTTCTGTATATCCCACACAAATCCCTAAGCGCCTTAAATTTGCCAAAGTGGAAAGGTCAGAATGAAACTAAAGGTCGTGGGAGAAGACGAAAAAAATAAAGGGAAGACATCAGACGCTCTCCCACGCAAGAAATATTCACTTAAAACGGCAAAAATACGCGAGCCTGGGAGAGAAACGGACTAAAATATGAAAGTATAGAGCCATATAGAAGAGGATGAAGGAGAAAGGTATCTACAGAATATAAAATTTTAAAAGCATTCTTCCCGTCGTTAAATGACGCTTCATCATCTCGAGAACGGATTCCTTTGAGCTTTTCTGCTGGAAGGAGAATCTTTTGGAAAGGCTTCTTCTTCGGGATTCTGATATCTTTCCTATTAATTAAGGATCTCACGGGTAGAGGCGATAAAGATATTCGTTTTTAAACATGGCGAATAATCTATAGTTCAATATTTCTAACCTTAGAATCTCCATCGCATCATCCATTCCCAAATTAGAAATCAAATTTTAAATCCTGATTATTTTAGTGCTCGTAACAGATTCCTGGTCCTGCTACCATGAATGAAATATTTATAATTCATCTTTTGGTACGGGATAGAGAAAAACGTATCTTTTATACTTATCTTCCACAACTATCAGTCTTATTCATGGCTGTGATGATATGAAAGCTACTGAGGTACGGGTTATGCTGAATAATAGCATTAATTAAAGTTTCTCCTGATGCAATGTTACGGAAAGTTCTACTCGTAGAATCATTGTCTTCACTTACATGGGCTTGCTCTGTTTATAGAATTTTGGCTCAGTGAGGGAAGCAAGAGCAAACTACCTCACTCCTCATCTTCTAGAGTAAGCCTCACCCCTCATGTCATGGTACTAAAAGTAATTTTGGATCACTAACGTGGACTTGTCCTGGCTCAGTGAGAAAGGTTAGGGCAAACTACCTCACTCCTCATCTTGCCTAGTAAGCATCATTTCCCTCTATTAGCTCTCTATAACTGATTATAGAGGAGACCATGTCCCAACCAACCTTCGGGCTGAATACTTTACAGACAGAAGAAAGGTTCCTAAATAATTCCTTATTTTCCTTCTTTACGATCGATATTATAAATCATGAAATAATCAAATCGAAGCAATATCAGAGCATAATATGAAACAGAATAATCTTCCATATTAATTTATAATTTAGTACTCTGCGTATATCGTTTAATAGTCCATGTTTGAAATTGATTCATTTCAAACTTTTACTCTAATTCTTAATCGGTGAGCAGAGATAAAGAGAGGACACTAAAATTGAAATGGAATGAAAAAGCTAAGGCTGGATATACTTGAAACAGTATGAATAAATCGCATTAAGATGTTTGTGAACGACGTTTACATAGTGCATACATCAGGAGAAATTTAGTAGAACTTCGAATCTTCATTCCTGCGTTAAGAGACATTAAGAATTGTGCGATGCTTGAAGGTTCTTGTCGTGAGTTTTGCATATTATTCTACAAGCATAGTTTACCCCTTTAAGTGATACAATATCGTATTATAATCTCTGCTCTTCCATCAATAATCTCCGTAAGACTAAACAAAACGTAATCAATTACTGTAAGCGATAAATAAACGTGACACATTGCATGAAGTGATCGAATAGTACGTTCATTTGACTCATTTTGAGAAAATTGGAAACGATTATACCGTAATTCTCTTTTCAATAATCCTTTCTTTCGTCATTTATTCCGTAATGCTTTTTATTAATTTAGAGATTAATCCTCGACTCTACCAACTAGTACTTCGGATTCTTCCAAACTCCCTTCTCTTTAAGCCATCTCTCTACTCTCGAATTTCAAGCCGAATTTTCTAATTTTTCAAACTCTCCGATACTGTAACAGAAGAAGTCCATAGCAGGCCTCGCGAAATAATGCCATTTCAGTACCCGCTCGCACTCTGCCGGAAGACCTTTCTAGGATGGAAGCTATTCCGTCTCCAGCTCACGTTGGATTAGATGACTGGCGCGAATCCGCATTCTGTGAGGCGTGATATCCCACTTCCCGTCCCGATAAAATTTACTCGGTTCTCTTCATATACTTGCGCTTGGTATGCGATCTGCAACTCAGCTCTACGGAGTATAAATGGCCAATAGCGTCCCATTGTCATATCCAGCTTTGTTAATGCATCTACTCGCTATGTGAACCCTACCCTGCTAAGGTTCATATCACGAGTATGAGTGTAGTGCGGAAACTGCTTAGACCAAAACGAAATCAGAACCATTTTCGTCATAATTTATCGATCTTGGTATTATAAGAGCTGTTTAAACGCGATATACCATATATATAAAAATAAATAAAGTCCTCCTTAAGGTGGNTAAATTAACTAATGACCGCATTCTATCATTTTACATAGATTCTGTCTTCGCGTCCATTCACTGATTCTTCGAGTGATTATATTTTTCAAGTTGAGGAATAATACGACTTCATATCGCGAATTGTTTGACACTATGGTAATGAGCTCAGATTAAATAAATAAATAAATATATATATATATATATGTCTCACAGTGCCATTTAATGATGTAGTGGTAGTATTGTAGGTACTTCAACAGCTGAGATCATTTCACACGTGGATCGTCACAGGGAATCGAAACCGGGACCGGTTTCAATTAAATCGAACCCGATGCCCATTTGGATATCCGGGAACATCGATTTAATAATCTTATAGTCGAGTTTTTGCTCTAGTAAAATCTTTAGTTTGGTACATTTCTTGCTGGAACTCAAAAATAATGCAGCATAAAGGAAGGATTTACAAGGAAACGCAATATAAAGACCAAATATACCAGGCAATATAATTGGAAGTCAAGACTTGTGTACATTTAATCGATTTCCTCATCAAGCAAGTGAACCGAAAAAGTTCCTTAAGTTTTGTTTGAGAGTTTTTTGCTCCTTTTTCCAACCCAACCCACCAACTTGCTCTATATGGATTTCAGTTTATTACAGCCAGAGTCGCTTTATGTTTGGCTGTTTCAGTTATCAATATCAAAAAAATTGTTTAAACAGGCAGCTCAAAATTTTGTTTCACCTGTCTATTTTTTACAATGAAAATAAAACTAACTAATTAAATAATTCGGACGTGCAAAATTTTTCAGGTAAATGTGACCTAATAAAACACAAAATATAAGACCTAACACTAGCGAGTTACCGATCTGACACTTGAATCACAAATTGCCGTATTCATTTCGTCACTAGAATATACTTACTTGTACGCGGTGAACTGATAAAAATAATGAGTCAACATTTCCAGAAAAATCCACATCCTTCACAGATCAGAATTTTCAGCACTGACGTTAAACCAGACTCTGGTAACATTGTAGGGAATGAATACGCAAGTAACAATAATAACAAACAAATATAACAAATAATAATAATAACACGTCTTTATTAAAGGGCGAGATTGAGACTAATTAGTCTCTTCTTACATCTAACCCTTAGTCATTACAGATAGAATGAAAGAGGTATTGGGAGTT
>KZ308395.1:292691-326842 GCA_000376725.2 Ladona fulva
ACAAATACAACAATAATAATTACACAAGTATTTCAAATCAATATACCAGTGGTAACGTAAACTTCTCAATGGGAATTGATCAAACATGAAGTAAATATCAAAATCGACACAAAAATTACAGTAAAATTAAATAGATACAAAAACTTATTTCTACCAATGGTGGGGTTTTATATGGTTTACATGGTTGGTTTATTATAGTTTATTATGGTTTATAATGGTTTATATGGTTCAGTTTTATATGGTTCACTAAAAAGGGTAATTTGAGTTTGAAATATAAGGGTGTGATAAAAAAATTTCATTTTTAATTAGTTGGGGAAATGATGCAGAAGTTAATCACATTTTTATCATCTGGAATCGAAGTTAATTATATTCTTCCGATGCACGTACACAGTGATAAATATAGAGCATATTTTTTAAACTTAAAGTTAGGGGCGTAAGGTAATAGTAGTAGTATTATATATATAATACTATTTAGTAGTAGGGGCTCCCGATAGCCAAGTGGGTAACGCGTTCGACTTCAGTGAAAGCGGTCCCGGGTTCGATTCCCGGTGGGGGCTCATGTGCGAAATGACCTAAGCTGTCGAAGCACTTTTAACAATACCACTACTTCTACCAATGGTAATGTCAACTTCTCAATCAAAATAGATAAAACATGAAGAAAATAGCATAATAAAATCAATACTATTCAATGATATCATTCGATAATAATCTTTCGATTACAATATATTACATTTAAATCTAAGCAAGGAAAAGTATTCCATGTACAGAGACGATGTACAAACAAAAATTGTACCACCTGAGACTCCAGTGCTCTGAGGGAACACTTCAAGACACTCATTTTTACGAGAACAAAATTACCGGAATCAAATTATCAGGAGCCAAACTTCCGAGAGTCAAATTAGTCACCACTCTAGCGCGGGGAGTGAAGGCGGGCTTCCGATCGGAACGAGCGAAATTCCGTGACTGTTTACAGTCGCAATTCAATTCAATCGCCTACTATAAGGAACCGTCTCCTGCGCCGCAACAATTGCCCTCAAACCTGCAGAGGGAGGAATGAAGACGACGCGCTTCCGTCGGCTGAATTACTCCTTCCCCCCACCGACCTACTACCCCACTTTCGAAATCGAAGCTCCATCCAGCCACCCACTCGGCTTTTCCGCCCAGTGAGCTAACATCCGTCGGATTGAAACCCCCTTTCATCTCTTGCAGTTTCCTCCCAATCCCCCTCTTCCGTATTTATTCGGAAGTCCTGAGGAGACAAGGAAAATTTCGAAGGCAAACCCACATTAGATTCGCTTCCGCGCCGGGGTCGACTCTGCTCGGCGGAGTGTGTTTCGCTACTCCTTTATTTTCCCAGTCCGAATCCGTTTCCCAACGTGGAAGAAAATTAGGAGGCGTTTCTGGGAAAGAAGCGCTAGAAATAAATGCTCCTAAAATGGAGTTTTTCAGGGGGAAGAACTTTAGGTGTCTTAGCACGTTAAATCGTTCGTGGGCGAGAGGAAGTTCCGGGTTCGAGTGTCCGTCTCTTCAGCCTTATTATCTTATCCCTCAGTTATTCTAATAGCTGCTTCATCTGCCGAAAATTAATCCCCGATATTTTCCTCGATGGAAAATATCGGGGATTAATTGGATGGAAATGGAATGGGGATGGAAAATATCGGGGAACTAACAAATTACCTGAAATGTCATATATCCGTGACTATTAAAAAGATTTGATTCTAGTGGGAGATATGGTATAGGAAACGTTGCTCAGAGCTTTTCTTCCATCAAAATCAACTACGTAACGTACAGAAACATTAGCGACGATTAGCTTCATTACGAGATATCACAGTTTTGCGAAATAAATTAAATTATATTTTATGTCGATGAATGATAACAACTGCTTTAAGGGAAACAGGAAGATAATCCCAATTGCATCTATTTCAGTAATTATTATCACTCACAAAGACAAACAAACATTCCTTACCAGAAAAATTCCACTACCTGAGATTCGAACTCGGGACTTTGGGGCTGGAACGCTAGCCCACTAAATACTCCACCGCCGTGGCCGGTTTAACATATTATTCTCGTTTGAGTAATAAAAGTAGCATTAAAAGTGCATCAACGACTAAGCTCTTTTCGCACACATACGCTACCACTGGGAATCGAACCCGGGACCTCTTCCACCAAAGGGGAACGTGCATCTCTTGTCGACTCTTGGCTATCCGGGAGCCCGATTACTTAGCTCGATTTCAGAAGACTCCAGCTCTTCCTTGTCAATATTGAAATAGAACAAGAGATTTAAATTTTGCTCAAGGCGTATAAAACCTACATTTTGCCATTAAACCACAATCTCCCTTTCCTATCCGATAGAAAATCTCCGATGGAATTGATTTCAAACATTCCCAGTAGAAAATCTCTGGTAAGAAAATCAGGCGCATCTCATGTCCTATAATGGGCCCCTTCACCCTTCTCGCCAAGGGAGTGGCTCGCTGCAATAAAAAAACGCTGTTTCCCTATTCACGTCACTTCTATGAGAGACCCATTAAAATTTTCCCTCTTGGAAACCAAACACCCTCTTTCGAGAGACTCAATTCACACCGAAACCACTCTTACGATCCAAAAACCCTTTTTTCCTCCATCCCTTTCGACCCTCTCCTTCGTTTAAACACACTTATCTCATCGTTACGCTTCAGAGAACCTCGTTCCCCTCTCACAACCACTCCTCGTATCACTTAGTCCACACCAATTATAATTCCATCAATGTCACAAAGGCTACTCGCCCTTTCTCTCCACCAGGCTGCAAGAGGCTTCCACTAAACTTTCTCTAAACAGGCACCAAGAAGTGATACCCAGGATAATCGTATGGATGTAGATGAGAATGTGTTTACAGGTTTACATAAGGATATATAGGTACAGATAAGGTCTGAAATCGAAAGCCTTGCTTCACTAATTTGCGCCGTGAATGTATACTACCCGAGGGGCTGTAAAGTTTTACCAATTGTATAATCTAAAGGCGCAACGTAGGTTAAACCATTATCTTGGGTCATAGGTAGAGAACCTATGGTCTTTTAGTCTTTTTCTGAAATAAATACCCTATTTAACTAATGTTTTTCCAGATCTCGCTAGAGGCGTCAAGAGAAAATAAAATGGAAAATGAGCGATTTGCATTCAATAAGCGAATTAATTCGTTTTTCGCGCACAATTTAAAGTGGAACGCAGGAGATGCGCTACTCAAGAGCGGCCTGGTGGTTTCATATGCGGCCTTTTATATGCAGTAGAGTGGTAAATGCGGCCTTCCATATGTGCGCGATAACCAGTGGCGGGGCCGTTTGTCTTTAGTATCTCAAAAGTTAGTTTTGTAAAGCGAGGATGTATCGGGAGGATTTATTTCTATCGCATGAAGGTCGTTAACGCTTTCACGCAGATGCAATTCCTTTCGTTAAATTTGCTCATATTTAAACGCAAACCGTCCTATTTCCTCTGAAGAAAATGCAGTTTTCGAAGGAAAGCATTCCAGAATAGGTTTAATAACTTATTCCCTTCGCTTTAAATTTTGTAAATTGATGACTTTTAATCAATATCTTAGTTGTTATAACACAGTGTTGATGTTATGTTTCAAGCGGTTTAGCATCCTGCTGTCGATACATTTTCCCTAAGCGTCGGTTATGATTTTTTAATGATCCTTATTTCTTCCCTTAACTCTCCGTTTGAATAATATTTTTTTATTTTTTTATTGGATTTTTAATGAGTATGATTCAGATAAAGTAGGAGACTAGTTAGTCTCGCCCCAATAAAGATGTTCTTAATACAATTTTCTGAGTTATATACTTTTATAACGCAATATTACATCGAAATCAAGAACAGAAATTTATTATCTAAATCAACTATTATTTGCTCATCATTTCACTTAGGAAATCATGTTCTTCCTATTTAAAATTGTATTATTAGATGCATTAAAAGAAAGGTTCCCTACCCTTGCCTTAGGTTAATATTTTCTCTCTTCTGTTTCGAACCAAGCTTCCAGAAGTTTCCCCTTCCGCAGCACTCTTCTCGTGGTTCTCCATAACTTAACATAATTTCAAACTGTTCATAACTATTAACGACGCTGATATTCAGTATCAGATATTTTTTTTTCTGATCTCAGTTTCAATCTTCGGAGTAAATAGTAAAAGCTAATTTCAAAATTTTCGCGCTACTTAACAACTAAACCTCCAATTAATGACTTAAAAATTTAGGAGATACAAACATAACCGAGTATGGCAGCTGAAATGTTGGAGCTAAGCGAAGTGACATGATGATGGCCGGTTGACACGATACTCGACGTGGAAAGAAATTTCTGAGGAAGCAACTCAGTGATTAGTTTTCACTTCGTTATGCTGGCATTCAAAAGTCCAGAAGAATTATATTAATTGTATTTTTAGCTGCTACTGTAAAATTATTCATTATTATTATTTGTCAATACCGCCGCAGTTAGACATTTCGTCCGGTGGCGACGTTTAGTTATCGTGCATTACAGAACAATTACATACAATATGGCTTAGTTACACATAAACAAATACAGAAAGTTGGTATCTATCTACCCGTCAATTAACTACAATTGTTTAAAAACTACTCTAATCACAATTACATCTTCAATTATACTTTTACATCACAACCACTACAAACACTAAGATATATACATTACAATATATACAAACGTATGCATTAACTGAGAATTACCCCTAAACAGCATTATAGCAACTTGTCGATAACACTTTCACGTAAGATTTTTCAGGGTTCCTGATAGGCCTTCACGGCTACCGTAGCGGTCACGGGGCCCACGAAGTCCCCACCGTACATCACCCTAACAGGCGATCCCCTACTCGTCTCACACTTCGTCATCGGCAGGCTCACTCGTCATCTCATTAGTTTTACTTATACATTTCATAAAACATTTGACATTTCATAAAACATTTGACATTCATAATTATTATTATTTATTATCGCGGAAAACCAAACGAGAAGATCTGAGCCAGGGTAAAAATAATCAAATGAGACAAACGTTGAAGCTGCCTAAATATAGACAAAAGTAATGATGACACACGATCACTGAATGTTGCGATGGATATTTGATAGCTATAATGAAAAAGCCTAACACATTTTAAAGTTTGAGCTTTATTATGCCTAGTAAGACACTCGACTTTTTCAGCTACTGATCCTATACGTATGCAAGCTTATACATTTTCTGGTGAATTCATTGATGAGTCATATGCATCATTGGAGAACTATAGATGATATAGATGATGATTTATAGATGCAAATATTAATATTTACGACTTGAAATATCCCTTGACCTGAGGTGCTACGATGCAACACGATTCACAAGTGAAAGGAAAGGAAACGAACTTAATTCGTTCCAGTTCGGAGCTCGCAACTCGAAAATACCTCGGAACCCGTTTTTTTCATCGTATATTTTCGGCATTTTTTACTTGTATCTCAAAATTTAGCTCGTATCGAATGGTGAAAAAAGAGTAAGAAAAACTTCTGAAATGCAAAATTTCGTGTATTCTTAAGCTCGTTCACAGAGCGTAAGTCGAGGTACCAGTGTCTTTAAATGCGTTACTTTGGATAACTATGGATTTTTAGCATGAATTTTTTCCCAAGGAATTTTTAGTATAATCATGTGAACATTTGTTTACTGAGGCATTTCTCATTTTAATCCTTTTCGTCATCATGGACTAATTACTCAAGGACTGGCTTACGTATTATAGCTGTGCTAGCTGAGTATTACCCTTCAAATCGTTCCATTCCCTCATAATTCCTAACCATAACACTAATGATTAACTTGCTCTCAAAATCTAATTGCGCCTTTCTCTATAGTTCCTTTCTTTCAGCATTCCTTCCAATACCGTTTTCATCAGACTCACACTTTGCTGGGCATTCCGCTATCAGCACAAACTTCCTGAAGACGAAGAACCATCAGTAAATAGTCATAATAATATGAAAATACGAGTACTTAAGAGCAATACTTCACTTCTCCTGAAGTCATATTCCTTACCCTTCTTAATATTAGGGAGGAAAGACCTTACGATCATTTTCATTTCAAAGTCATTATGAATGTGCAGCAAAAAGGTTCTAAATATATAGAAGGTATCACATAAAAGCAGCTGTAAGTAAAGCAGAAAAATGGTACCGAGGGGAACGAAACTTTTCATTTGCAATCCCTTCCAACAGTCGGCATTTCTGTTTACCTAGCCACGTACTAACCAGCTCTTGGCGAGAGTCTGCCGCATTGTGATAGTGAAAATATTCGACCCTGACCTTGAACGCATCGATCTCATATTCGACCTCGACATTTTTAAAGACACTCAGACAGAAGAACACCTACGGATGGGTTGCGTTTCGAGAGAAATTAAATTAAATTCCACTCTGGCCTCGCACAATTGAAGCTTAAGGTTATTAGTTTAGAATTGCCTAAGACTACCATTTGATCACCAAAATGTTTATAAATAACGTGGCCTTATACTTTCTATCCAGAGTTTTTACAGAGCATTAAACGTTTAAGAGAAATTCGCAGATAGATTAAATCTTACACTGAAACTATACACAAAAGCTACGAATAAAAATCGGGGCAGCTCTAAATATAGTATTGCTATTTAACGAATAAAAATGACAAGCAGACCTTTACCCTTACATCGAAAAGTCTATTCTATGGCCACGTGATTCTATACCTCATGATGATTCAAGGGATTTAAACCATTCTCGTGGAAAGTAAATTTTATGTGGTACAAATTTGATTTTAAATTTTCTTCAAGATGAAAAACTAACCACAAAGTCAATGTCGATTTAGTAAATTTCCATTTACTATTTAAGTAAAGGAAAAATCTGAATCGGGTAGAAAAGGGTAAATTCAGATGCACTTAACTTCTCCTATGTTATAAATTGCTTCGGATACAGTTAAGCTTGGCACATGAGACGGTATAATCAACGTTAACCCAATATCTAATCTATCCAAACTCCAATAGCAAAACCAAAACTAAACAATCATAATTTGCAGCATGCGCGCAAACAAACCCTAAAGTAGCACCGTATAATGAGGAAGGATTATTTTAAGTTATCCTAAAATAGCTTTTGAGTTGTTTCAATCGAAAAATTGGAAGATAAATAGGATCAGTCCGCCAATGTGAGAACATAAACAATTTTTAAAACGCAAATAAATCGATAAACCTCCTATATATGCTCATTTCAATACAAACCAATCCTAGTTCTCTACGATTACCGAGTTGCTTTCAAATATATATAAATGTATTTTAACATTCCCGTACCCAGGAGGTGAACACAGAGGTAGATAGGGCCCCGAGGTTGGATGATGTTGGTCCAGTCGTAAAAACAGTGTGTTTTTAGATATAAATGTTTGATGAACAATTCTTGAGTGAAATTGTTGAATTAATTCCGAATAGATAATAAATCAATCGCTCGCAATAAGTTATGATTGCCAACTGTTGAGGTACATTTGCTTTCGATAAAAAAATCTTTATCTTAAATATTATAATAATCACAATAAAGTATATAAGGGATTTACTCAATTATATTAGTAAATGTTATAACAATTTCTGTATTAGTAAGGATATTACCTCAATGAGTGTTGATAAATCCTTATGAAGACTATAAATAATCTCTCGAAAAAAGCAAGTCTTTAATTAATGGTCCTTATATAATATTATATATTATTATATTATTTACGGTAACCGGAACACCTCTGGCCGGCCCTAGCTGCGATTAATCTACTTCAGAAACATCTCTAACGAATTCATTTCAGAAACCTACTAAGGAACTATGTGATACGTATATTTCGCCATTTTAGCCCCATTTTTCCATCTCTTCCTCTCCCCCTCTGAAAGAGACTCTCAAAATGTTCGCTTTTTCATGCCATCGCCACCAGACGTCGCATCTGCTTCATTCAAATTCGTTCATCCATTATCTCCGTGATGTGAAAAAGGACGAAAACTGGGAGAAACCTTTCCCTCCACGTCCCAGTCCGCTTAGGATATCGACAGATGGAAGCTCCATGCATGCCCACGAACCCGATCTGAAGTTATGGCGGAGACGATTTACATATTCTGACCCTTCGGCTAATCCTAAAGATAGGCCGTCCCATAAATATTCCAATTTAAATATTGATGTTAAGTAGCGTAAGCCAGAATAGAATGCAACAAAGAGCTTAGTTTACATATTTAAAGGCTTGACTTCCTTGAAATAAAAGTTACGAAGATTGAAAGAGATATGAGTAAAATACCACTATACCAGAAATTCTGATTTTATAATAAATTCAATCAACACTAAAAACGAAAGGATAATGAAACTATGTTCCGTAAAACTAAGGAAACTATCATACGCATAAGCTTTAACAAACCGAAATTTGCGCAAATCAAAAAGATAAGAACACTGACAAATGTTTGCGAAATTTCGCAACAAATAATGACAATCTCAGAGTGACGAAACGTAATCTATTGAGTTCTTCAATAAAAAGTGTAAGAGTGTGACACAGACTGAAAACTCGGAAGTTATTAAAGTCAGAAAGTGGTTCCAAGCTATGCTTAAAGAAACGTTGAAGGTGTATGAAATGATAATGTTAGAAGATAAATATGAAAACTGCGATTTTAAATTCAAAATTCCCAAAAGCCCAGAAATGTATCTTCCTTTACGAAAACACCCCAGGGATTCTAATGCTGATATATAATGTTATTGACGGTTTCACTCGAAAAGCGAATATCATTCAAATTTAAAGGAATTTCTATTCTACCTACATTAAAGTAGGTCTCGGCGGCTAAGGCGCGCTTCTGCCACACAGTGGGCTGGAATTCAATCCCCAGCTACGGCAATTTACCTTCTGGTATTTTTCTGGGAGCCCTTAGGTCATAATCACGTAACGCTCACAATCAAATGGTTAAATTCAAGTTCAATTCAAAAAGTTCTGATCATATCACTCCCTTACATCAGCGACTATCATCGCTAAAGCTCGAGGCAAGATGCAAGATTCATACCCTCTCTCATGTCCACAAAATCTTAAGAGGAAATTCTCCATTCTGTCTGTCATCCTATTTCCACATTTTAAACTCTTCCCATAGTCTAGCAACACTCTCCAACAACAAACTAACGATACACTGCCACAGAGCTGGCATGGGTAGCAAATCCTTCATTGTGCCGGATCGTGGAATACAATTCCACATAATAACTACACTGAAAAATCACCCTCCTCTTTCAAACGATTAATATTTGAATACCTTTTTGAAATTGAAAATCGGTGTATTCCTCCATTTTAACCTGACATATTTCCCTTCCAACAGTCGGCATTTCTGTTTACCTAGCCATGTACTAACCAGCTCTTGGCGAGAGTCTGCCGCATTGTGATAGTGAAAATATTCGACCCTGACCTTGAACGCATCGATCTCATATTCGACCTCGACATTTTTAAAGACACTCAGACAGAAGAACACCTACGGATGGGTTGCGTTTCGAGAGAAATTAAATTAAATTCCACTCTGGCCTCGCACAATTGAAGCTTAAGGTTATTAGTTNGTAAGTTGTTTTTTTGTATTTATGAGTTTTATATAAAAAATTCAGAGGTTATGTGTGAGAGAGGCCTATTGGCTATGCGTAAAATATCTCATGCCCAATGTCATAGAAGCTACGATTCTGACGGGGAATTCAAAGGGAGAAAATGTTTCTATTCCACGAATTCCTCTTATACCAAGCGATATTCCCTTCGGTTCTCACCGACTGCATTTTCTTGTCCGACTTGCATTTGCAATGGCAGTGAATAAGGCTCAAGGGCTATCTCTAAGCGTAGTAGGTATAAATTTGGAAAGACCATGCTTTTCACAATGGCAGTTGTACGCTGCTTGCTCCAGGGTGGGCACGCCTAAAAATGTGTACATATATGCACCGGAAGGTAAAACCAAAAACATTGCCTACCCGAGAGCTCTAGAACTTGACTGTATAATAATTTAGAATAAAATGAAATAAGATAAGAATAAAATAAAAATTTTGGTGTGTGTTTGTGTATGTATATATGCATTTTATTCCTGTATTATTATTATCAGCCATTTTCAATCCGACATCGGGTGTAGGACTCCCCAAGCGATTTAATTATTAATGTATAAACCTGAGTATGTTTACTTAAAACTCGAGTAGGAGAAATTGAAAATCTTGCAAACTTGCACATTAACTGGACACAAGTTTCATAACAAGGAAATTCAATAAAGATTCACATTCTTATCTGTAGATTTATATTGTATTGTTTTATTTATTTTTGGTTGATTATCTCGGCTTCGAACTATGAGATTTTGATTAGATTGAAAATATTTGTTTTCGATAACCTGTCCCATTGGATTAAACTAACATGGGAGATTTTATTTTCCCTTATGTACAAATAGGTATATTATATTTAATTCGACTTCTATTTTCCCCGTTGAGAATCAACGGGCACTTCAGCTAGTAAATAAATAAGGTTGACTCAGCCTAAAAAAATTAGTACCAAATGTAAAATTCTGGCTAATAATAGTAGGTGGATGCGGACCGCTGGACTAAAATCCTTCACCTCATATTGTTAGCCTTAGAGTCTTCGCATTAAATAATTACTATGTAACTAACGCCATGGTAACCAGGTTTATTAAAAACGATGGTATCAATAGCTGTAATAAGAGTGACGGTGTGATTTTCCTCAGAGCACCAAAACAAACATGCTATCGTTGAAATACTGTCACAATGCCTTTTCTTAGCCTGAATCTAACGGCAGTCATTTAAGCATAAATGTTTCTGGAAACAGCGAAAAAGGATTCAAAGAAATGAACAAAATGAATTAAGGCTGCCTCCAAAACCTTGAATTTTTTAGGTTGAAAAAGTAACTTTACTCTTGTTTTTCTCGAAGGATAAGATTAATACCAATAGAGAGGACATCATACGTCAGCCAATCACTATTCATTTCTCAATTTTTAAAGGTAAAAACTGATGGATAAACTCAAGATACCTCTCTTTCTTTACACTTGAGCCTAGTAGGAGTAATACGATACCGGGAATCTTTCAGCTTAATCCTGATGAATAAACAAGAATTTCACAAAGCCTCTCAGGAATTCCAGATGCAATGATAATCAATGTGACGTTAATAAAATATCTTACCCTAAAAATAAACTACAGGAAACTTATATTTGCCACTTATATTTGCAGTGCACCCCTATATACAACTGAAGTTTATCCGAAAGGTATTTCTATCTTGCTGTTGTGCAAATTTCATTTTTCTTATACATTATGATTTCTTTCTTTTTTGTCTCCTAGCCTTATTTTAGGAGTGACTGAAATATCCTCTATTGGAACTACACTTAGAGAAAAGCATTGAAAATTAAAAATTCAACAAAGTCACGTACATCAAACCCTCCCATTGTCTTTTACGCATCTTATCTCTCACTCATTTTCCCATTTATGCCTATTCTTACGTTTTTACCGCTCCCTCTATCCAGATGGCATTCTGCACTTCTCTTCATAGCTTTCCACGGTTTTTTGGGCAATGGAGATACGAAAAAATTCTTTACATAGATTTATGGGTGGAGTTTCGTTGGCTCAGAAGGCATTGTATCATTCTTCCAAAGCTCATCAATCCGATGACAGCGTCCGAAAGGGTTATGGTCCGCAAACAGCCTCGTTCCACCGCTTTTATCGACTACCTACTGTTTTTACATCTTTCCCAGTTTACTCTACGCCTCTCTCACCCGTGTCCCTCTACCGACTCTTTTCGAAACTACCAAGGGAAAAGGTTTCTCCCGCGTCCATTCAATATCCTCATACCGGAATCGACTTAGTTGGAATGCTTCCCGTTCATACTTTCGTCACCATTGTGACAGTTCTCATTCGCAATCAACGACCTTGAAATGCTTTGAAATAAATACTCAATAGTGGTTGTTTAGAAATGACGGAATGTACAGTCGGCACATTAGGAAAACTTAAAAAAGAACATGTGATACCATACAGGTGACATTACTCAACAAACCTCTTTTATTTCACATTGTAAATATGCAAAGAATAAAATTTTAAATGCAATAGACGTATTGCTGCGGAGAAGCATTACTTTCCAAAACGCGAGACCCCGTTTCAAGTTCGCTTAAATTGATTTCGACGTTAATGGATTTCACGTGTGTAACTCCTAAAACGAAATGTTTACCTGAAAATAGGTTATTATTATGGAAAATTTAACCTGTTTTTCGCTCTCTCTGTCCCTGTCGGTCGTACTTGCAATATCTAATCACTGAATTTTAAATTGAATTGCCGCTAAATTACGAAACACTTTTTTCCTCATTCATTTTCCGCAAATACCTAGTTGGCCTTTTTTGACATGTTTATCAAGTTTCTTTTCCCTCTTCTTGCAAACTTTGGAAATAATTTTCTTTAATTTTGAATTTAGCTATTTCTATCAGTAGGTTTCGCAGATTTTTCACACCCCGTCCTTGTGGGTGTTCTCCTGTTGCGGAAATTTTTTCCTAAACTTTTACGTAGGTTTTTAACCACATATTTTCTTCCTAGTTTTCTCTTTTTTACCGCTCTATCCCTTCCTTTTGTTAAAATTACATGGGTTAGGTGTATAAGAAGACCCAGTGCCAATCTCGCCTGCAATAAAAATGTTTCTATTCTATTATATACCAAGGTTAATGAAAACAAAGAATTTTGCAATGGGAAACATCCATTCCAAACTGTTATTGCTTACTAATAATTCATTCGCGTTTATTTCCGTTAACTGGGAAGATGCCTTATTCGACGTATTTTCTTTCTCGTAATGTTCCGATACGTTCCACTTTATTCTCTTCCCGTTGTTTCCCTTTCCATCAGCACAAACTTCATCACATTACCAAGCCCCATTTCTGTTTTCGTATTGAATTATATTTCTCCCTGTTGTCCAATCTAATCTGTTATTCTCTTTCGCTCGTTTCTTCTGTGATTCGATGAAGCTCATTCTCTCTTTCGCTCCGTTCCATCGTCACTTTTGGAAACTTAATGGCATTTTCCCATACCAGCTCTTTGAATGAAGCATTAGCCGAGGATATTTCACTGCCGTGAGAAATTCCATTGTGCTTCTACTTTGTGTCACAGAACCTCGGTTAAAAGATTCCTTTGCACAATACGAGCATGGCAAAGTTGAGTAAATTCCTCTCTTCGAATGCACTCCAACATGATTACTCTGAAATTCCAATTAAACTTCCACTTGACATTAACTTGTTAATTATTTCCGCTCTATCTCTACTATCTATACAAAAGTCGTGCAGTAAATGAATGTCATCTGGCTTTTCGATTATTTCGAGCTTTATTAACACAAATTAATTAATTTCTTTTAGGAAACAATGTGCTTATGTTCACAACATCACCATCAGTACCTTACATTGTACATTTTTTATATTTTTGTTTTAATTTTGTTCTAAATTTGACTTTTCACAGGGATTTACTGTGTAGTTTACTAACAATATATTTTATTTATTGAGTATTTAATGGCAGTTTTTACTATTTCTAGTGTTCATATTCGTTTCGTTTGTTGTTTGGAGAGAATTTTTATTTATGCTTCATGTTAAGAGTATCTTTGTCGATATCTTAGTTGTTATTCTCAGTAGGTTTGTAAAGGGTTTATAAGTCACCGCTACCCCCCCTTCTTTGTGGGTGTTTTCCTACCGTGAATACTTTTTTCTAAGCTTCACTTAGCTTTCTCTAACTCACAACTTAGTTAAGTAAAGAAAGGAACAAAACTCCTAAAACCATCAAAAAAAGCTTGTTGTATCCATCAGTGGCCTTATTATACTTTTCACAACTTAGTGTTTCCTCATTCTCTTTTTAATTTATTATAATTTACTCATTAGATCTATATTACATTAACTATAGGTTAGATGCAAGAGGAGACATAAAATATCGAAATAAAAGTGAGTGTTTAAATCTCACCCAAAAAAGCCGCCATTTTTTATGATTGATTTATATATTTACCTTGAAAAAATGCCTAACAAGTTGAGTTTCCGAAAATGAACTAGCTATTAACCGCTCTTAAATGACCGTCTTCTTTACATTTCCCACAGTTAACTTCAGTCACAAAAATTACCTATTTTGTCATCATCGTCATACAGGACTTACTATTTTAAATTCCAGCACGTTAAGATTGTACTCTTTCAAATACCTGTTCTATGATATTTCTTTCATTTCCTTATAGTTGTCATCTGGCAAAATTACGAGGTGCATAAGATTTTGGAATTAAATTATAGCTACCTCTATAGGATATTTAGTTCCCAAATTGATACCTCATTTTCACAAACTTGGACAGTTATAATTTTGAAAGCCGAAGACCTAAAATATGCATTAAATTACAATTTTTGGAAAATTTAAATGCCACCGAATGATGGCTAAATCAGAATATGGAAGTCAGTTAAATAGATGTCAGTCATATTTCTGCCAATTTGGTCATCCATAGAATAGAGATTCAGGACTCAAGAGCGGGCTTTGCGAAGATTTAAGAATCATAAGAAATAACAGGCGTGAGAAATTGCGACATGACTGGTACTCGAACCCAGGTCTCCCACTGTCCGGGTAGGTATTATTTATTCCTTGGGATGTAGCCGCGCGGCTCTTCCGTGCTTAGTAATTTACCTTTCCTTAATCCTTAAGAATCGTGACCTTCTTAGTTTTACTCCTAAACTTATGATTAGCCTAAATTTTAACCAGGGTAATCACTTAGAATTCTGGAATTCTGGTAAAAATACCTAATCGCAATACGTAAATAAAACTCAGTAAGCAAAAACTTTCACTTGCTCGAGCTCTGTAACTAGTTAAATTAATAAAATCATAACAATCTGGTGCAGAAATTAGTGTTTTTTTTTTCTTTTAAGATGTCGTCTATGCCTAGCGCCCAGTTAAGCCTTTAAGATTCGAATGATTTGGACTCTTTGAAGGATTCGGCGAAATCATTCAAAATTAACTCACCGAAATTATGGTCATAGGAATTTGTAAAAACTTGATTAAATTCACCTTTGCGATTTTTTAAACCAGTCACGAAAATAATTTCCATTTATATCCAATGGTGTTCTTAACCTTGATATTGATATTTTTATAGTGCTTATGTAGTCACTTCATATCTTATATTTCAAAACATTTCACACGTAAACTTCTGCGTGTACTGAAGGGTAGAAAATCTTTTCCTGAGTAAAAAAGAAATCATGGCGCTTAATTAAATACGGTAAATTTACGGGCTTTCTCTCTTTCCCAATTTATCGTTAATTCAGTCCTTCCTCTCTCTACAATCAGCAGCCCGACGGCTGGTTTGAACCTCATTCCCTCCACAATTAGCTACGAAGAGCTCTGAGATGGAAATGAGGCTTACTAGGTAAGATGAGGAATGAGATAGTTTGCTCTTGCCTTCCTCATTGAATCAGAATACTATAAGTGGAGCAAGTTCACGTGGGCTCCCGGATAGCCAAGTGGCAACTCATTCGACTTCGGTGAAAGCGGTTGGGGCCCACGTGCGAAATGACCTAAGCGGTCGAGGCACTTTTCACAATACTACAACCACTACAAGTCCACGTAAGTGAAGCACAATAACTTTACAAGTAACACTTTTAGTAACGTTCCATAAAAAGAAACCTTAATCAGTGCCATAATACAGCAACACTCATACCTTAGTAGCATTCAAATTAACACAACCATGAACAAAACTGAGATAAAAGTTAATGAAAGACGTTTTTCTCTATCCAGTTCTAAAAGACAAATGAAAACTATTCCATTCATCGGGACATGATAGCAGGACCTTGGCCTTTCTATCGATACTATTATCCATTTAAAACATGATAAATCAACGTATTACATATCACCCGAATCAATTTGTACTGTACTGTTAAGCTCTCTTTATATAATGTGCCAATCCCTGTGCAATCCAAGTCCTGGAATCCTTGATCAATATATTCTTGATTTATTCTCTAACGCAAGAGTAGTGGAGAGAACATGAACCCTCTTTGCTGCGTTCCCTCTTATCTCGGCCAGAGCCTTATTGCCTCGAACAAGGATGCAATAACCTCATCTTCTACTCTTTGAGCCTTCTCTACCCTTTATGCTCTCATTTGCGGTGTATGCGAATTATCCTCTCAGTCCCAAGCAACCAACCTTATCCCTCAGAACCATCTGACCCAGACTTCAATACGGTCCAAAGGAGGAATTCCTGACCTAGGATACTTTGCCGTCTTCATGAAAGATAAAATACCGATCTGTTGTAAAGCATGTTTCCCCTACCACTTCTCAAGGGGTTCCTTTCACCCTCTTTCGCTCCTAAACGTTTTGTCTCCACTCTTCTTTTTAAAACTTCATCTTTTCGACCCTTAGTCCGACCCCCTTCTAACCTGGTTTCATCATTAAATGATCTCCGGTCTATTTTAAATCTTTTTCATCAAATGGAGGAGGTTATCAGAGGAGTCTGACGAATTACTTATAACCGCTGCTTCACATCCCGCGGAAAACTTTTCATTTCTGCCTACGTTTCAATTAGTCTATATTTTTAACGAATTTCAAATAAAATATTCTCATTGCGATGTCATAATTATTTCCCTATTATGAGCAACAAAAATGCATACCCAAGTAATGAGTCACAAGCAGACAGCCTATTTTAATGAGGCGTTAAATGGGGTTCACATATGAAAATAAAGGAAGCATAAAGTTATAAGACATGTTTAAAGGAATAGAGAGAAAATAATTGTATTATTAGTATTTTTTAATATGTAAGCTATAAAAAAGGTTAACGAACCTACTGAGAAGCAAAAATGATTAAATACGAGCATTTTTTATTTTATTTATTTTTTATTAAGAATTGAAGAAGGGGTTTCGTTTCGAACAAGGAAGAGTAGCGTTGATAGTCTCGGCCTTTTCATGGTGGTATTCCATTATAATAAAAAAGAATAGTGGAACTGATAAATTTTAAGTACACCACAAAATATACATACACACAAAACCCGGTTTCGATGCATAAAATCATCATCAACAAAAACTTTACTGATTCCAATTTAATTCCCGGTACTTTTCTGATGTAATGATTAAACTTTATTGTTTATAATTACTGTTGGTTTGGGACTATGAAAGAGAAACGCCTAGCAGTACAACAATTTCCGTTAATTATATTTTCATATTTCATAATGATAATAATTTTACTTAAAATAATATTTTATAGTATTAACTGAGCGAATTGGAACCTTTAAAAAGAGACGAAAACAAAACTTTTTTTCGGAACTGCAAAAGACGAAGGAATGGACTTCATGATATTTCTTAGAAATCAATTCCGTTTTTTATTTAAGAAAAAATATATTCACAGTAAATTCCAAATTTAGGCATAAAGATTTTCGTTTTATCTTTAGTAAATATTAATGTGTATTTTTCCATTTATTATTTGTTGTAAATGGAATGGTTCCAGAAATGTAAGATTGAGTTTTTTTTAATCCAAAGAATCGCTTCCAAAACCCAAAAATTTCAGATTCCGATATTTCGCCAATCATTAGTGGATATTTGCTTAAGCAACGGGTAAAGCTTGAGTAACTTTTAACACGTTTAGAAAGTAATAACCTCATAACACTGTTTCCAAAGCAACGAAGGACCATACGTAGATAGATATAAAGGGAAGAGGGCGGGGTAAGGGTCACCAGTCCATCGCCCATCGTCGTCTCTATTGAACATTGAGTAGCCGTCAGGGGAAATATCCATTATATTAACGATATCGCAGGATCTACTCAGCGCTTTTAGACGAAACGAAGGGAATAAATTACATTTAGGGGAAAGGAAGAGAAAATGCCGGAATATGACCGAGGGAAGCGTTATAATTTTGAGGAAGAGTAAAATATGGTCAGGAATTCAGGATGAGATAATCGCAAAATATGGCCCCAAGGCCGGAGGTAGGTAACGTAACAAAAGAGGATGAAAGGAGATGAAAAGAATGTTTAATATCCAAGCTGCCCTAGTTATAAAAAAAGAATGTGATAAGCACCATGAAATATCATATTTTCCCGTTGAATTTCGTTAGGGTTATTGAAAGCTGAGTAAGAAATATTGAAGTATTCAGAAAGGTTCGAAAAGCTCCGCCGTCTTTATCTGCTATACGCTATTTGAAAAAATTAACTTTACTCAAGGTCCCGGATTCGAGTCCCGGCTAATCAGATTTTTCTACCTGGGAAAAGGTTGTGTATATTTGTCTATTGTTACTGTTTACACCTCTCCTATAATTGCCCGATAAATGAATTCTTTTTAGAAACCGGGAAAATAAATATCTCGATGTATGTACTCCACAGAAAGCCTGATCTAGTGTTGCCAACGGACTATGGACTTTATATTACGTATGTGTTAATCTTCATACCGCTGTGTGATAATGAAAATGTATCGAGTTCTTCATCGAATTCAGAGGTATGAATTTTTTAATAGAATTCCATTATTTTTAAGTTGTAAGATACTCATCATCAGCATAGAAGTAAAGAATTGTTTTACAGTAGAATAAATTATCACTGTTATCAAAAAGGATTAATGACTGGCTAAACTTATGCTGCGTTGTTAAATAAAAGTTAGTTTATGTTGTAACTGGAATCATATTATCGAAATGCAATTGGAACAAAATTTTCAAATTAAGGCATTAATTCAGCCATTTAATTCAAATCAAATCAATTTCAATTGTTTAATTTAGTAAGTTTTGCCTGTATAAATAAACTAGCAACAGTTTTTTGCCGCAATGGACTAGCGCTTAGAACCAGTAAGTGCTTCAATATCACCGTATCACCGAAACACAAAGTGTCATCGAATGTCTGTCATTACTTGAGTTCACGTTGCATTACGCTGGAAACGTATCAGTGCATCTGAAATAAATGAAGAGAGTCTTAAAATTCCAGGAAACACTTCCGACTTAAGACTTACCTCCATATTCAAACTTAAATACGCTGACAAGAAGTATGCGAATTCATTGCGAATATTGATGGCATTCCTTGTTTTAAGATGGCGTTCCGCAAATTTTTCCGGGTTGTCGAGAGTTTACATACATTTCGCAATCCCGAAAATTCTCCACCTCAATCTCGTTAGCAATTGCGGGTCCATTTCTTCGGATCGAGATGGAAAGCCGTGACAGTAAACCTTGAACGAAACCTTTCCGTAAGCGAAGAAACTGAAACAAGCTCGGGGGGAGGTGTATCCACATATGTCTCGGAGCGAGGGATTTTTTCATACTCGGGGCGCTAAGTGGACCGCGCTCGGGGGAATGGGTCGCTGAAGAGCCCAAGACTTTCGCTGATGGCCGCAGGAACGGCGTGTCGAAGAGGTGGAGATAACACGTGAAGATGAGATAGGTCGCAGAGTGGTCTGGTGTCGTACAACAAAGTCGCGGGGAATACTTTTCACAGGGCTTTGATGAGTGCTAGTCGAGAGGCAGGGGAGGGCGCTTTTAAGAGGATAAGGATAGCGGCGAGGGCAGGAAGGGTTGAGGGTGCGGCGAGTGACAGGAAAATCCTTTGGCAGCGGTCCAGATGGGAGGGTGTAAGAGGTTGGGGAAGGAAGGAGAATTGTGGGAAAGAACTATGGGAGAATCCAGAGGTAGGTGAGGACTTACGTGGGTAAGTATAGGAAAAGTGGGACAATGAGAGAGCAGGAATAAAAGGAAAGGTTCGAACAGAAAGAAGGGGTGAGAGAAGTTAGCATAGCCGGCGTAGGAAAATGAAACCCATGGAAAATAGGGTAAAGAAAGGAGGTAAATCGGCGGAAATGTTCACATTTTCGGGATAACCTAAACTTTCATGCATTTTTAGAATATAGAACTGATTCTAAATTTCTTTTTTCAAACATTTAATGTGGAAGAAGATTCTCGAATGGGTCGTGTATTTGATTTTGAGAGGAAGTTGAATGTTAAAGGGAAGGTTTTTGCATCAATTATAAACTTTAGATCCATATAAGTATGCTAGTTTAACGGAATTTTCAATTAAATTCATCAAGCACTTATATCATTGTAGTATTATACAAATGTCTTTCATCAATTAGATTACAAAACTTTTGAATATCAAAGCTTCACTGAGGGTTTCGCGAATGGCCATTTGAAGGATTTGAAGGGCCATTTGGTAATCACTGGTGTAGAAAAAAGAGGAAAAAATAGGAGGTACAGTTTTCCCTGTTTCTAACGCTTAGCATATCAGTAATTTTTAGAATGATTTACGAAACAAATCTTCATTGAAATGCACATTTAAACGATAAGATGTCAGATTTAAATAAATATTGGAGAATTTGACAAAAAGGAACAAGCTATGAGGAATATAGAGTAACTATAAACCAAGAAACAGCAGATTTTCTATCATGATTTTTTATCTAATATATACCACCTTAGGGATGTTGGTGACACCCAGCTAAATAAGTGAGTTTTCAATCAAACTGAAGCTCACTATATTATAGTTGTATCTTCATTGCCAAGAGCATTGATACAATTTAAGAAAATAAACGACTGATTAACGTCAGATGTTCTTCTTACATAAACTGAAATGAGGGTAAATAACGAAATCCTTGAGCTGGATTATCGGAAAATCTACCACAAACGATCCTCGGGGGATACAAAGCATAGCTATATAGTTTCTCTCCTATTTAAGATCAGATATTAGTAGGCTTAAAATGCACTACACCAAAAGTCATTCACAAGGGATTATAACTCTGTGACGCGAACGAAATATCGATATTTCGTGCTATATTTGTTCGATTATCAGGAATAATCTTACTTGAGGTCACCTAGGGTAGTCAAAAGGTTGGTAATCACGAAAGGCTTGTATGCGAGAATTAATCGCATACAATATATAACGTACATGGAATCACACAACAGCCAACAATTGCGGCCGATTAACTCACAAGGCTACATCCGGCAATAAGCGCACTACTACGCAAGCAAAACAGATCAGATTAACCAGATTACAGATTATGCGAATTGAGTGATTTACTGCTAACATTGTTACAATGTTAACCATTTTATGTTATAATGGTGATTCAATGCTGCTGTAAATCTCCATTTATCCTTTCAGTATTGTCCATTTTGAGAATCGAATTTATTACTACACAATTCTGAGGACGGATTTTTCGATTTTAACTGGTTTAATGCAACCGCAATATACTTACCTAACACATCAGTCGCTGTACCTCTTGGAACGCTAGCTAATAGAAACTTATAGGAGCTGCATCGTGCTAGTCGTACTTATTATCTCTAGGACAGAGGTCGCCAATCTGGTTCATACACAAATGGACACTAGGCCATTCTTAGTTTTCAGGTGGGCGGTATTTCCCAAATGATTAAACAGGCAGTAGTGGCCAACCATGTGCGGATATTAATAATAAGGGAAATTTAGATACAATTCCAAATTACGACGACCAATAATGTTTCTGATAGAGGATTATTAGTTCGATGAAAGTAGTAGATACTGAAAAGTAGTATATTGATGATTTTTTTACGAGATAACGATGTAATAACGTAACATATGTCTCGAATGTTTCCTCCTTCTATCTTACTTACTCCATCGTTGTACTTCAATTGAGGCAAATCTTTCCAAAAATGTAATTTGTATTTTATAATTGACTGGACGAAGACACCAATTCATAAAATCATGTTTGGCTGTAATGCGTCAATAAACGTTACATCAATATAATAAATACTTTGCCCCATAATTAGTCCCATATGCGCTAAATAAGTCATCGTAAAATCGGTGGGCGGTAAACAAGCTATTAATAATAATCACATTGGTGAGCAATAGTTAAATGATCGTTGACGACAATTTCTCTTATGGAAACCAATGAAGCGGATATAAAATCAGCGGATCTCTTACAAAAGGTGGCCCTTGCATCCATACCAACTGTATCACTGCAGTGAAGAGTCGTTAAGTTAAACGATACATTATGACTTTGACTAATACTGAAATTTCTTGGACAAAAATAACCCACGGACGCGTAGAAAATATGGAAAAAAGAGGGGAATCTTTGATTTGTGATTTCAGAAGTAGGACACAAGTCGAAAGTGGTGAAGGCTTGAGGGAAACTGAAGAAAAACTCCCCTTTGATCAGACGAAAAGGGAAGAGGGACAAAGGAACGCAAAGCTCAAGAATGTCGCTGAAAGATGTGTTTTTTCTTTAAAGGATCAGGAAGCGTCTTTGTGGGCATTCGAATTTTTCACCCTCGTTCCAAAGAGGGCATTCTTTGGCCAAGGAAAGATTAGAATTCAGAAACAATACTTCAGCTCCTTTCCAAGAAAAGCCAAACTGCCACAAAACTTTCCACATGCATGTGTCTAGAGGGCGGGGTTTCCTATTTTGAAGTAAAATGCCGGAAATGAACGATCCGTAGTTGCCGCATGTCAACTCTTAAGTAGCTCGCATTTGGTACTGTAGCAGCTTCTTATACCCGGCATTTATGAAAAAGCGTAGTCTTTTTACGTTCAAAATTTTTCGAAACCATACATTCATTCAACATTGAACTGTAGATTCCGAGTGTTTCTGCACATTTTCTAAGTCCTATGTTCGGAAAAGCCTCATAACTACGGGAAAAATATTTAAAAACCTTATGCACTTTCATTGCAGGTTAATATTTCACGGTTCCAATGATCATTCAAAACAATTCTCTTGCACTGATTCATTGTGACGAGACGCTGTAGGTCCAGCCAACATATTTTCGATGGTTAACGTCGATGGCTCTCAACTGTCCGCGTAGTTATTATCTAAAATGCAACTTTTCTCCACTCTAAAATCAAATAATCTAGCGTCAAAGTCGATGTTTTCTTTCAAACAATCAAAAGTCACTATCCCAAGAAAGAATGGACTTAAGAAAGGCCTACGGGGCCGGGAATCGAACCCGGGTCCTTGGATCTATTCTTCCTTGTGATGTTTCCTGGCTGCGCACCATCTTGAGCTAGATCACCCTTACCCGTTTCCTAAGCTTCACTATAGTTTTCCATCGTAATAAATGACTGAAAACTGATTTTGCACTATAATTGTAAACAAGTAGCGTAAAAAGTTAACTGATTTGGCTAAGACAACGATGAGAACGATGATTTCGTTATGAGTATAAATAGAAAGTTTTAAAAATAGATTTCAGACCATTTTATTTTTATAGTAGTTGAAAAATCTGATAGTACCGATATTTACTCTAATAATCAACAATACAATCTGTTTTGCCTCCTAACTTATTATCAATGGAAAAATGAAAACCTAAATTAATTTTGAATGATATAATCATTGGAATTGTATAAAAATGTAAGGAATTTATTAGTGAAGTGAACGAAAAAAATTGATTGATTTGCGAAGAAACTTTTCTTGCCCAACCGGCATCTCCCAAACGTTATGCATCCCCTATAAATTTCTTACTGACAATTTTTTAGTGTCCTTAATACAAGTGATTTATGCCTATTTAAGGAAAAACAAATTGGTGGCCACTAAAAGGATTAACTGCTTTAACAAGAGATGGGGAGGTCTCAGAGATAGAACTAATAATAGTAATAATAATAAGGTATAAGGATTAAATACCGATCGACTGAAGGAATACGATAGCAAACGGTCCAATCACCGAATCCGGAAAATTAAAAAATCATGGGAATCAAAGATGATTTAGAGCTAAGAAGAATTACAATCCAGAAGGCATCAATAACATATATTCATTATGAAATTAAATCCTAATGTATTATCGAAGCTCTTAAATAACCAAATATAACGGTCGGAAAGGATTAAGCAATCAAATTAATACAAAATGAAACTAGTATACATCAATGAAGATTCGACTTCCTTTAATGTTTTTCTATTGCCTTAAACGATTACTATTTTGCTGTTCTTTGAAATTTTTGCAGCTATATTTTCAGGATTTTTAGGTTGTAAGATTGCTCTAAAATCGGGAGCTTTCCAAATTTTCTTAAGAGACCGAGACTGAAACCATGTTCCCGAAGAGCTGAAGCACTACCTATTAAACGACCTACATCTTATCCAGAGCTATGTTTGGGGTAGGGCTTCTATTAAGAGCATCCTGAAAATCATGTTAGGGAATATTTTCGAGTTTGGTCTTATTTTCGGGGAAACGCGGTGTATGAGATGTGGCTCTGTCAATTAACGCTCGCTAAGTCGCAAAACCAGGCTCCCACTTAGCCCTAATTATAAGAGTGTCCTCGTCTAATACAAGAGGTCTAAGACTCGATCCCAGTTTTGGGAATATTCCCAGTAGGATGCGAAAAGGGCATCCGACATCTAGCGGAAATAAAACAAAATTAATACTACGACTAATTAAAGCCTCCAGAATCTCAAGCCGAAATCCATAAACGATTGGAAGAATAATATAGATGAAAATACATATTTACAAAACCATTCCACGTTAAACGATTTAACTTTTTCGAATGGAATTCTGTTCTTTGAATTCGTTGCAAGGAAAGCAATTTACTTGTTTAAATCTCGAAAGATGGATACCCATAAAACGAGATATTGATCAGCATTGCAACCAATGATATGTATGGAATAATAAAGCGCAAAACCGCGTAGAACCACAACCCCCGCTCATTAGAATTTCCTTCGTTTGCTTCGTTTTCTTGCAAACTAGGGCTTTGCTTTCAAAACTGTAATGCATTAACACACCTGTGTTCCTTTTTCTTACAGATGACTTGATGCAAATCCTCATCCTTAACGATAATTGCCGATCCTATGTAAAATATTTATGATAGGATCCAAGTGATTCATAAGCAAACAAGCTTAGACGACAATCAAACTAGTTCGAAGTTTCTCTGAATTGAGACATTAACTTTGTATAGATTTCCTATCGTATTTATTTCCATCCTCCTTTATTTTTAGAAGTACTAGTTCTGTTTATAAAAGAAGTGATTTCAGTTTTTGTAGAGGTTCGAATTCACGCGAGAAATTTGCCCCATAAACAACGTGCAGTATCCCATAAGGTCAATTTCTTGGCCCCTTCAATTAAAATAAATGGGAAAATGAGGCTGGGTTCTGGATCCGAAAATTCCTCAGCAACTTTCTAAATCTCAATCCACTCCTGTGCTTAAGGCCACCTCGCTTTGCTTCGACCCAAATCCCACATAAGACTGGAATATTGCATAGAGAGTATGCCGAGAGAAGGGGTAGAAGAAAAGAATTCAAGACTGGTGCCGTAAAGAGGCAACATATTGATTATTTAATGCGGCAGGAATCCTCGAGGGTGCAAGAGGAGCGGAAGCCTTGTGTCTCGTAGTAGGAAGTAGCTTTCTTCTCCTATTCGAGCGAGTGTGTTGACTTTCTATTATGTATTAATGCGAGGGATAGGGGCTTCCTTGAGCGGAGTACGAATGAAAAGGTGGGAGGAGTAAGAAAGGAGAACGTTTTGCAAAGGAAAGCGGGTAGAAGGCCGCGAAGGGCTTCCAAACTTGGTATTTGGAGTGTAATAATAACTAGGAACACATTAAGAACAGAAAGCTTTTCTCAGATTGGAATATTCTGTAAAAATTTTTTTTCTCAATGTTCCAACAAGGACGCCCAATTCGTTAGAATATATTATGTGTTTCGTTCATTGGTAAGAAATAGGAAAAGTTTCAATCAGAAGGATAACTGGCTCCAGAAAGCATGCTAATCTATATTTGTAGTCAATGTAATAAAGTAGTTACTTATTTCAAAAAACTAAGGAACTAATGGAATCTTTCTGCAGGTGAGGGTACAAAAATAACCTGGCAAAGAAGTTAGTGATTTGGATGTAGACCAAACTAAGTGGAAATTAGACCAAGTAAATAAAACAAGAATCGCTCATAAAGAAATTAGGGCGAGGAGAAAAAGATATTGCATTACGAAATGTTACCGCTCGAGTATTCCGTGGACGTTTTGTTTGTGTGATCATAATTTGAGGCCATTGGATATTTATGCAACGTATCTGATAGCCAAAGATAGCAAATTATACGGTTTCCATAAGTCAATTTTGCCAACAAAAACACAGCAGATAATTTTAATTCTCGAATCGTGACACCAGAGGAAAAATTAAACAAAGCATTCCTAATTTCTTTATTTATTTAAATTTTCAGGTGAATCTTTTTATAAAGTTCCGAATATTTAACAATGTCTATTTAAATTGATTGACTCAAGCTGATTTAATCTGGGATATTTCAAAATATGATTTAGGGGGATATGGTAATTATGGTTGTGGGGGATATTTATTTTTTTTAATCCTATGAAAAGGTAATTAAAAAATCTGTAACTCTGCTATGATCATACTGTTTCAACTAAACGTTTCTTGAGATCTCCAAAATTACCATTGGATGGTAATGGTTCAGGAAATTACTGTTTCATATCCAATTCAGTATATCCGGACAGAAAACCATATGAATTTTAAATACTTTCAAAGTGTCGTTTCCATATGACAACTAGAATTATCTAGATCTCTTCGCCATATTCATTATACCATGTAAATAGAAACTTATTACATGTTTTATGTAAATATTTCCAGGACTTTGAAAGTTAAAGCTAACTCCTTCCGATAGAATGATAACGCTGAATTACAAATGAATTCTCAAACAAAACCCCATCCAATATTTAAAATGTATATAACTGAGGATATTTGACTTTGTAATTATATTTTAAGTTTGCAATTTTTTCTAATGAAACCTTTTAACGATCGCTGCTATTATGTGATGTCTTAATCCACATTCAATTATTTCAGATATCTTTCTTTTATTCCAGGTAAGCATTGGGCCCCCCTGTTAGCAGTAGGTATGCATATCCGAAGAAAAGTGAGTAATCGTTTTTTAAGTCTTCTTTTAACAAAATACTCTTCGTAGTACAAATTGGTTTTATATTTACCGAATATTCCATTGCAGTTTCCAAAAAGAAGTATTTTTGTCTTGACAAACATTTAATTTTAATCTAGACACCCGCAGAAAAAATATATACGAGAAAATGCTTTGATCCTACTACATCTCATAAAAATACATTCATGAAAGTAAACACACTGACTGAGAGGGGTGTTCTTACTTCCCTTCATAAATCACGAAAAAAGAAGCACTGATATTAAATTTCAATCTGCCAGACATCTTAGCTTCATATTTCATTCATAATGCCAAAAATATTTCTTATGCAAAAGATTATAATCTCTCTAGTATTTGAGTTTGTTAACTTATAGAAACCTCAGTGAAAAAATATTAAATTTAATAAATATACACTTTGATCGGTTATTTATACGCCTTTTGATACCTCTGAAATTACAACATATTCCAACGTGATGCAATCGCAAAGGTAAGAGGTATGATTTTATATATCTCTATTTCATTGTAGTATACACTTTATCAGCGTTTTTACTTTCTCATATAGTGCCTCAATGAACCATTTGAGAAATCTACATCAGGGTGCGTGAGAGAGACGCGAATAATCTGGATTCACTAGAGCAAACTAGGCACACATTCAAACATACGATCCTAAGTGCTTCTATATCCCTTGACCCGAAAATTCAAACAGTCAACTGAGCGATTCTCTACGTAGAAAATTTTTCCTATTCCAAGATGCCCTTGGATGGTAGTTGGATAAAATAGCAATGGATAACAAATAAAAAAAGGAAGCTAAGGGAATGGAAATCTTCAAGCTCAGAGTCACTTAATTGTTAACAAAGTAAGTTGTGGTTGCAACAATTAAATCGCTACCCTTTCACAAAATTCCAGGTCATTTAATACAAAATTATATCGACAAGGTCAACAGTGGTATATAATATGGCCTTGAGAAGAAGAGTATTTATATAATTGCAGTATAGATTAATTTTACACGTCTTAGGGTATTATTCAGGGCCCTTGAGTGAACATTTGTTGAAGTTTATGTTAGTCTACGTTAAAATATTAGGCCTTAGAGTACTAACATGTCGTACCAAACGTTAACTACCAAGAAAGGAAAAAATTGCAGAGAACTGAACCAATTTTTCTCTCAGCTGCATGTAAGACCTGTCGTCAATAGCCACAAACATATTAACGCAGCGCAATATTTTCACAATATAAACTTCCGGAAATGACAAGTGCCATAATATAGCATAATTTCTTTTATTTCTGGTTTTAACGAGTGATTAATTACGACTAAACGGGCATAAAAGGAGTTTATTAGAAGAATTATTCACCTAAAACCATTTAAAACATTGATCTAATGAAATATACGGTCTTACCGGTGCATCGCCATGTGATCTAGTAACTATTAGCACCAAGGAGATACTTTTTAGGGCTTAAAATAATAATACAAATAAAAATGTTATAAATGATTGAACTAATAATATTTTTCCCATCTTTCTAAATTTACATTTGTAACATATTTTGTACACCAATACTCTATACATTTTCGAGGTCACAGTTACCTCATTTACCGTTAGATTCGTGGAGTTAGTTTCCCTCGCTTCATCATTACTTCTCTACGTTTTCATAATGCTGATAATCGAAGTAACGAATTCGTTCGGATAAATCAATCTTTCCATTCAGTACATCCCCAAAGTACTTTGGAAATCTACAACCCTCAGGCAGAAGATATACTAAAGTGCGTAATCAAAATTCAAAGTTATTTAAAAGCTGTTGGAATGATACTACGTGGAATTTAGATAACGCTCCGCAATGAAAATGTAGCTCGCTTACTTATTTCATGAAGCACCTACGCCATTACAATTCTTGGCATTAACATCGTAGTCTTCCGCAGTAATTTATTTCATTCCGGAAATACACCTTCGACCTTATAACTGTCCCAGTGCCCTTGGCCTGGTGAGCAATGCCGAGCCTTAGAACATTCCGGGCGGACATGAAGAAAACGTACGCAGAGAAACATAAACCAGTCGCCTTTCTGCATCAGACATGGGCCTTTCTTCCCCCGATCTCATGCAACCGAAAACCAGTAGTCGGAAACACTCGCGAATAAACCTCAAGTTTTAGGCGTAAACAAAGAAATAACTCCAAAAGTCCACTCAGTCGGAGAGCGAATGCGCAAAAGCAGAGCTCGAAAAATAAAGAAAATCGGAGCGACTTACGAATCACCTCCGGGATGCTATCCCAATTTTTCTGCTTCAGTCATCACGCCCTCTTTCCAAACAGCCCAGCTTCCAAAATTTCTGGGCATCAAATGCATCAAGCCTGTATACAATAGAAGGAAATTTGGAATAAAACAAATATCTTTTTTTTATATGGAACATTAGGTGCATGTTTGTTTATCCTAAGATTCAAACTTAGGTGATATTGAAATTTAGGGCCAAAATTCCCGCACTGCAATTGAATAATTAATAAAATATACATGCAATGAAATAATAATTTTAAAAAATATGGTTTTTGATAATTTTCATAAAGGAAAATGTATGGTGTTTAAGAAGATGATAAAATATAAAACATATAATTTAAATATAAACATATTATATAAATTAATCACAATAACTTAAAGACTAGATAAAATTGAGACCGGAAAAAAAGGAACAAGTTTTATGGCTATAAAAACCATTAGCATTAGTACAGAAAAATGTATCCTCAACGGAAAAACACGAGGAAAGTGGGAATGCGAAAAACCTACGTATTAGATATGAGATTAAACAAATTTGATGACACATACATAGTATTATCCAGATAAGAAAGTTGTAGTATTAAAGCATATACTCGAGCGTAAAATTATTCGAAACAGATCAAATATACTTCACAGACACGAAAATAATGGTACTCGAATTAACAAGATATTTGCAAAAAGTCGTTGTCACGAGCCAAAATTTTATTACAAAGACTAATGAAAGTTCAATTGTTATGGGAGCACGAAAATAAATAAAATGGATAGATAAACGAGCAAAATATTTGTAAGATTAAAGTATTAAATTTGTTGTATTGCTTTGTCCTATTCAAAGTTATGGAATTTGAATACGAAAAAAGTACACCATAAGAAATTAAGAGAAATTAAGATAAATTTAGACTTTATGATACTAAGTAAAAGGGAAATAGAGATGAGTAAGCAGTAATAGAGTTTTTCTTTCTCAGTCTCTAATTCTGGGGACTCAATACGAATATCAAATTCAATATAATTTTAACATAATGTTTCCTAAGGTTGAGGGTAATATATAAAACGTATCCTTCAAAAAATATCTCACTTTTTCTTTTTTATTTTTATTACTATCCACATATACATTTAGAGTTCGATGTAAAATATACTAATATATACATGCGCATACACACTTAACCGCTGCATACTATAGACATGCGTAAGACCTTTTAAAAGTCTACACTAGAGAAGATAAACTATGAAACTAATGATGCTCAACTAAAGTAAACGAACTCCAACTTCTAATCGAAGATATAGGCGTACAGATAGTTGGGTATAATAATTTGAACAAACATGAACGGAAATCAACGGTGTCATACGACCAAATGTGTTAGAGAAATTAACCACTGAATTTGAAGAATGTAAAGAATTTAATTAATGAAGCGCATATTTGAAATTGTTGACGAATTTAAGAAGTAAACAGGATGAACAGGCACTAGTAATTTGGGTCAATAACCCTCGGAGGCTTTACTTTCAATTTTTAATATTCTCATCTCCAAAGATAACAACGCCAACGCCTTCTTGCGGTTAACAGATGAGTTACTCCCTCCAGTTAGAAGGTTATGATTTTTTTAGAGCACACTGCGGTATGTCGACCGAAAGGCGCGAGTTTGTCACGGAATTGTTGAAATAATGCTATAATCTTCCGAGAGTTGGCGCCTTTGGCAAGATTAATTTTTTTCCGCCCCGTACCACATCCACGGCCATAAAATTCACGCATTCTGCCGACGATCCCTTCTGCAGGGAAATATAATTCTCTTGAGTTTGCTCGCGCAAATGGAAATGCGGGACACTAAATTTATTCTGCGATCACTTAAAAATTCCAAAGAATGCGGAACGTCCTCTTTAATTATTTAAGGGAATGGCGTTGTGATTTACGACAGCTGGGGTCTCTTTCCAATAAATGCTTGAAATTTCGTAGTGCCTCTTATCTTTCGGATGTAATACAATTAAGGAAGACAGGTACAAAAAAGTACGCATATTGAAATTATTAACGATCCTCTTTAACTGCCATAGAGACGATTGCTTTCCCGATATACACCACAGAAATAAAAAATAACCATGAACCTAACGTTCAATAAATAATGCATGACTTTCTATTTTCTCTTGGTTCATTAAAAATGGTAACGCATGAACTAATTTAACCATAAATATACACGTTTTATACTGACGAAAAGTTAGCAACGAACAAAGAACACCCAATAACTCAACTCCTGACAGCCTAATCTTCCTATAGAATAAGCAAACTAGAATGAAAGATGATTTCGGTATAAAACGCAAAAGTTAGACAATGGCTCCACGTCTGCCAACCAACAAGCTTTACCAACAGATCCGCGGCGACGAAATCTGATATGTTACGAATGATAATATTTGAGCATTTAATTTAATAGAATCTCTTAGCGTCTCTTTATTTTCAGGGTGTGTGACAAGTGGTAAAATACTAACCGAGGTAAAATTCTCAAAGGCTCATGCCATCAACTCACATTCCAAATTCCATTTTGGGAACAGCGACTTCGTTTAAGATGAATTTTCCATCAGCAGAGAGACTAACATTTCCTTATGTAACGAATTCATCCGTGCGCTGTCATGTAAGGCATCAGAGTATCTTTCTAGGCAATGGAAACCGAGAACAATCCATTTAAAACTACCAGAGAAAAATTTAAAAACGAAAAGTATGCAACGAAAAGCGAAAGCTAATTTTCAATTCACAACCATTTCGTTGTTTGAGTGTTCATCATATAGAGGGAGGGAGCCAAACTTTTGTAACGATTAAACTGTAAAATGTTCTTCTGTGTTTTCATGAAATTAGATTAACTGATGTAACAGATACCTGACCTGAGGTCACAAAAGTAGTTATAAGGCTAGTCTCAATATTTGCCCTCAATTTATATAAAAAGTTATTTCTCCAACCTAAGAGACGGAACAACATAAAGAAACACACAGTGGAATTCGGTTTACACGAAACCAAGAAAACCGATACATACATTCCGCGTTAACCGAAATTCGTGTTCGTCGAAATCTTCGCCAATGAATCCTGCCTCTTGATCCTGTTCTTGATTTTCATTGGCTCGAGTATTTATTGTCTCTTATGTTGAAAAATAATGTTTACGTTTACTGAATAAATAAACCTTCAATCAATGGCCTTAAAGTAAAGTTAATTGTGTAAGCTCATCTATTTGTATAATTATATTAAAATTAATTGAAAGAAAATTATAGTGCAAAAATAATTACAGAATGATGAGTTATATTGAAATGGAATCCCATCAAACTCTTTCCTGTAATCCGAAGGATTTTTGATATGTTATCTTCCCATCAGGCCGTAAAATAGTTTCGTGTTATCCGCATCGAGTGAAATGAATTTATGTACAATGAAAGTTATAGAAGACGGAATGAGTAAATGTACTTCGTGTTAACCGGTTTTCCGTGTCATCCGTTGTCAGATTATAGTGTTTATATCATATACAGTGAAAACTTGTTTCCACTGTACATTAAATATTTCGAAAGGAAAATTGTATTAGTTATATTAGGATTCAGTGAGATATATTTATAATGCATAGAGATAACAAACCAAAGCGATTCATCTCTACGTTTTTCTGTTGAAATAAAGGCAACTACCGGTCTTAAGGGGAAAAGTTTTTTTCCTCTCGGCGCCTATTATTCAAAATAACGAAGTCCACTTTTCTTTTCGACTGTATTCTAAACGTTGGAGGAAATCTTCGAGCTCGAAATGAAGATGCTCAAGGACAGAGACTACCTAAAAAGCTAGCGCGAATATCGGACTTCTGCCAGTAATAGAAGTACGAGATTACACAACCTGAAAATAATGGAAAGAAAAGAAAACACTTGGGACGGGCGCATTTCAGGCGGCGCAAAATGTTAAAGTGGAAGAAATATGAAGCCGACTGGCGCGAGAGAATTAACAGACGCGAGACGTGGACGGGAAAGCGACAGGGTAAGAGAAGAGCCTTCGAAATGACGAAAAATAGGCGTTTAAGAGAAAAATAGGGAAGAAAACTAAACGGTGGAAGCAATTTTTAGGCCGATACTGATTGTGTTAGTACGTGACTGATTTAAGGGAAGGAGAGTTTAAGGGCCCGAATAGAAGATATATTATGAAATTCAAATTATTCTATAAAGATTAGGAAAAGTATTTTTATCGAATATAAAATTATGATGTGAAATTAATTAGCAAACATTTAGAGTTATGGATACCTCAAGACGAGAAAGGAATATTTGTTCAGTGGAGTTAATCGAAGTTATTCGAGTTCCAATACAATTTTAATAAGAAACTTTAGCCGCGAAAAATAGATTTCATACTAATCACAGGGAAAAGAGTCACAAATCACTGGTTGTTTAATGCCTTTTGAAAAGATTATTAACCTAAAAATCAGGAAATGTATGGCTTTAGTATTTAGTGTTAAGGGCGGCAAATTATGTTTGCACCCGAGCGGCAGATAGGCCGGGCGCGGCCCTGATTTATGTCGTTGACAATATAACAATCAATCATAAACATTGATATGTTTTGCTTACAGTAGCAACGAAAAGAGTACTTTCACACAGAATTTGCAATTAAAATACTCAAGTCCATGACAGAAGTGATTTCTCTTAACAGCTTTCTTTGTCACCAAGATTCAACGAGCATGGAAAAATAAAATAGGTTAGCGGTGAGATATCTCTGAATCAAATATGCATATTCAAAATGTTTCAAAGCCTAGTATACTGAATGTTAATAGGTAGTTATCATCCTTAAATCTCTTTTTTAGAAGTCATTGGAAACCTTAAGTAAGAATAAGATATAATAAAAGAAATAGGAACGCGGCTGTTAATGAATTGGACGATGATCTACACTAAATTAAATACCGTAAATCGGGGCTACTCAAAGCAAAAAAAGGTTGGAAATGGCCAAAATAAAGACATTTTGCAGTACAAGTGGTGTCATATAGACAGGAAAATCGTTCCACCGAAACTTATTAAAAGGGGGTGTTTTTTATCTCCTTGTAGATACTTCTCACAATTTGTTTGCCAAAAAGTATACAAATTCCAACACATCATTATTTCACGTATGATTCCATACAGTGTTTTCGATTTATTCATTGAGTTTTTGCAATTAAATG
>KZ308395.1:327512-429916 GCA_000376725.2 Ladona fulva
TTTACAATAGTTCAAATCTCCAGCGTTATCTATCCCACCCGAAGGACAAAAGGGATAGCTCATCTCTCGCAGGGGTGTACGAGCTAACGTGCGAGGAGTGCCCCATGACGTACGTTGGGCAGAGTGGCCGGCCCATTAAGACTAGGGCGAAGGAACACCTAAGGAGCTATCGTTTGGGGAACACCGCCTCCTCAGCCTTTGCTGCCCACCTGATAGACAATGGCCACCACAGCTCCTTTTTACCGAAGCTCCTCCACATGCAGCCGAAGGGGAAGAAGTTGGATGCCTTAGAAATAATTGAAATATGTTGTTCTCCAAACCTAACCAATGAAATTACCTTCCCTAACCCTTCCCCTCTCCTTACCCTCCCCTCCAAGTTGGCTCCTATATAAGCTTCTGTTTTTCGATACTGTGTACCTGATGATGGCCGGAGGCCGAAACCGGTCGATTAAAATCAAAATTGTGGATATCACTGAGTTTCTTTTATTTTAGCGTAAAACTTTTGTTTTCAGCACAGGTTATGGAATTTAGGTATTATTTTGTTCAAAAGTCAAAAAATTAGAAATTTTGGGTCCAAGTAACCCCGGTTTACGATAAGTAATCTCCTTCATTATTTCCTTTAGTATTGAGTTTTGATAAGGAAGGAATGAGAAACCATAAATGGCAAAGGTATTGCACTTGATGGTAATGAGTGGTTGATGAATATCGACCAAGAGCAAATGGAGGAAAAAGTTTTCTCCGTCTGTCTTCCACCTTTTCTGTTCCCCGTCCCTTTGCTTATCTTATCATTCTTCAACCACTTATAGCAGCAAAAGGTAATATCTTTTCCATTTATGATTCTTCCATCTTCTTCACCGCAGTATAGGAGATCATTACTGTTAAATATTCTTCCAATGTCACTAGTTCAGATTGAGATATATGAATATATGAAAATAAATCATAACCAAATTATGTATCTTCTGAGATGAAGTACGTAAATTGATAAATAAAAGAAATACGCAGGGATGTTTATGGCTGCAGATGATAATTGCTGCTCACAGCTATGTATCCGGACTAACTAAAAATTGCATAACTACAGGTCTTGCATGCGAATTCAACGTATCAACAAAGTCCTTTATCATTTTAATACCTTAATAAATCCCTTTTCCAAATATTTTTCCCATTTATCTAATTATAAAAAACGAGACTTCGTTTTCGTATGTAAAATGTTTAATTTCTAGGAAAACACAGCACATTACGCGTGCATTCACAGAAGTTATGAACAGCAAAGTATACAAACAATGTAATTATAATACATAAATTTAATTATAACTGGCGGATAGATTTCCCAATAGCTTTTCATATGTTAATTTACAATACCTCATTAGCTTGATATATGGCATAATTAGATAGCATGCAGAAAACTTTAAATTGCTTTATTTTACGGAAAAAATGTACTCTCATTTACTGGTAGGAATATTCAACATTCTCGTGTTATGAATAATAAATAGTCCTTGGAAATCTCATACAGCTTGAAAGTAGTACTAAAACACCCTATCTAAAACAATGCTCGTTTCCAACTATTCCATGTAGTGCAGGAATTGTAACAATAAAGTAAAGAAATGGAAGGGTATACAGAGAGAGGATAAATGTAATAGAATATAAGTAGATATGAATGTTAAATAGATAACATTCTCCCGCATTTACTTACCCCTTTATTTATTTATTAATAAAAATTGATGAATAAACAGGGAAAGCAATGATTCTCCCAAGCATGAGAATAAAGTTTGTCCACTCTATCTATTTCTGCCCTCATTTCCCCTATTTATTTCTCTGAGAGTGATGAATACGCAAAGAGTGGAAAAACTTGTTTCCCATAGTCCAGTAGTCTCGTAAGATTGAAGAGAAAGAATGCAAAACAAGCAGAAGCGAGGTTCGGAGAAGGAACGTATTAAAAAAAAGAAATAAAGGAACGTTTAGTACGTCACTGAAGTATCACGAGCGCTCCGAACGCCATATGTACCGTACGAGTGAGGGGAAATGAGTAAACATCGCAGTGAGATTTAACAGCGGGAAAATTCATTCCGTCCGCGTGATTGTCTTTCTCCCATTCACATCTCGCATTCGAACACAAAGAATGGAATTCCAAGAACGAGATCGCTTCTGCTGCGACGGAGATTAAAATGGGCTACATAGATTAAACGAGAGGTTGCCTTTAAGAAAAAGAGGCGCAATTGCTCCGTATGAAAAAGGTTGCGTTTTCCCAGACTTCAAGTAATACTAAAACAACCGTCCCCGTTTTCGCTTAATGTACGGGAAAGAAATGCCTTCGTCTGAATCTACAATGCGATCATGTCTATTTTCCTCTTATGGTAAATTGCAGCTGATTGTTCCCGTTAAAAATAAAACGCATTCTAACCAAACTGAATGAAAGAAGCTAAGAAGATAAATATACATATTCGGTTGGTTATAGTTCAGTCTAGAGCTCATAAAGAAGCATCTGTGGTGAAAGTTATGTTTACAAACCTTTTTCACCGTTTCTAGTCAAGGAGAATCAGTTAGTTATCTGCTTTTTGCGCTAATTCAAGGGCTTGGCTTAATCTAGGGCTTAATCTAAACTTAACTAGATGTTGTTTAAGTCATTCCATTACAATTCTTTTTTATTTTCTTCCTAAAGACACAAATTAGTATTTTTAAAAGTAAAAGGGAAGCATCCTAACGGATACAGTATCCCATACTAATAATAATAATGTATTTACCGCTAACAGGAAAGTACACAATTAGATGCGAAATAATAAATGAATAAATACTAATTATTGTATTTTAAAAAATCACAGAAAATCGACATAAATTACAATAAGAATAAATAAATAATTTTTTTAATCACTTAGACTGCTTTGAATAAATTTTTCGCTTTAAAGAAGAGAGCGAATCGCTGAATAAATCAATACCTGCGGCATTCTTCAGGAACTCATCCGTCATTTTCTTAATTCTAGCCACATGTTCAAAACGACAAACATCGACTCTCCTGAAAGAGTCCCGAAACTGATTGGTATGTGTTGCGTCGACACGATATTGCGAAAAATGTGGACCGTATTTAATTGTACGTATTCATGATGAGAGCATCACCGCGTGAAGAGCAAAGAAGCACCGCTCACCTCCTTTCCTGCGCCTCAGCTTTCGGCACCTCCAGTCCACGCGGTGGTCCCACACACAACAACTACTACTCCAATAAAAACGGCAATACAACAATAGAAACTAGCGCGCCAACTAGCCACACACAAAAATAAACAAAAGAAAAGAGGTAAGAGGCGATTCCGCTCCCCGCGGCGGGCTCTCAAAAACGCTACCAATACACTGGCCCAAACAGTATGCCTACAACGTCTAAGAGGAACATAGAAGTTAACGAGAGAAACAAGATCACTTGAGTCAATCATACCAACTAAAATATTGCGTAAGAACACAATGTCTGCTACTGCAGACTTTCCTGGAGGGGAGCAAGGTTATATTGCTCTCATACCGCATTGTAGTCCACTTTACTAAATACGGAACCAGTTAATTTAAAATGGAGAAAAAGTTTCTGTAGTATTAATTTACTGTTAATACCGAATTTTTAACAACATACAAAGTAGTTGAATTCGTTTAGCGTACTAAGTCAAATTATCAATTAATTCAGGAGAAATTCTCATGGCTTTCACATGACTCTCAAGTCATTGGTAATTTTACACTCACGATAGGTTATGAGATACTTTCATAAATCGTTTTCTTATACCAATATGAATTTCCTCCATTGAGCAGTGAATATACTCATAATAACGTCTTTCTCTGCAAATTTAATTTATTTTCATAAGGAATAAAAATAAGAAACGAGGAAATAATTCTGATTCAATCAGATGGTTATAACTAAAGAGAGTGTATCACGATGGATCATATTCATGTTGGACTCAAATTTACTCAATTAAGAATTAAAATCAAAGGATTTGGTTTATGTACATTTTGCATATAACTTTTGGCTATGTTTGACTAGAATAAAGAGTATCTACTTAACACGTTATCAATTATGTCATACTTAAGAAAAGAGATATTATTTGATCTACAAAATTTCCGTTTCTAGTACTGATTTGACATATGTCAATTTGGTTGACAGGTAATTACACAAGAAAAACTATAAAATGGTACCTCAAAAGTACCAAAAAATAGTAAAGCACACAAAAGTGGAATTTTTTCATTCAATTCACTTTCATGATGAAAATTAGTATTTTTTGGACATGTCCTCTTTAGTGGAATTCAGTAGGACATTGGTGGCTATTTTTAGGAAGCAAATTTTCGATATGAAGGCATTTTTGCAATGAGTCGTTAGAAATATATCTAAATGACTATAACTTTTTTACAAAAAAATCGCTAAAAATTAATGATTTTCCCATTATATATAGGGGGTATGATAACTGTAGCTAAAAAACAATTTCTCCCAATTCTCAAGATTGAAAAGTCGATTTCTTTGACAGGTGCCGTAAATATGTAGTTACTCTCTTCCGTCTTCAGGTAACATTGGAAAATTTCGCGTCGCTCCAGTTATTTTGGAAACCAACAATTGTAACCATCACTTGATTACCGAATGGTTACGTTGAAGAATTCCTCCCATAAATATTTTACTCATTCCGAACAAAGTTATTTCTGTAACACGACTGATTTACCCTTTCCCTCATGACAGCCGACTTCCCGAAGATGGAGGATAAGATTATATGAGGAGCAATATGAAAGCATGGGGAATGGGCATATGCCGGAAACCGAGGTGTTCTTCGACCACGAGATTGGTAGGCGTGGCTGGACGATGCGAAAAGGAAGGAAGTTAATCCTGCAGAGAGCGGAAAGACGTACAAGGTGCAGAAATGAGAGAGGAGAAAAGTCAGATGAGGATTGCTCCGGATAGAAGGAAAGAATGGAGAAAAATGCGCTAGATGGATGAGGGGATAGATGTCAGGGCGTGGCGGTAGGGGAGAAGAAGGGAGCGAAATTAGAATCGGGGAGAGATGCGAAAGACAAGGGAGAAAGGAGACAGAGGGCGAAAGGTGAAGACAAGTTCGAAAATAAGTGGGGAAAGGGAATTTAATATCGCGGACGAAAATTTTACGACCATATAACATCCGTGGATGACATATTTCGACCTTCGCTCCATTCACGTCAAAAAAACAACGGAAGCGGGAAAATTGAGAGATTTAGCTAAACTTTGAAATTAAATCGCTAATTGTTTGCGAATTAGTTGAAAATTGTATGAAAGAGTCCCTCCTTTATCTAATCAATCGTCAGAGATACCGATTTCGTGGATAATCGAAGTTTCTAAAGAGAAATGGAGAAGGAACAATTAAGGGGGGTCGTGGACGTGAAAGTTCTAAGAGCATATTTTAAAGAAAAAATTCCACAAGAAAAAAAAATAAAACAACAAGGAAAAGGAGTATGAAAAAATGCTTAAACTTGAGTGCTAGCTATAGTTACAATACAAATTCAATAATCTTGTAATTCACTATTACTATAAAGTAAGTACTGAACATTTCATACGAGATCTTCAAGAAATCTAATCTTAAATAATGTGCTTGAAGTGATTGAAAAATGTTCACAAATTTTCGCTAACTAAGCTCAAAACCAACATTTATAAACCGCCTATGAAGATAATTATTTAAATCAGAATATATTACGGTTTAATTTCATAACAAGTTTTTACGCTTCTAAAGCCAACCTTACGCGAGCAATAACTAGAAATGCAACTTCAATTAACAGGTTATTGAACAACTTTGAAAAAGTTTTTCTATTTTTTCTCCTCAGCATTCCCAAAGTGCAATTAAAATATTTTACTCAACTTTTACCATAAACTACGAGTCAGCTAACAAGAATACATTAGTTTCAACAAGTTTAGTTTACTCAATGCTCCCGATGTACTATACTATATGTATACCGATGTACTATACCTGTCGGAAATTACGTCTTATGTTTGGCCATTAAAGAAATAACTTTAAGAGATTTTTTCTAATTTTACAGACAAAAAAGAATTTCACACTCAGAGAATATTCGCTTCGAAAGGAACTGGTTCTTAATGTATGCTAAAAAAAACATTTTAACCATTTAAGAAACGTTTTAACGGATTACTTACATGGACTAGCTGCCAATATGGGATATAACTGACTTTGCCAAATTCTTACCAACTAAAACTATTTTTCATCCTATTAAGAACTTATTTAATGACAATCTCAGCGTGTATGAGATGAACATAACGTGTAATAAGTATCAATGAAATTGATGCATGTGATAATTTGACTTCCATTGATATCTTTTTACCAGTATGCAGCGTAAATTATCAATGGAGCAATTTACCCGCATTGCTCACATCAGACCGCCGAAAGGCATGCAAATGGCGTACGGTATTTTGCTTTCCGAGAAGCAGCTACATTCCTTACGAGGCGCGAAAAATCAATGATTGAACGAGTACGTCAAGATCCTCCGCACCTTTGAATCATTCGAAAGGGACTTCTATGTGAGGAGAAATGACGCAGGTGTGGAGTCAGAGTAATACACTTTATGCTCAAGTCATGCAATCGCGAGAACTGGAGCGAATGAAGACCTAGGAGTCTTTATGGCGAAATAAAGAAACAGCGAGGGAAGAAAGGTCGGGAAAGAAAGCAGGGAAAAATACGAAAGCTGTTCCTGAGGCGCGCGTTGCAGGAAAGAGTAGTGTCGCCTCATTTCTCTTCTGGGGCCCGAAGCCAATTCCAAGCGCCCCTGGCGGTCTGGGCCACCGGGATATCCTTAGAGCTCCTTCCCTTCCATTCTCTTTTTATTCCACTTTCATTTTTCCATCCCTTATTTCCCCTCGCCATTATTGATGCTCACACTCGCATCTTGGGGATAATTCGCATTTTTATTCCACGCTTTCCTTCCGTTTTTCCCGAGGTTTAAAAAATGTTTTCCCTGAATGCGAACTGAGACCTTGATTCGTTCCCGCAGTGAGTCTACTCCACCCTCGACCTCTCGTCCTTGTTACAGTTTTGCATACTCCATACCCATTCCGAGACTTTTATTTAGCATTCTTCTCTAAATTCACACGTCCGCGTAAATATTTACATGTGTACATTTACGCGTGAATGACTTTCACGGCAGCGACGCCGAAAGTTGACGCCTTTGATCGTAAATAAGCTTTAATAAACGTTCGTTCGCGTGGTTTTAGATGAGGAAAATAAAAATGGAAATAACTGGCGTAGCAGGGACTCGAACTCGGGTGTCTCACTTTCCGGGTGGTTGCTCTAAGCGCTGAGTTACCACGACAGGGTCAGAGCTACCACCCGAAAAACGAGAGATCTGGGTTCAGGTCCTGACTAAAGAAGACTTTTTCTCTCGAGTTTTCATCTATTCTTAACCGTCGCTAAACCCCGCCGAAGTGAGATGGTGCAAAATTTCGTTTGATACTCATACAATCTATGAATTTTAAAGTTCATTGGCGATTTATGCATGGAACTTCCAGGTACGCGATACTGATCTGATCAGTATCAATAATAATGCACACCATTTTTCTCTATTTTTAATTATAAGAAACCTGAAAATTGGAGAATGTATTTAAAAGGACTCTGACTTTAAAGTCTCAATTTCGCTCAAAATAAAGACGTTATTTATTTATTTATTTAAATTGAGCTACACTTTATTTAAATTGAGCTACAATCACTCCTCATCTAATCTAGCACGCCTCACTCTCTTTCATAAGCTTTCGTAGCTTACAGCGGAGTGGTAGAGGATTCATTCAGCCTTACGAAGGCTATTTTATTTTCTTTATAGACAATTTTCGTGTTTACATGTACCTGTAAGACTTTTCCCCCATCTTTCATTTTCTTTTCGAGTTGCTGAAGATCACAAATCTATAGACCAAGCTTTTAAAAGGCAGTTAACAAACCAAAGCAGGACGTTAAGGGATCTTCAACAAGACATATACGTATAACTTATCATACGCGATTCGTCGACCACTGTGGCACTCATAAAGCTGTAAAATTCCATCGCAAATATGAGAACCTTTACTCACTTCTGCACAAACATTAAGCAAATGTTTATTCAACTCATGTAGTAATAATATTCAGCCCTTCCACATATTTCCCCTACGTTTGGTGTTCTGGAACGCTTTGTCTTCTAACCTTTAATCTAAAATTTCCGATTCTTTTCAGAAATTCTTTTAACCACTCTGTCGCCATGACTACGTCTCTACCGGCATTTTTCTCTGTTATCAGACTTCCTTTCACAATCTGAGCTATATCCCACGTAACTTTCACAAACGTTTGATTCTTATTTCCAAACCAATATTTTCAATGATTTCCCGAGTGTCTTCCTAACGTCATGGACTCCCTTCGGGTATTAAAGGGGCTGTACAGTTCAATTTAGTCCCATTTCATTGATATTGGGAAAAGGCCACCGAAACTATCCATTAGCCCAATCCTATGTTCTACCTTAGGTGTATTACTCCATTAATAGGTCTTATCTAGAGAGCTGGCCAGTTGTTGTCGAACACCTAAGAGGTATTTTTAGTGTTCCGACACACTAAAAAGCATTTTAATTAGTTACATCGCAATGACACACCGTGAGTAGGCTGAGTCGTATTTACGAAGCTAATATCAGCAAGTTCGACTTAAACAAACATATGTCACTGAAAATTTAAAGCTGCTAAATGTCGAACAAACTGCCCGAGCCATATACTCTAGCGAACTTAAATAATCAATGGTGATTCAGTGATGCGAAAATGTCAACATTTATTACATGAATGCACAATATGAAACAATCGCCTCAGAGGCGCTGAACATGAACATAAAGTGATGTAATTACATGTTTTAAATGACAAAGTTATCCTAAAGATTAACCAATATTTACCAACTTTTTCTGCGTTTCCAAAATAACTACTCCCGTCAATCGCGTGCGAAAGAAATAAATTCATCATATACACACAGTCAATGGCGCGTTTGACCCTTAAAACAATATTTACCAAAAGATAGTACATACCGACTCTCTTCGAATAAAAAAATCTCATGGTATCGATAAAATTCATTAGTTTGACTGTAGCGTGAATACATGTTTTATGCTGAAAAAGTTTGGCATGTCAGCGATTCATACATTTTTATTTAAAAATCGATGACAACATAAGGTTCCGCTGAGGAGGTCTGAAAATGTGCGATTATTACCAATTCAATTCGTTGAAATTGATCAAAAAAAGGCAAAAATATATCATTCATTCTCAGTATCAAAAATATTATACTGAAAAGGTTCTTCGACTAAAATCAAATACAGAAATCGAATTTTTGAAAACTTTTTTCAACAATATTATGTTCCGCATAAGGAAGGTTTTAGGAAGGAAGAAAATCCGCTATTACAGCCGAATCTTATTCGGTGAAATTACTGTACAAAAAAGCAAAAGTGTAGAATGCATAATCTGCATAACAAATTTTCAATTTTGAACGAACTTCGACTTAAATCGATTACAGATATTTAATTTATTTAAAAAAGGTCGTTTTCACTTACTCTGAATCACGAATAACTTAGTAAGAAAATCAAAAACAAATAAAAACTTCTTATGAAATCCATGATCTTAAGAAAGAGCAATTTCCCTGTTTAAGAGTTTTCCTTGGTTCTTACGCGTTTCATCAGTGTGTACCCCGTTCGCCTCCATTCAACTTGCTCAACCTCCCATTTCCCCGAGGCACCCTCTTCATTTAAGTCTAATTTTCTCCCAAACATCGACGTCACGGACTGAGGTGCTGCGGCGCCCAGTTCATCAACGCCTATTTGAGAGCGGGAGTTCACTGCAACTCCTCGTATATCGCCATCGCCTGAACCGCAGAAAATCATCCTCCCCACGAACTTTGCAGGGTCACATCCATTACGCAGGAAAACAATCTTCAAAACTGTGGTGAACTAGTTATTGAACGAGATACGCTAACAGGGCTCAAGAAGTTAAGGTACTTTGAGGAGACATCGGATCGGTAGCTGCCTGCTCATTAACGTTTATAACTGCAATGACGCGATAATTTCTGTAAGAGGACGCGAATTTGAACTCATGGATTGTAATTTCGCCCAAAAAAATCACTCCGTTCGAACAGAAAGTCGTCCGAACGGAAATTTCGTTCGCCCTCTGCTGGAAACTTTGATAGAGCAGAATCCAAATTGCGATTATAAACATTGGTAACTTGAGACACATTATTCACATTAAAGAATAATATTAAATATATATATTTACAAATATTATGTATTTTTTTTAATCGTTAACATCAGCAATTTTCAATCCGTCGTCAGATGTAGGCCACCCCAAGCATTTTCCAATTATCTCTATTCTGAGCTTCTCTTTGCCATATTACCCCTAGGTACTTGACGATGTATTTGTTCCATCGATCCTTTGGTCTTATTCGTGGTCTCTTCACACTTCCAGGTATTCTGTTGAGAACTGCTGATGCCCAACGGTTGTCATTTCTTCTTGCCATGTGGCCTTCCATATTCATTTCAGTGATCTTACCTATCTATCTATATTTCAGTGATCTACCTTATCTATCATATCTGTCACTCCTGTCATCTTCCTCAACCAGATGTTGCGTTTTCTGTCTCTTCCTGTGATTCCAAGCATGCACCGTTACAAACCTCTTTGCATTGTCCGGAGTCGCTGGTTATTGCTGCGTTTATCGCTTAAATTTGTTTGTACCTATACGTCAAGACAAGTAAAATTCATTGGTTAAAGACCTTTCCCTTCAAGACCATTGGAATTTTAGACTAAAGAATGTACATTTTCATCCAAAGCCTCTCCAACCAATTTTAATTCTTCTGATCACTTCATTAATCCTTTTATCCTCTCTTGTTGTTTCAGCTTTCTAAGGTATGCCTACTCTGAGCAGACATCCAGCGGCATTTCATACAGTTTTATTGGTTCCTGATCTGCAAAAGAATTATACATTACCTTTGTTTTCATTAATTTAATCCTTAGTCCTATCTTTCGTCCTGCTGGCTTAAGTTCTTGAAGACTTAAAGTTAGTTCTTCTACGTTAAGAAGTTACGATGCGAACTACTATACTACGTTGCGAAGAGTACTATACCATCTGCAAAACGCAAGTAACTGATACACACCCCACTTATCCGTAGACCATTCTTTTCCCAGTCTAGGGTTTTAACTCTTCTTCCATAACTGCTTTGAATAAGATGGGTGATAGACAATCGCCTGGTTGAACTCCCTTCTCTATCTTGAATTCATATTTGTCTTCGTGCAGCAGACAGCAGCAGAGACGCATTACAAACGCTCTGACGTTCTTATATATGCTGCTGAGGAGTCAGATGTACTCCGCAACTATCCCTTGATTCCCTAGACTTTCCAGTGGGTAGGAGGTACTCTACGCTGAACTCGATAAAGCCGAGTCCAAGGCTTGCGCATAGTCCAAGAAGCAGAGTACTAGTGGCAACCCGTATTCACTTGTTCTGCTGATAATTTCTTACAGCATAAGCATGTGGAACATTGTGCTAAATCCACCGCTGAATTCAGCTGGTTCTCTGGCTGGTCAGCTGCCAGGGCCATTGTGAAACTGCTATTGCCTCATGGACGTTTTATAGACAAAAGGTAAAAGACTGAATGGACGGTAATTCTTTGATCATCCTTGCTTCCTTTCGTGTGCAAAAGGACGATTCAGTCCTTGGAAATTCTTCCTTGTCTCGGGCAATTAATGAATAACTGCGTTAAAAGGAAACCAATCTCTGTTACACCACGTTACAGATATTCCGCCAATACTCCATCTTCTCCTGGCTTTCCATTCTTCCTCCTTTTGATCGCCTCAATAACTTCTTCTGGGAGAATGGAGTGGGAATCTTTTAACATTCGCTTTTCTTCTTGGACCATTTCAACATTTTCCGTCTCCTTGTATAAGTTAGTGATGTATTCTGCCACTGTCCTCAGTATTGCTTGTCTGTTGCAAATTGTTGTGCCATCTTCTTCCCGTACGGGTAAGATTTGTTACATCCCAATTGCGAAGCGTTTTCTGGGCTTCTTCATGCTCTTGTTATTTTCTATAGCTTCTTGTACAATTCTTTCATTAAAATTCCTTACCTCTTCCTTAATTGTCCTGATACACATGCAAAGCTCGGCATAGTCGATGTTATCCCTTAGTATGCCTGAATTTTTCAACTCCTTTCGTCGTTTCATCATTTGTCGAGTTTTCTCACTGAATTGTATGTCCTTTGGTTTTCTTGGTATACTTGCGACTTCTTGAGCTATTCTTTTAACGACTTCCATAACTTTGGCTTCCAGTTCTTCTTCTTAAAGCGCTGCAAACCTATTTCTTAGTTCCGGCTGGAACTTTAATATTTTCTTCTCATTTTCTAAGACTTACTTAATCTTCCCTGCATGAACTTCTTGCGTTTCATTTGGAAGTAAATCTTCATTCTGCATCTTATCATCCTGTTGTCACTTCCGGTGCTAAGGTTCAGCACTTCGCAGTCAGTGACTGTGTAGAGTTTTTTTACCATTATGTAGTCCAGTAAATGTGTGTCTATTTCGTTTTTACACCATTGGGACCTTTCCAAGGTTCACTTCCTTTTAGGATTATCCTAGAAATACGTATTGTTATGTATATATTGGTACATTCAGCAAACTCGGCCAGGCGGTGACCTCGTTCACTTATCTGTCCTAGCCCACATTGTCGTGCGACAGCGTCAGGTACTATTTGCTTACCTACACGAGCGTTAAAATCGCCCATTATGATTTTATGGTAGTGATCCTGCTTACCATGAGCAGAGCCAAGATTATGATAGAAGTTCTCAATTTCCTCTTCTCTGCTTGCCGTTATTGGCGCGTAGACTTCGATGACCAGAACAGAGTAACCCTCATTTATCTTGAGAATGAGCTTGCATACAGTGTCAGATACAATTTCTAATTTTTCACAATATTTTTTCCACTTTTTATAGATTTAGAAATCAACACTGCGAAGTCTTCCATGCTTTGTACCCCTGTCATAAAATAAATGCCATTCCTTGAGTGTTATCAGGCCTTCTGATGTTTTCTGACTTCGATGAGTCCGATGAAATGTCATTTTATCTTTTCTGCGGTGAGGGTCGGTGAAAGGCATAAGTTGTGACACAAATATTTGAATATTGAAATAGAGAAAGTAATGATCCTATAACAAAAGTTGTTTTTACGCAATTACTTGCAGAAACTGGGTCACAGATAGTCGAGGGACCTTAGCTGTCGAAGCCCCTAGCAATACTATTACTATGTTATATTATACATACTACATCTTCATATTGAATCCACAGTAACATATGTATAAAACTGATATTGGTGTTCTATATCTAATAAATGTTTAAACGTAGTCGTTTTTTCCGGTATATAATATAACGGTTGAATATATACACAAAATTTATTTAACGAAAAAAGTCGATTCCATAGTCCATTTTATCGCAAAAATAATCTTCTGATAGGTAAAAAATGCACGTGATCGTGTAAAATATTATACACTGTGATCTTCATGGACAGGAAATATAACAGAACCCATATGGAAACTATAATTTCCGTAATAAAATGAATATTCTAGATTAAAGGTTACGATAGGCTATGGAGGACAGTAACAACCGAATTAAACTCTCTATAAAAGGACATTCGGTCGACGAAGTGTTTAATAAACCTAAAAATTAATGAAAATTCTCTTTATGCAGAGTTGCTAATTTCACATATCTAGAAGTCAATCGACTGTGAAATCTATCATCTAACATAAGTCCCCGAAGCCTTACTCAGCCGATGTCATTGTGCTCGATCGTCGACTTTTCATCTTAATTTGGCATCAAAGGCGAGGCTCTTATAGTGCAGCGATTAAACTGATTATTTGGTAGTAATGATATCTAAGATAATTTATTTATCATCAAATCTTAGGCCTAAATCTAAGCCCCTGGAATGGTATATCCTAAGATATACTTTCTTATAAGAAAGATATGCCATCCCAGCTTCATTTACTATATCGACGACTTCTCACCTTAACTCCAATACATATGAAAAAACACACAAAACAGGAAAGTAAACATGAGGTAATGGATATAAAGTAACATTGCACGTAAAGGCGTGAATCTAGGAAAATTCCCAAGGACAAAATGGACATGAAAATGTCTGACAGGATAAGGACACGAATCCAGATAATCCACTTTCCGGAAGGTTACTTTAGCCAATAAGGCTATCTAGTCAGAAAATCAAACATACCGTTTTAGCAAGAACGGAATGTGTGACTAGGTAGCTTAATTAGCTAAAGCATCCACTCGCAAAGTGAAAGATCCTGGTTCGAGTCCCGGTACATCAGAATGTTTACATGTCCTTTTAGCCTTGGAAAAATATACATGTGGGCCTAAACAAAATATCTTCTAAGTGAGGCGATGTAAATGATTTTTAGACAATTTTAATGCCTATGATAAATTGTGTACACACCGTGTTACGTGCGATAAGGATCGATCTGTGTTAATGGATTAAAACCAAATCGAGGAGCAGACTGTTAAACTTAGCGAAACAGAAACACAATCACGCCGTCCAGGATTAAGAGACTGAGGGAAATAAAAGTGAACGGGGATGGAGAAACAAAAGGGGAAAGTGGACGAAGCGACGAGAGAGGGGTGAGGTCGGAGAACAGAGATGGGCACGCAAAGGTGTGCAGCGAGGAAAGAGGGAGGTTCAAGAGAAGGAGAGGTTCGGGAGCATTGGCAGCAGTATGGAACCTTCGTTAGATGCCAAAGATTAAATTTACGCTCGGACGACTTGAAACTGGGAGTCCTCTCTTTCTTGTCTCTTCCTAATAACTCCCTCGCTCTCCTCCTTCCTGTTTCCTCCCTCGTTCTCCCATTCCCGGCACGCGTGCGTCATTCCTTAATGGCAGGGGACACAAGAAGAAGGGAAATGAAACAGGTTGAAGAAGAGAGAGAGGCTGAAAGCATGAGGAAGGCAGACCGACGGACGTCCAAATTAACTCGCGATAAACTGAAATCGGAGATTTCGACTACGAGGTGAAAGCATGTATTGCTGTTCTTAGGCTGGATTTTTGCGGCCTGATCGGGGGGCAAAAATACAAATTCTTATTATATTTCTCTGAGTATCAGTTACTCGCTGCTGCCCTGTCCATATGGTCCATAACTTGTTTTGTACCAAATCCAGAAGAATTAGGAGAGTTAAATTCGAGGAATGGCTCCCATTTCTTTTAATTTCCCACAGTGATGTTTGTAATTGTAATTGTACTCGAATGTATATCAGTAAATATTTGTGCTCAAATTCAATTCTTTGAATTTGTTGTTGAAATTGTGTTCAAATTTAATTGTTCGAAACGAAATTTTTGAATTTGTATTTAAATGTAATTGTAATGTCTTTTATCTATTATTATCGGTAGATTTGCGCAGATTTTCACACCTATTCCCAGTGGGTGTTTTCCTGCAGTGGACACTTTTTTTCCTAAAAATCTCTTATGTTTTTTTTTATTTTCAAATTTCTCCTCCTTTTTGTTCTCTTAAATTAATAATTATACGGAATATGACGATGGGTTAGATAGAAGGAGACTTTTCAGTCTCAATCACGACCAAATAAAGACGATTACTACTATTATTGTATAATTTTAATTGTTATTATGAAATATTATTATTGTTATTATTGCCGTTATTATCATTTTCATTATCATTGTTATTGTCATCGCTATTATTATTAATGTTATTATCATATTGTTATCATTATTTCTTTAAATAGTGAAAGTCGTTCGGAAATTGAGCGGGTTAGACCAGGGGTGGGCAACCTATTTTCATCAGAAGGTAGTATTAACAATTAGGCTGCTTAAGAAACCAAAAGGCTGCAAATTAAATCAACTTGCCGCGGAAGATCGACTAGCTACCAATTTTCAAATATTCCAAAGTATAGATTAGCTTCACTCGAAGGTCAAAATCGTAAGGAAAACGGCGAATACAATTCAGGAATATATTTTACTCCCCTAACCACTGGAAGTGGTAAAAGAGATTGAGACACATCATTATATAAATTCATGTACTTGCCAGGATGAGACGGAAAGGCCACAATGAGCATCTGAAAAGGCTGAATGTATGATCTGCTTTATTTTAAATTAAACTTTAATTCAAGGAAAAGGGTAAAAGATAACTTTGAACATTAAGGTGTGTGCCTGGGATTGTTCTCAAGGAGAAACGGAAATAAGAATAGTCTGACAGGATCCGGACTCGAACCCGGATCTTCCACTTTCCGGGTGACTGCTCTGGCCAATTGAGCTTTCGTTCCGGAACAACGGTATGTCTAATTGTTCTGGCACGATAGCTCAATCAGCATGAGCACCCGGAAAGTGGAAGATCCGGGTTCGAGTTAAGTCAGACTTTATTCATGCCCATTTCTCCTTGGAAATAAAATTTAACAGTTGAAGGTGTAGAGTACAGTAAGGTGTACCTACTGAAGGTAAGAAGAAGGGGAGGGGGTGAATCATTTATTCCCACTTCAGTTACTAATCACGAATCTGCCGGAAGAATTTGTCAAAGGCAACACACGGTAATGCTTAAAATACATTCAGTTTCTTACGTTCCAATTGTATTGATTTTGTTCCTTTGACGAATTACATCTACACGACCATTATCAAAAATATTCTCTAACTTCTGGACAATCGGATACCACGATAATCAGTCAACCAAATTATAACACCAACATCAGTTATTGGTTTCACCCTCAAGAAGACGATACGATTACCATGGAAGATGAAATGTCAATCCTCTGTAGAACTTAATTCTTTCCACTTTAAATGTATTTACTTTTGATTCAAAGATCAGATTTCCCGTTTAGACAAAAATATCTGGAGGAAGAAACATTTCTTTATAATAATAAAATACTTGTCGACCCTGCGCTGGTGCAAAATTTTTCTATAACTACATTAAAGCGACTTAATCACACATTTCGAATATTCGAGTTGTTTCATTTCATTTTCAAGTTAATTTAAAATAATATATTATTAATCAGTTTTTCTCTTCATTGTAATTAGACTATATACGCGGAAAGCGTAGCGTATCAATAAATATATCATAAATTGGAGGAAAAATGTTATTTCTTCCTCAGACATATTATATATCGGTAAATGTCAAAATTTGATTGAAAATTCAACCGTTGTATGCAGGAAAAATTTACCAAATTGGTTATTTAAAGGTAATTATTACAACAAAATTTGAATAAAAAATGTACATGACTAAATTTGATCGTGCAATTTCATGGAAGTTAATAATACATTGTGGGTCTCTCAGACCAAGAAGCACCAATGCCCACAAATTTTTGCACCAATACCCACATCCGTAATATATGTGGACGAGTACTTAAGAAACTCGGATTCGTGAAGAGAATCGTCGGTAGGAGCGAAAAAAGAGCGTGAGTCTGTGAGCGATGTTACGTTGCGTTGGTCAGGTCTCTCCTGGAATATGCGTGTAGTGTATGAGACCCTGCAGAAAAGTGTTGTATTTGGGAATTAGAAGAAGTACAGCGAAAGGCGATACGTTTTGTAAAGAATTGTTACGCCAAGTCAGTGAGTGTTACGCAAATGCTTCAGTGCGCGGGATGGAAATCTTTAGAAGATGGCTAAAACAAAGGATAAATCTACTTAATAAATTTAGAGAAAGCAAGTTCACAGATGATGTAGCTGACATAATGCGTCCCCCAAGTTACGCAGGCCGTTCTGATACTGCGAGGAAAATTAGAAAAATAGATGCTAGAACAAGTCGTTTTAATAATTCATTGTTTCCGCGAACGATACGCGAGTCATGGTGCTTGCACTCCCTGCCACACGCCAAAAGGCTGCTTGCAGGGTACGTATGTATATGTAGATGAATGCAAGGTTAAAGTTGAATAGCTTCAAAGTTAGATCCTTGTAATATATGATCAAATATACTCTGTATCCTCCGAAAATTATGCAACTAAGACGTCCAAGTTTCAAATGACATCTGGCTTCCGAATTTTAATAAGTAGTAGGAAACTGTACATACAAGCGCCACTTCTGAGTCTTAGGTTGAGATCTGACGCCTCTTTCGCTAGTTATCTGCTCAAGGAAAAAAGATTTCAATGCCAAAAGCCACCAAAGAAGATATCCGATATATTCTAAGACGAGCGGAGAGAAATAAACAAATCCTGTGAATTGGAAAATGGAAGACGTTGATGGAGAATGGAACGAGACCATAGTGAAGAAAGTATTCATTACCAGAAGTACTTCGTAAGCTCACCTGGTAAGAGTCTCATTCCAACTCGCATTGACTGCATACTCGTTAGTGGTTGCAAGCGGCAGAAAGGACTACAAATAAATTACCAAAGCAAAAAACAAAGAGCTACTCGGAGCGTCTATTAATGCAATCAGCCGAACTTCGCGTCCATAGCGAACCAAAATAAAGTCCTGCTGGCACTAACAAGCTGCAGTAGTTTCATCGATTTATTTACGGATCGTCCTAAAAAACAGAATGATAACAATGCACCACAGATCCTCCTGTATTTTCAACGGGATAGATTAACTCCATTAACCATGGGAACGTCAGTCGAGTTTGCTTCCTAAAATTGAAATATTTTTAAATCGAAAATAAACAAATATTTCTAATATAAAACTTTCTAATAAATGCACTCAAAAACAACAAACTGCAAGGCTTTCTCGTAGAAATCATGCGTGTTATCTACACGAAACTAAAATAAAAACAGTGAACAAAGAAATTTTATGCACAGAAGATAGCAGAGTTGCAACTGACAACTGTGATTCATTGATGCATTTGTTCGTACAAAGGTATTTTCGGCATACTGAAGATGATTTTGAATTAAAGGAAAACCTTTACATTAAAAAATCAAATCTTTGAACGCTAGATATGAATGAACTTATCATAGCCCTTGAAGAAATTTGACGTTCTCTCGAAGGTGGGCGTTATTTTTCAGAAAATACAATGATCAATTTATTCATAAATACACATAAAATATTTACAAATCAAAAATATCTATACTGCAAATGCAGGTGAGAAATTGCATGAAAAAAATTACACAAGCCTCTTTTAGTATTTTTTTTTATTTGTTGGAATGATTAAACAAACCTAAGAAATCTCACTTAACAACGATGTCCTTCCATCAAGTATTATATGAAGACGGAATTTACCATTTAAAATAAGCCAAGAATATATTTTTACCAACGAGTTGGAGCCATGACCTTGAAATTTGTTTACATCAAGGCTTTAAGTTAACCCTTTCATCCTAACTGTAAATAAACTAGAGATTGACAGAAACTTCTAGAGCGAAACGCAGTGGTATTCTTTCAATTAAAATTCACTCAAAATTGCATGCTCAAATTGAACAGTGTCAGGCAGTGGATTCGAGTCCCGGTCCTGCTGACTTTTTTCGCATTCGTTTATTCTTGGATTTCCCAGCTTACTCGTTAACGTATCATTTTCAACATAATATCCCTTTCCTGTAAACTCGCATTTAAATAACAGGTTGATGTATTTTTTTAACAAGTAAAGACCTCCTTAAAACCCATGAAAACTTATTTATTGTTTTTATGCATATAAAATAATGAGCCTGAACCAATTCCTTCGCTTTTCAGATGTGAATATACCTGTCTTTTCCTGAAAACTTAGTTATCTCTCGTTAGGTTTCGCAGGTTTTTCACGCCCCCTTTCTTGTGGGCGTTTTCTTTCTGTGGTATATTTTTTCCTAACAGCTAACTTAGATATTTTAACCCACACAGTGGTTTTCTTCAGTGCACTTTTTTCATCTACCATCTGTTTTAAATTTCGTATGACGAAGGGTTAGATTTAAGAAGGGACTTGATAGACTCAATCTCGCCCTAATTAAGACGTATTAACATCATCATATTATTATTATCATTATAATAAATGGCTAGCGAAAGTATTATCAGAAATGGTAGCACCAAATGAGGTAAAACTAATCAGTGCTATTTGAATTTACTAAAGAAGTGTCAAAATCGTACTGTAAGACTTATACATGATCATAATGTTAACAATGATTGAGCAAGCTTACATTTGACCTTGAATACCTTGCCCTATTTTATCCCATTTGTTAGATATTACTTATTCAGATATATTATAATACTTGACAACTATTTTGTCTCTAATTACAAAACACATAAAGATTGTAAGTCTGATCTGATGCGTAGGGACGATACATGGTACCATATACCAGGTTACTTCAATAAAAAACGGACAAAGAAGGTTGGATAATTTAGCCCATACTATGTTTAACGGACTACCAAATGAATTAAAAACTTAACATCAATATCGGAGGTAAAAATGAAATATAAAACAACTTACTGAAAACATGTAAATAAATTTATTTGAATATTAAAAAATTATAACACATTACTGTTTTATAACAAATTTATGATAGTTCACTGCCTATGAAATGCCTGATTTATTCTTTCATGATCGATATGTGTTATAATTGAGCACCTGGCGACAAATCTCTTATCTTACGACTTATCATGATCTAATTTATTATAATCATTCAAATAATCATTAATTGTTTGATGGTTTTTGGAGTTTTCCTATTGTTACAATCAGAATCATATTACTCGTTAGTTTCTAATACCAAATCTGAGAGAAATGTATCTTTCTTTTCGACATCGATCGCAGAATATTTAGCATAACAGAAACGACGCATGGCTTAAGAGCGAATAATTCACCATTCAAGCAGTGAAGATCTCTCGAAATCAACTTCAATAACGGAGTGAAATACGCATTTGACGTCTCTCACTTAGCAACACCTACGGAGCACAGACGGTTTTACGGGGAAGGATGAAAATATGAAGGACGGAGGCGTTGGTGGCAGTGAAAAAGCTGCGTGAAAAGCGTGTAGCAGATCGGTCGATGGAGAGCGAGGAAAATGGGAGGGAAAACAGAGGACGGAATTGCGAGCGAGTCGAGGCGAAAAGAGAGGAAACGAATTACGGGTTCGGTTGGCCGAGAGGGGGCTGAGGTATGATACTTTGGCCGAAGATAAAGAAGGTTTCGGAAAGCATGAAGAGTGGAGGATTAATGGAGAGGGAGTGGGAGAAGAGATGAAAAAGGAAGGGAAACATAATGGAAGATGGAGATACGGGGTAAAGAGTCAGAAAATAAAGAAAAGGGACTCTGCGACAAGTTGACTTTGAACAAAGGAGAGGGAGTGTCGCGAGCGAAGATCAAAAAAAAGATATATATGTATTTATTTTGTTAGAAATATCTTTGTGTATAGGATCAACAACAGGACATTTAATTTTGTTGATTCGTGAAGTGAATTTCATGTAGTTCTTTGAATGACAGAGCGTGTACATAAACGATATGTTTTAATATATAGCTGCGAAAATGACTGCCGTACTCATTATTTGTTTAAAGATGTTTTCGTACACGGCACAAGTGGACCGCACACTATCAACGCAAACTCTGCGGAACGCTTACCATGCGATAATACACACATTACGAATTGTTACTAATAACTATTAAAACTCTGCGTATGATGAGAAGTTTTCATTTTTCAATAATTAATTTTATTTTCACGATATCTTTGTCACTATCGTGAATCTTGAGGAAATGATAAGCCATCCAGCAGAATTACATGCATATATCAAACACGCAAGTAACGCAAAGTAGCAAATATGAATTCATCGAAAATTATAAATCAAGTTATAAAGCCTCGTTGCACTTAAAATTTGCACCGGGGTGCCTTTGATGCTCTAACAGGAAATAAACAACCCTATTTCCAGCGATGTAGCAGAAATGCAATTCTCAAAATTAGGTGAGGAATAAAAGGGCCGCTTAAATATAATTTAACGCTTGGTAAGATAAAAGTTGGTGTAAACGTTGACGGGTAATATTTTCAGTCGACCATGGTAAACTGAATTTTCAGCATTTCTCTCCTGAAGTTTAGCACAAACAACTTCCTCTAGAACATCACGTTTATATGAATGTGTTTTCCCCGACCAGTTTCCGCTTTATGAAATGAAATAACGGATCACAAGTAAAATGACACGTTTTCCTTTTTTTAGAAGAATTTCATGTTCCCATCGTTATATTTAGAGTTGAATTCATTAAGTTCCTGAAAAGGGACATAGAACGTAAGGTTTATCTACCCAATATGATTCAGGTTCTTATATTCCAACCTCCCTATTCTGCTTTGGTTCGGCCTAGAACAATTTACCGTGAGGTACGTTTTGTCGCCGTGTCGGCGTGAGCATTATTCAGTAGTCTTATTTTACCAATGAATATAATCCGATGTTGAATATAAGGGTTTTCTAAGTGCCTTTAGGACAACCAGTGATAACCATGTTCCACCCTGACACACGCCAAACCAAACCAACCCGACTGAAAGAGCATTCCGTTTTGAAACAAATACCACACTCACGGTATCATCAGATATTTGTCTTCTTCTAGGCTATTTTTATAGAATATCAACAAAACCAAAAATTATATGAATTGAAGAAAAACTGTAATTAATTATTAAAATTATTAATTAAAAAATGTAATTAAAAGAAAAAATTCCGCAATATTCTATTTGTTTTTCTCCATAAACCTTCAATTGGGGAGTTTTTCCCCACAACCGAAATATTTGTTTTTTTTATATGTATCCATAGCTAGTTGCATGTATTAGTTTTATTTACCAACTTGTCCTTTCTTTGCCTATTATATTTGATTTACTGTTTGTACCAATTTACTCGTATCATGTGTGTGCTGCACAGTTTAGATGTATTAATTTATTTTTTTGGGACTTAAAAAGAAACGGACTTGTGGTAAATTATTTTTGGTTATTAGTGTAATATTACTATCATGTAATATTTCCAGATGAAGTGGAAGATAGGACATTTTGGCCCACCCCGCAAGAGATAAATAGTAATAATAATTAGTGGGAAAATAAAATTCACTACGTAAAATTCCACAGGAGTATATTTTATAAAACACGACCGGTTTCGAACAAGGTTAGTTCATAAAATATACTCCTGTGGAATTTTACGTAGTGAATTTTATTTTCCCAGTGATGGAGTTCCACATAGTTAAGGCTTCTACCATAGATTATATTAATAATAATTAGTATGCGTAGAATTCAATTCCTTCAAACTTCATGGCGGCAAACTAAACTAAAATGGTTATTCCTCATTCTTCTTCATAGTTAAAGTACTTGAATTCGCGGTAAATGGTAGTAAATTAAGACATTTTGAGTACGCTGAAAATCACAGTACTTCGAGGGTTTTCTCAAAAGTAAAGAAGAATTACTTCGTATAGAAGGATAAATCTATAGCGTCTATTGTAATGTTTCCTTCTGAAAAAATTAGAGCATCTTAACATTTAAGGAAAATTTGACAACAAAGCGGAACATTTCTAATCACATTAGAGCCATAGTTAATGAACTATGTTTGATTTCATTGAAGGGAAGTCGACCAATATCGCCGCACCACTATCCACGAGATTTGACGGCCTAAGTACTTACCTAAGTAAAAAGTTTCACGTTAAACGTAGCTAAAGTACGAAAGTATAGTTCTTCGTAGGGTACACCACACAGGTTGACCTGGTCCATAAACGCAGGTATTCAATTAGATTTAGCCTTGGTGGTTACCCGTTTATTATTAGAGTCGCTTCCCTGTGCTATACTACAAAGACATAGATTCAGCGGCGAGAAGCCTTTCGTTAACACGATTCACAATTTTTCTATGACCTTGTGATTCTTAGCTAATAAAATGAATATTCTGAAAAATCGTTGCTGAAAGCAAACAAAAATCCGTCAGGCATAGCTCAAGGAACCTGTATTTGTGTTAATACATCGCATTAACTTTCTGAGAATAAATTTAAGTTCTTCAATTTGAGTTACTGTATCATTTTTATAATGACTGAGTTTTTCGACTTCAAAAATATAAACTGTTTTAATTTCCTAAAATTAACTAACGATGAATTTTAGAACTTTTAGATATGACTAAACAAATTCGTAAAACTCCAAAAAGTTCGAAAATATAAAATATATTAGCAGTCCCAATAAGTATCAATCCCAACGAAACGTCAATCTTTTAAAAATAATGGAAATTTAGAAGAAACATGCTATAAGGTCAAGTAACATGCACATTGATTTGTAGGTTTATTTTAAATAATAATATTGTAGGCAAAATTTATCAGAAAACCCCCTTCCTGTTGCAGAATCGCGTTCTGTGAGAAAAATGCAGCATTAATTTGAATAAAAGACACTGTGAAAATATTTCATACCTAAATACCTAAAATATTTAGTACCTGTAATAGATTTTTTAATTTACTTTTAAAATTTCTGTTGCGCTATGTAACTTTAAAAAATAATAAATGTATCCTTAAAAACATTGGTATTTTCGGAACGACTCTTATAAGATAAGACACGTCCATCCTCATTAAAGACACGTTCTTCATAATCATCGAATCATAGCATTTGAAATGTTTGACCTAATGGCGATTACTGTAAACGATGAAACTCATTTCAACTCAAATGTTATCGTATTGGATAGAGACGTATGAAGAGTCAGTTAATAAGTCTTAGATATCTAAATTTAAACAATTCTACGCAAGCTATACAATTTTAATGGAAGGTAATATGAAAATAAAGAATGCCAGCAGGAGAGGATAATGGACAGGTGACTGTGTAACTGATGAGCATTTTATACCAGAGAGCAGAGAAGATATCCTGGAGATATTCCCCCTAGGATGCGCTGTTTCAGAGCAACGAATGGGCAATTTTGTCACAGGTCTGCCAGATGCGAGCGTACGTGCAAAGATTACAGCCACAGCATAAAACGATCTAGATGAGTTTCTACGGAGGGAATGTTACGTGAAGCAGAATCGTAATGGGATGTAATGGGATGTAATGGCATAAACGAATACACGCTCCCAACGCTAGAAAGTGCTTCTCTAACAGCGTCGACGATTTTAGAGTTAACCTTTAAAAAATTAGTTTCTGTAATAATCCCGATTTCTAACTTTGATAATTTGTAATTGAGTGGAGACTACCATTCTTTTCAATTTTATACCCTCGGGAATAAGTACCTCCATAAAGTAACCGCAAAGAAAGATACGTTAACCATACCTTTAGATGATACGGTGAGCATAGGTAGATTTACTTCTCAGAACTCATGAACTTCGTTGATTTTATAAAACACTTCTTATTCAAACGGGATATCGATAGGTATCAAAAAACGCATTTTTACATGCTTGATTTTAGATACAGAAATGAAAGGGAAAATTCTGGGAACGGAGGTTGCTCTGTACTTTTTTAATTTAATTTATTCTTGTAATCCTAAAAAATGTAATGAAGAATGTTAAATTTACCATTATGGACTTTGACCCTTTTCAATAATGTACGTATAGAGATTTTTTAACAAATAGCTTTCGGCAGGTATTCTTGAACTGCGTTAAAGAAAGGAATTTGATTCTATGGCACGCGTTACATTCCGAGAAAACCGTAAACAGGGTTTCGAGATACAACTCGATTTACGAACTTTGAACCGAAACGAATTAAGTTCTTAAGTCAAGGGACCACTGTATATACAAAGATAAAAATCTCTTAGAATCCTCAAATCATCATAAATATCCTGCAAGCCGCCTTTCGGCGTAGAACGGGGTGTAAACACCAATCGTTCGAGTTACCTCTTTAGCTTATTGTAATAGCGAATCGTTCGCGGTAAGAATGAGTCCCTAAAACGACTTGTCCTCGCATCTATTTCCCTTATTTTACGCTCACTGTCGGATCGGCCGAAGTAGCAGGGGGGTTGCATAATATAATGAAAATGTACTTCCTCTGAATTTATCTAACAATCGTAGCCTAGCTTCTAATCTCCTTTCTTTCAAGGATTCCCAACCTGCGTCTGAGAGCATTTGCGTAACGCTTGCTTCTCTATCCTAACACTTTTTAACAAATCGTATCGCCTTACGCTGCACTTTCTCGAGCTCGCGAGCATTACTTTCATCCTCTAGGTTCCATATACTCGCCGCATATTCCAGATGGGGCGTAAATAACGTAAAATAGCATCGCTCTCTAACATTTTCATCGCATCTACCTACAATAAGCTTTATAAAACTGAGCTTTTAAATTGCTTTACCGCATATTTTTCGAATGTGTGTGCTCCAGTTTAAATTATTGGTAAGGGTGATTCCAAGATATTCAACTGAGTCGACTACATTTACATTATTTCCATTAATTTTGTACGGGTGGATCTGACGTAATTGTTTCTTTTCGAAGAAGTTTACTACAGAGCACTTATTTACTTTAAGATCTAGTTGTCATTTTTCGCACCACCATAGAATATGAACTAAATCGTTTGAGAGTGAAACGCTATCTTGGTCGCTTGATATTTCTCTATATATTACCGAGTCATCCGAAAATACCCTCACATTGATATCAATCTCGTCGCTCAGGTCATTGATATAAACCAGGAAGACTAGGAGGTCCGATTGCACTGCCTTGAGGTACGCCTGAAGTGACTCGTCATAATTAAATAACAGTAATCTATGTGATGAACTGATCTGAAAAATCCAAATCCAAAAGCCAAATTAATAGGTGATGATCTAAATACCGCACCAAAATACTTCGTTACAAAATCTTTAAATTAATTTTCAGAAAACAATTTGGGGATAATATCACGGAAAGTGCTGCAAAATTTTCAAATACATACGCAACGCCCGAGGATGAAATAACTTTCCCTCCCTCGTCTCTCCCTCTATATTTTCGGCATCGATGCGACTACAGCGCTGCAGTGCGGAAATAAATATACCGTCAATGCGGAATAAAATAATCATTTTCTCCTCGCGAAGACTTCGATAATCCGCTTATTCCCACGGATGAAATGTATCGAAGCGATATGTTCCAACACATATTTTCGCTTTAGTGGTACATAATTATTTGTAATCCCGTGGTTAAAAGTGAATATAATAAAGGCATAAATCGACCGCAAAGATGACTCATGAATGAAAAACTGAATCGAACGAGATAAAATTTTATGAGTTATTGTTATTTTACGGCTTATTTTCGTTTAAACTGGCTCATTAATTTTTCGCTTGAACTTTAAAATAATTTTCCCATCAATTGTCAAGCGTATCTTTTGAATATTCAGTTTGTCTAAATTCCACGAAAGTTCATTAATCATTTCGTATAATTATATCCATAGATATAAAATCACGGACATGTCATGGAGAGAAAATAGATCGAGTACATACATTGTATTTGAATAAATGTTATTATTTTTCCGTAAAGAAAATGCTTAGGTACGTAATACTACTTGTTTTCACTTTTACATCACCACCAATTCTGTGTAAATGACATTTGTTTATATGAATGTTTTGTGAAGAAATATTTTTTCGATATTACACATGCAGGGTGGCTATAATTGAATTTTGATAACTAAATTAACTCATGAGGTGAAAGTGTTTAAAGTGCGGGTACTAAACCAGGTCCAAAGAATTTTCTGAATATGGGCAAATAATTCTGTGTTTCCCTGATTTTTTTGTAACTTAACCGGAAGGCTACCAACAGCATTGCAATAGCGTTTACCAATAGAAGGTTAGCAAAGCCAGCCAAAGCATGTCACGAGAGGTGAAAGTATCAACAGAGATGCTTCCGTTACCCAGTTTCCATTCTATGCTTTCAGACTTTTCAGGAACCTAGACCCTGAAGGGTGACATTTCCAGCACGTTTTGTCGTTTAACGCATGCTACGTCCAGAGAACCAGTTATATTGTAGAACCATAGAGCAAAGCATTAAAAGTGTTTCAATTAAACTATAAGTTAATTACTCCTCTATGCCACGCCTAGGCAATATTTGCATCACCTTTTGTGCACTTGCGACCATTCGTTTTTCACACGGAGTTGGTCATAAATGGAATGTTTTTCTATTACTACTCTGCATATATTTAAATTGGGTTTTAAAATTTCACTACTAATGCAATAATGGCTGGCAAACTATATTCGATAATAAGATAAGTCATAGAATTATCGAGCAAAAATACTGTAAAAAATGAACTAACTACGGAAAAAACTTATATAGTGTTTAAAAAAGTATAAGTACCACAAACGTTTGAACCATTACCGAAGTTATTACCCATAATCCTGTCTAAATCAAATTACAAAACGTTTCTCAGAGGTATCGTTCTTCGTGAAATGTAATCTTTGAAAACATTTCGGTTTCTACAAGTTTTCCCCAAATACGGAAATGTGCAAACACCCTGTGGTAGTCTTACATAAATAGTCTTATAGAAACACAAGGAAAAGGGTTTAGGTAACTTGGCACGATAAGGCGTGCACGTAGGAAAATTCCCAAGTAGAAACGGACATGAAAAAAGTCTGACGGAGCCCGGAATTGGGAGACCCGGGTTCGAGTCCTGGTCCCGGAAAGAGGACTTCCTTCATGTCTGTTTCTCCTTGAGAGTTTATATAAATTTTCTGGGCAATTCTTTTCTCGATGAATGATATAGCTAGGTTCAACATATTGAAGCCTGTGGAAGTCCACTATCTCGTTTCTCTGCTGATTTCGTCATCAAATTTCAAAAATGAAAAATTCTTTCAATATAGTACAAATTAAATTCAAAAATTTCGAGAAGTAAATACTTAACTACCTATCAAAAATCTACTTCTGAATTTGATTTATGACGCACGCACCGCAAGCGATTGTCTAAATATTTTCCCTGCTGTACCGATCCGCAACAGAACTTCGGTGCAATCAAGTTCCGTTGACGAAACCAAAGAAACCGCTATTCGTGGAAACAAAGCAATCGCAGACACTTTAAAAAGACAAAGCTTTTAAAGGATTGGAATAAATTCAGGTTAGGGAGCATCAGGCAGCAGAACAAAAGGCCTTCCCTCTATAGAGTCACCAGCAGGCACGAAACGTAAAGCAAGGCGAATGCGGTGGCACACATTTCACGCCAACCCCTAAACACAAACTCGTACTACACGAAGCCCTTTCCCGGCACCACCTTCTACCTTCATTTTGCCCACAGGAAAACATTACCAAGACTGGATAAGTGTGTCAATGAGTCTTTTCTTTAGACACTTTTACATCCCTCGCCTGGACACAAGGGAGTTAAATATAGAAACGAGCCACACACAGGCACTGGAGAAAAAGAGTGTAAAAATAACAAAGTCTTGGTGGCGAAGGAGACAAAATATCTGCTTTTTTCCCACGGAGAGAAAGAGAAAGGGGATGTGTTCGAAAGCGGGTCAAGATAAGGGAAGCTCTTCGGTGGATGGGAATAAAACGTCTCGGGCTTAATGATGTATGAGGTTGAGGAATGGATGCGGAAGAATAGCTGCTTTTTTACAAAAAAGAGAGGGGCGGAGAAGTGTCGTACTGCAGAGAAGGGAATGCGGGAGGTCGTAATGAAAAAGGGAAATCTTTGGAAGAGGAGGAGGCGTAAAAAGAAACGATGGCGTATAAAGCTCTCCTGGTTTTAGGGAGATTGTATTGTTACATAAATCAGTCGGTTGGATCCATAAAGGTATGTATGGTTATCTCCTTCATAATTAAGCCACCACCGGAAGATTTTAGAAGGTTAGTTACGAGGTCCTTCGATAAGAAATGACAATCTGTAGCAAAGGATATCTGAATTACAGTTCCCGTCATGACGCAGGTTTCATTTTTAGGAAAAGGGAGGAAACTTGTAAAAATTCTTTATCTTTAAATAATTTCTAAACTTTTGCAATCGTACCTATCTGCGGTAATAATTTAATAGTAGTAATAATGATGTTAAAAGTGCTTCGACAGCTGGGGTCATTTCTCACGTAGGCCCCCACCGGAAATCAAACCAGGGACCGCTTTACACAAAGTCGAACACATTGCCCACTTGGCTAGCTGGGAGTCCAGCTTCAGCGTAGAAAATCACACATTCAAACACTAATGTGTTTTATATACAATATTCAGATATATCGTTACATGGCTAAATGAATTAATAACAATTCTGAACACAATTCAAGGGTATAGATGAAATATTTTCTTAATTTCTCATTTATGTACTTCGATCTGATAACCAATACTTTCTCACCGAAATTTACGACAATGTTTTTACATTCAATAGACTGATGAATTCAGCAAAGAGTAAGCTAAAGGTCTAAATTGCGTACTTACTTATTCCTGTGTTCGAAATCAACCTCTTCAATTCACCCCTTCGCTCTATTTGATATATCTTTAATAATACATACATTGAAATAAAATCGATTGAAGTAGCCGTTACTTAGCGGAATTCCATCACAAATGAAACAGTATGAAATTCCAATTTATTAGACACACACGGCCGGTTTCGACTAGTTGATAGCCATCTTCAAGTGAGGTTTGCTCAGAAGCGAACAGATGATAATGGTGGTGGTAATGGTAATGGTATTTTATTGACATGAAACATTAACAGTTGCATTCAGACATATCCCTGAATGTGAACAGATGTCTCGTCATAGTAATTTTTTACCTTATGAAAGATAATACATATATACATTCATTTGGTCTATATAAACATACAGACCAACATCACAACATTTACATCATTATTTCAACTATACATAAAATATTACAAAATTAATACAAATGTGCTCACATTTTTTATTTATACATATACCTTTTCATATAAATATATATACGTATACCTTATTCATACAAAAACATACAGAATTTATATAAGTCATTTCTCCCATCCAACTGTACAACACCATAGGACTCCATCAAATGAAAGCACTAAGTTATTTACAATTAAATTACAGTACATCTACGATACAATTCCATCAATTTAATTTAAAAATTCATTAAGTGAGCAATAGCATTTACTTATTAACATATTTTTTAATTCTCCTCGAAAATAAACAAATATTTCTAATATAAAACTTTCTAATAAATGCACTCAAAAACAACAAACTGCAAGGCTTTCTCGTAGAAATCATGCGTGTTATCTACACGAAACTAAAATAAAAACAGTGAACAAAGAAATTTTATGCACAGAAGATAGCAGAGTTGCAACTGACAACTGTGATTCATTGATGCATTTGTTCGTACAAAGGTATTTTCGGCATACTGAAGATGATTTTGAATTAAAGGAAAACCTTTACATTAAAAAATCAAATCTTTGAACGCTAGATATGAATGAACTTATCATAGCCCTTGAAGAAATTTGACGTTCTCTCGAAGGTGGGCGTTATTTTTCAGAAAATACAATGATCAATTTATTCATAAATACACATAAAATATTTACAAATCAAAAANTACACCTAACAATTTTGTGGAATTGACTGGGTTAATATTTGCATTATTTACTGCTACAATGAATTCCTCCCTTTTTCCAGTTCCATACTTGAAATTTATGAAGCTTCTTTTTGTAAGATTTAGCTTCATGCCATTTACACTGAACCAATCATCCAGGTCGATAATAGTATCTGTCAAACTTGAAACCATATTTGCTACTGTTTTTTCCTTTAGAAATATGGTTGTGTCATCAGCATATTGTATTACATCTGCATTAACATAGCAACTGAGGTCGTTTATGTATATTGAAATTAATATAGGCCCTATTACAGATCCTTGAAGAACCCCCATTTCTATATCTGTCCATTCTGAGAAATTGCAAATGTTACTTTTATAGATTAATGTCTTACACTTCCTGCCCATTAAGTAGGATTTAAGCCATAGTAAACTTTCATCTTTTATGCCATAGAAATGTAATATATCAAGAAGGATGTTATGTTGCACACAGTCGAATGCCTTAGAAAGATCACATGCCAGTCCAATGGTTTCCATTGAACTATCTACTGCAGCAGAAATGTTATTAACGAGGTCAGTTACAGCTGTGATTGTTGAGTGGTTTCTTCTGAATCCATGCTGCCTATCATTGATTAAACTTTGATTTTCTAAATAGCTTGACAATCTGCTACAAGCAGCTGTTTCTAATATTTTAGAGAAACTAGATTGAAGAGAGATTGGCCTGTAATTATTTAATTCACTCTTACAACAGCTTTATGGAGTGGTTTATTAATTGAATAATTGAGTCTGTTTGGAAAAACTCCAGTGAGAAACGACAGGTTAATTAATGTAGTGAGTGGCTCACATATATATTCTTTAACTTCCTTCAAAATACTTGTAGGTACTTCATCCCACATACTAGATTTATTATTTTTAAGCTTAGAAATAATTTCAATAAATTCAGCTCTGTGACTGGCGCAAAACTGAAAGTGTTTTCAACGAACACATTACTTTGCACTTTCCTAGTTTTTTCCATAGCACTTTCTATCGATGGAGTTATATTTAATTTTTAATAACATTTGCAAAATAGTTATTAAATTTATTGGCTATAAAGATTGGATCTTCTATATTTCTCCCATCATTTTCAATCACATTTATTTCTTTATTTACTTTCTTTCTTATGCCTAATTCTACTTTTACTATCTCTCATGTTGCTTAACTTTTATGTTTTGAATTATTAATATAATTATCATTTGCCTATCTTTTGGCCTTTTTTATGACTTTTTGCAGAATTGATCTGTATTTTTTAAAGTACTGAATGAATGCATTATCTGAGCTTTGTTTGGCCTCATGATGCAACTCTCTTTTTCGTTTCTTGAAATGATAATTCCTTTTGTTACCCAGTTGGTTTGAACATTTTTTGGTGCCTGTTTGCAAAGTCTAGGAGGAAAATGGGACAAAAGATGTGGTTGTTGAGAGGGGAGGTTGAAAGTTGACTAATGAGAGAAAAGGAGAAGAAGTTGAATATTGGTGGATATTTGTTTTGTAAGTTCAAAATTATTTTCCTTATCTTGCAAACCTTCTAGCTGTTTAAGAATCCATACATAATTCATACACCGTCTTTCCACAACCACTAACCTAATTCTCTAAGGTATAGAATAATACCTTACGTTAGGAATCAGTTTTCCCTATAACATAATTTATCGTAAGATTGTTGCTAAAAGACAAAGTATCCGTCGTATCATTCTATGGAACTTATTCTGGAAGATAACCCAGGAAGCAACCAAAAATTCCCGAATGCAAAACCTCTTCCCTCATATCATAAAACTGCTGAGGCTTTCACAAGGTATTGATGAACGACCTTCTTCCTAAAACGACTTTAATATCCATTATTTCATATCCTAAGCCAAATAAAGGTGACTTCCTCTGCAGGTAATTTTTTTGAAATATTCTTTTCCCCTTTCTTGTTATTAGATGTATTTCAAGCAATTTACACAGAGTTAATGATCGGAAAATGAACTTTAAAATACTATTAAGAAAGTATGAGAAAGTAACGCTATCAATATCAGCGCGCCTTTAAGAAATGTTTTATCAACCTTATGATACCGATGGATAAGATATTTAAAGTTAATTTATTAGACTCACGTAAAGTATGGTAGTAAAAAATTAACTTCACAGAGAAAGAATTCGTTTTTAAAGCTCTCAACTATTTTACTAAAATCTCAAGGTGACTAATTGCCAGAAAGCATGGAAAAACGGCATTATCGATAAACTAATGTGATTAATCACTTATTAATTAAATTAATGATTCATCCTTAATATTTTACATGCATGTATGATTCTATGGACTATATTTGATGGAAAAAATGTTCGAGGAAAATACTACAAACGAGGAAAATTCAAACTTTTGTCTCTGGTTTCTAGATCGATTTCTACAAAGCGATAAGAACTCTTTATTTTTAAATTGGATGAAAGTTCCAAAAGTCCTAAGCTAATTCAAAGTTTTAACGACCTCTCAAGCATTCTGTAATCAGAGCATCTGTAAGAATGACGACGGCAAAAATCTCATTATTTCCTTTTCCATCCCATATTTAAGTAATCGCAAAGTTTGCGAAACAAACCAAGCTTTCTGCCATACATATACCAGTGATATTTTTGGTACCAAATTTTACTTGTATTTTTTATATCCGATCCCTAAATGGTAAGTCTGGTTGGCAGTCTTCGATCAATGTCAACTAAGCTATTATTACAGACCACTAGGATAAGTCGAAAATATCTTATCTACAGTGCTTGTTACTTCGGTGGCGAGCCATTGAGTAAAAACTGTCGGAGCATTTAAAATACTGAGAGTTATTCACTGCTAACATCAAAGTTCCTGTTTCAATAACTTTTTTAACTTCAACTTAAGATTCTTTGACCGATTTCTTCAATGTCTTGAGTTGTATCTTTCGATTTGTACCAACATGGTTTCTTTGGTTAGGTCTAAAACGGGTAAGTCGTTTTCAAATTGAAAACGCGTACCAACGTTTTCATCTGCGTACATTCAAAAACAATTATCTCTTGATAATTAATATCTTGATAATAATATCTTGATAATAATATCTTTAATAAAGAAATAGTAAACATTTTTGCTTTCCGAATAGATATTAAATTGAGCATTTCTATATTGAGATAAATGAAGCCAAACTTTTTATTTAAAACTTAAAATCCATCGTCCGTAATCTTTCGTCTTCTATCAAATTTAACGCGTTAAATAGTAAATTAACAATCATGCGCACATGTACCCGTAACATATAACTGGCCAAGGCTATTAAGCACCTTCAGTGACTATTCAACTCATTCATGTTTCAGTTACTCCTCAAGTGCAGTACTAAAATACAAGTACTCCGTTTCCTGCTCGTTAATTCCGCAGTATTCTTGAAAATGTTATTTACATCCTTAATAACACACAGAAACCTAAAATATGCGATTGAATGCATCGTGCGGGGCTTTAATCTTTTAATAATCTCGCGATAGTAATTGAATAGTTGTAATAGCTGTAATCTTTGCAATGATCAAGACCAAAATAGTGATCTTTACAATAAGTGATAATTGCTATAAAATTGGGGACTTAATGGATTCCAGTATTAATACAATACAACATAATACAATACAATGCAATACAAATTTATATTGGGCGAAATTGGGACTAGAGAGTCCCATCTTCCATTTAACCCTTGTCAAAATAATGTACAAACACGAATATACATATAACATTTTGAATGATAACCTTCAGTATATACATATTTTAAGAAGTTCGGCGGAAATCGAAATAAAGGAAGGAAAGACAGAATGGTTTTGTGGAGAAAAAAGCACATTTTTTATCACAATATCAATTATTAATAATCACTTGTGTTCTTCAATTGGAAATAATTTGAAAAATTTCTTCCGTGACCAGGAAGAACAGTGTTTGAGTACCATCCGATGAATAAAAATTATCAGAATACAAAAAATTAGGTTTTCTAGGAGTCAACATGGTGGTGCTCACACAATTAAAATTAAGCAACATAAAATCAATACACAGATTTCAATTTAAAGCTACCTTTGATATAATCAATGTCTTATTCGACAGGTCTAAAGAAAAAACCATGAGGGATCTTTCTGTTATTGCCTACCCCTGTTCCCCCTTTAGACTCACAGTTCTTCTTAAGCCCATTCTAAGCTGAAACCTTTCCCTTGCCAAAGCTTTACTTCCATCTGCTCAACCTGCGATCACAGCTTTGACCAAGTATTGACTTTTCATACATCGTCCAACCCAATTGGCCGTTCTAGCGCAGAGATGGGAAACCTGCAGCCTTCAGGCCTCATGCGGCCTCCTACGGCGGCCAACGCGGCCTTTTCTTCTCTTCTTGAAACGAATTTAGGTATTTGAATAATTCTATTTTTCAGTTACGTTTATTCAGCCAGTTAAAGGAATTGGAAAATGTCCCTTTGGGTTTACTTAGCGATTCGATGCGAATAATTTCGATTGGAGAAAATTTGGACAAATGCAGCACGTGCGGCCTGATGAGTGATTTCTGCATGCGGCGTCATGGTTTAATATGCGGTCTGATAGTAAATGCATTCCTCCAATATACCATTAAGCCTACCAAACCTCCATCTCTAAGGGAACTTAGGGGACGCATCTATTAAACGTAAAGTACTCACTTGTTCAGATAAAGTGAGTCGAAAGTAAATCAAAACAACCCAGTCTCATCGTGTCCTTGTGCCAAATTCGGTCGTGCATGATTGTTACATTGTAAACCGCCCCTTCTAATACCAGTTTATTATTTTTAATTTATATGAAAACACTGCAAAATACCACACACAAATCAAAACAAAAAAGGCACGACTAGTTTCGACGCATCAACGTCATCTTCAAGTGAAGAAGAGTGCTTTTCTTTAGTTTTCTACATCTACATAAGTACCCTGCAAGCCGCCTTTCGGCGTGTGGCAGGGGGAAGTTTTGGTTTATGTGTGGTGTTTGCAGAGCTTTTTATATCGAACAGGATCTAGTTTCTTGAGGAACGTGGTTCCTACTTTTTACCAATTTACTATATCGGAATTTCCACTTAACTGAGGTTCCAGGACGTTTCACCCATAGGAATTTCCAGGAATAAATCGGCTACTGGGTGAAAAACTCTTTGGTAAATAATTCTTGGATGAAAATTCCTGGGTTTGATGTCTTTGGGTGAAAGTTACTTTCGGGTGAAATGTCTTTGGGCGAAAGGTACCTTGCGCGAAATTCTTTGGGTGAAACGTCCGGACACCCTTTCCGGAATCAATTCTGGTACTATGCCCTGGGTCTAATGTCTCTGAGTAAAAGTTTCTTTTGAGTGAAATATCTTCGGACGAAACGTAATTGAGCAAAATGCATCTGGTGAAACGTCCAAACACCTTTTATGGAATCAGTTTCGGTAATAATTCCTGGCTGTAATGTCTCAAGGATGAAAGTTTCCTTTGAATGAAATCTATGGGCGAAACGTAACTTGAACGAATTGCTTTTGGTGAAACGTCCGGAAACCCTTTACGGAATCGCTTACGATTTTCTATAAAGATCGCCTGAAACCTACCTATTACATATGAGCAACATCAATTTATCGTTATTATTAATTAACTAGTAAACGCCCCCGTCAAGCATGACGGAACTTAATTTAGTTTAAAAATATATCTATTATTGTGTATAACTGGTCCTCCGAAGCCAGAAACAGTGCGTTGTAAGATCATAATAACTCAATATATTTCTTACCATTATTTATAATATTAATCCTACTGTTTTCAAGTCATGAAAGTCTGTTTTGCGCAAATTTCTTATAAAAATTATAAGAACTGATTATCCCCGTGCACTTATATGGGATACTTAATGAAATCAACATTCAACAATGGCCTTAGTCGTCAAANTCAATACATTTCTTCCCATTATTTATAATATTTATTCTACTGTTTTCAAGTCATGAAAGCCTACTTTACGTACATTTCTTATAGAAAAATATAAGAACTGATTATCCCCGTGCACTTATATGGGATACTTCATGAAATCAAGATTCAACAATTGCCTTACTCATCTAAGGGATGGGTTGTTTATTTCAGAACATTTAACGAATTTTCCGTGTATTTTATCAAAGTTCTCAAAGACTAAAATAAGATTCTATGATCATTTTTCTTTCTTGTGACACTTGTCTCCATTTCGTAGGACTATTGTTTCTAATTTAATTATGTAAAAGAAACAATCTCTGCAGGTAAGAAAAACCAATTTTACGTACATTTCTTATGGAAAAGTATTATATATGGGATAACTCATGAAATCAAGGTTCAACAATTGCCTTGGTCGGCGAAGGAATGGGTTGTTTATTTCCCAAATAGTTTACGAATTTTCCGTATATTTTATCAAAGTTCTCGCAATTTAGAAATTATATTAATGATTCACGACTAACATATGATTTTATGATTAATTTTGGTTTCTTGTGACACTTGTCTTAATTTCGTAGGACCATTGTTTCTAATTTAATTTTGTAAAAGAAACGACCTCTTACTACGTTCATCTCTTATGAAAACGTATTATGGGCTGCTGGGTTCGAACCCGGGCCTTTACAGAGATGAGAATAGATTTCCTGGGGGTTTCCGCATCGTAGAAACACAACGCAGTTTGTTTCAGATCTCTAAGTCAAGCAGTTTCTGAGATAAATAGGGGGAATGCCAGACGGACAGACATTTGCTTTTTATATATATAATATTGAAATAAAATTGAATAGAAAAGGACTCCTCAAATGTTCGCCCCAAATCGATGGATTTACATCTAAGGAATGCGAGGTCTTGGAAGGAAACGCGTTTCGTATCCGCCTCCCAACTCGGCGCATCCATTTCTGAAAGTGGGAACTCTCCGGACCCCGCATTAACGTGACTCATCGGAGGGTCTTGCCGATATTGAAATAGAGATCATTCTCCAAATTCCTCTCCGCGTAAAAAAATGCCAACTGTTGATGCCCCAAACCCCTTCACCCCTAATGTCACCTCGCTCCTTAGGTTCTGCGAGGCCCCTCCCCCTTAAGACGGAAATAGCTCCAGCCGCAGCTGAAAAGGATGGAGTTGCCCTAGAGTGGTTTCCTCAAAGTGAAGTGTTCCCAGAATTCCTCAAGGACCATCCTGCAGATCGTATTTAGCACGCGCCCGCACTTTTTACCTCTAGAACTGCAAACGACCTTTTCCATACGGAAAACCCCGGCCGTGGTCACTCTCCGAGTCCTTTAAATTTAAACTTCAGCGCGAATTTCACTCGCGGAACTCCTAGCTTTACCCGAGTACGCCCTGAGATTGCCGCCGCAGAAGGTAAAATTACAGCGGGGACATCAAGAGAAACATTTTCGCGATCCGATGCATCATCCTCTATCTTGCGACAACTTCGCACCCGCGTCTCCGAGGCTGCAGCTTTTGAAATTTGCCAAGGGGAACATTGAGGTGTTCCGTAAGACAGTTTGGCGCGTGGTGATTTTGTAAGCAAGCAGGATGGTTTCAGTCACGCTACTTCTCTTTTACTGCCACATAAGAGGAAATGAATCACTATAAACGAACAGAATATTTCAACATATTCCTCGCCAAGGAATACGATAACAATAAATTGATGGTTGGATGATATAAAATTCGGAAAATATAAAGGAAAATAAAAGACGATATTGTCGGACATAAGTGCACAATGGATGAAATTAGGTTAAGAAAGAACCGAAAGAAACGAACAGAATATATTGTTTTCTTGCCAAGGAGTATTTGAATACAATAATCTAGTAATCGATGGCATAAAATAAGAAATGAATCAAAAAGAAGGGGAAAAACATTTTTGGACATTAAGTAATAAAGAGATAATATTTGGATAGACAAAGAATAACATGGATACAATTTGGCTAACAAAATAGCTATTCTAATTTTCCTGGTAAAAAATATCAACGGAAAGTTTGAATCAGGAATTCAAGAAGGATTTAGAAAGGGATAACGTAAAAGAAGAGTGGTTGCAGAAAAAATTTGAGATTCTTGTAATGGGACTCTAAAGTTGAAAAGAGAAAAACACAGGCTAAGCATGTCTAAAAGAAGAGAACAATAGACTGCAAAAAGATGAAGGAGAAAAGGTCTGGAGAAAAACAAGATGGTAATTGATAGGAAACTCAAATTGGCGTATGAAGCCTGGATTTTCCTTACAAACAAAGAGAGAGAATGTGAAAGAAGTTACAAATATACGATTATCAATGAACTGTTGCAGTAAATTTGTTGCAACATTATTTAAATAGAACATTACTTCGTTAAATTTAGTTTCTCGATTTAAAAGGAGTCAATGCGTTGTATTGGTCCACGTTGAAGTAACGATTGCTACAAAGCCAATTCAAAATGAAAGATACATAAAATTGACAGAATGTTGAATTACATTTCGAGAAACAAGGAAAAGGGTTTTGGTAACCTAGCACGATAAGGCGTGCACCTAGGAAAATTCCCAAGAAGAAACGGACAAGAAATAATTCTGACTGAACCGGGACTCGAACCCGGGTCTCCCAATTAGTTGCTCTATCCATTGAGCTATCACACCTCAACATTTCTCCAAGCCGTTTGTGATACCCTTTACCTACAAAGTACCTCAAACAGTATGGAGAGACGAGCAATTGAGAGACCCGGGTTCGAATCCCGGTTGCGTCAGACTTTTTTCATGTCCGTTTCTCCTTGGGAATTACACTTAAAGCTTCAGAATGACACTCCGTAAATATAATATACCATGTTAGTGAAACTTTTTCCGAAAAATATGCCAGAACGTATGATATTCCATAAACTAAGTTTAGGGACAATATTGTACGATATTGGGCGTTACAGTAAGAGCGCAATATTTTCACTTTCACATTTCAAGTTTCACCATTTTGATAGTAATGTTTAACTATATGGCGTCCTTATTGCTAAACATTACTATCAAAATGGTGAAACTTGAAATGTGAAAGTGAAAATCTTGCGCTCTTATTGTAACACCCTATATATATTATCTTCTCACCAAAATCGCAATAACTATGCTCCACTGAAAAAATGTATTAAGACACCGCCGTAAAAATTCTATCTCTGAAACAGATCCTCTTTACTTGGAAATGACGAATACTTCTTCCTATTCAGAGGAAGATCACTACTGAACCCTACATTTAATCTGATTCTTTCTTTCATTCCCAAAATTATGATGATTTCATATGAAAATTATATTTTTCTTATTAGCGTCGGTGATCAGAGATTCTGAAATGATTACAATCTTTTAATCTTACTCTTACAGCGTCTAAGATGGCTGATAATTTATCACAGACGACTTCCAGCCTCGAGATTGCTTCCTCCCCTACGAGAATTACGAGTTTAATGCAACTGCTATGGCCATTACTCTCTTGCCTCTCTTTAACATGTGCTCAGTAAATTGCATGGGAATTAGTAGTACCATTTATACGAATTATATCTCTTTTAATCTCATTCCCCTGACTTCAACCCAAAGCTGCATCATCTCTTTAACTGGAGATTAGAAATTTTGATAACTACTTGTCTTAATTTTCGCACTATCATTCAAAGGAATATTTTCGAAGTTCGCTGATAATAACTGTACAAAATTGCACAGCGCATATACGAACATTTTTAACCCGACCAACATTTATGTATAAGTATTGTAGAATCTTGTGGAAATATTACTAAAAATATCATAAGGTGACTGCTGGGTTCCACAACGTAACCGCTGGAAAAATCAATACATTAATTTCCAAATAAGAATGGATTGAGAAACCCTGTTAAACAAGGAAAAGGGTTTTGGGTACTTCGCACGATACTTTACTTACAAAGTCTCCCAAACGGCATGGAGAAATGTTCCGGTGGGATACCTCAATAGATAGAGCAACCAACCGGCAATTAGGAGACCCGGGTTCGAGTCCAGGTTCCGTCAGACTTTTCTCATGTCCGTTTCTCCTTGGGAACCCTGTTAAAGTCTTACACCCAGTATTACTTCAAATATTCCAACAGATATAATTTTCTAGCTACTAGCTAATGAGTAAATTGTCTGCTTTTTAAAATGTTGTTGTTTACAGAATATATTATGCTATTATCTTTAATTTTCACTTCTTTTATATTTCTGAATGTTCTTTAAATTTATTCATCAGTAAATGTTGCAATCTTCATTTTCTTTTCCCAAAGCGTACATTTATTTATGACGGTTACATCAACACGGGTTTTCCTGATTGCCAACCTAAAGCATTCAATATTTTTCGTAAAATCCTCTTGTATATTATTTTTTGATTAAAGCAAAATTAATATCTTTCTATCTTAAGTTAAAAATCGCAGCGTATTTATTTAAATACACGCTTCGATTTGGTACGATTCTCTCAGTGATAATACCTAGCATTAACACAAAATTGACGGCTGAAGTCGTAGTACGCGACGAAAGACATGAAACCGCTACGCAATGCGGCTCTCGGGAAGTAAAGGATCCAACAGGAGAGAGAAGAACGATCGGAACCATATTTTTACTAATGGCATACTCGATTTTAGGCGAAGCAGATATTTTTCTACGGCAGTATTTTTGTTCACCACACAATTTTCCGCAGTCGGGAATTTTTGGTCGCCGATGTCAAGTTGACGTCATTAATGCATTATAAATTCGAATGCACGCTCGCAGTAATGAGTTTTCAGCGCCGGAAATCGCTTTTCTGATTTAATTAGTTGACCTACATGAGTTCCGTGGGTTTATTTTTACCTACCATTCACCTGAAACGCCCGCCGCCGCCACTTCGACACACTGTCAGCCCGCACATTGAAAAATGCGCGAACGCGCAATAAATAGGTTTTAGTCCACGTGTTAAGAACGTCTTTGAAGAGAATAGTTGGCAAATCTAACAATCGTATAAAATGGCTAGAAATATTTTCATATGGGCAGAGTCACTCGGCTCTAAAACTGGGCTCCCAGATAGCCAAATGGGCATCGCGTTCGACTTTTGTGAAAGCGGTCCAAGGTTCGATTCCCGGTGGGGATTCACGTGCGAAATGACCTCAGCTGCCGAAGCACTTCTAACAATTCTAATAATATCTAAGATTTCCTAAATTACGGAAATGGCATAGTTCCAAAATTTCAAAAGGTATCTCCTACTTAGTCTTAAATTCCTAAAATGTTAAGTATTAAAGATATATGACGCAAAATATTCTAAAAGGGATCAAATAAGCAAGGTTAACATATATCTGCATTAATGCTAAAAGGAAACGCAGTAAATACTCGAGCACGGTAATTATTTACGTGATTCTCAATGAAGATAGTCATTAATCAAGCGTTATGAGATATACATAGGTTTATTTTAAGACGTTATACATTGGTCATTCTATAAAAAATTTTCGTTCGTACGTTTTGTTCAATTTGATGATAAAAATATCTAATCCGATCCATTAAGCAATACGTCATCAAAGCTGGTTAAGGGAATGTGAATTGATCAATCATGTTAAACGTATGTAAGTTTCACCTTGAAAAAAACTAAATATCCAATAGTGAAGATGTCTTGGACCCAGAAAAGTTGCTAATATTGTGTTTTTATGCTAAATAAGTACAGGAAGCAATGGTCGCCTTGAAATAATTGAATAAAGTCTGCTTAAATACATAGTAAACGTTACGTTGATTCCACGAAAATGACATTAAAAAGTACTCATCTCACGAAGAAAATTAGTCAATAAAACACTAGTTACTAAAAAAACGCCTGACAGGCATAACTTTATTACCATGAAGAATTGCCTGAAAATTTTATAACATTCACATTGAAATGTATTCAAGAAAAATAAAAAATATATGTATTTCAATGCATATATCCCCATCACGTCCAAATCCGTAAAGAAAGAAACCCAAAGCATTTTGATGAGACTACCTTAAACATGTTCTTCTGAAAGGAACGTGTACAACAGGAATTGCATCCTCCGAACATAACCCTGAATCGCAAATTTACTTACGTTTCTCATCATTCTCACGTTTTTTAATTTTATCTTGTAATTTTATTGTAACTTTATTCAACTTTTTTCCGTAATTAACCTCATTTGTTGTTCTTTTTGCCTTTTCATCTTTTTAATCCCTTTGTTTCGGTTTTGTATTTTTATGTATGCTCACAATATATGTTTCTTTTTATTGTATATTTATTTTTCTTATACTTTTTACTGCATCGCATGTAATTGGGTCCTTTTCTAATCTGTTTTTGATAAATTATTATTATTATTATTTCTCGGTAAACATTGACTTTTCTCTTCTGCTTATTCCTTCCGAGCTGAACTAAAATAGCAAAATTAAACATAGTCGAAATAGTTATTTTTATACTTAAAAATATCATTAAAAATCGAAAATAGCAATGAGTAACTTATTTTTTCTTATAAATTTTATTCCATTTATTTTTTATATCTCTTGGAATGTACTACTTTTTCTTAATTTATTATTAATTTCTTTCCAGCTTCCGTAACTATATTTTCTGTAGTCACAAAAAAAGTGTTACGGAAGAAATAAAGAAGATAAGTTGAGAGAGAGAAGAGAGATAGAGTTACAAGAAGGACGAGGGAAAGGGAATTATGGGACAAGGACGCCGTAGTGGATTAATGAAAACGCATGGCGGAGCTTTCCATAAAACGACAATCGATTCGGGAGACATGGTTTTTCCGAGAAGTCTGAGAGGAAAGCAAAGAGGTGAAGAAGAGAGTCAAAAATCGGATGCTAATAAAGGTTCGGTTTATAGCCCGCTATACCCATTCCAGAGGTTCCTCTCTTAACGTCGAATCAGTTATTACAATGGATCGATTGAGCTTCCTCCTCGTGAAATATTCACAACGGCCTTTTTTGCCTTCAAAGATAACGGACGGTCTCCATCCATCCGGTTTGCGTTACTATCGTCTCATTTGGCAATCTTACACGTGCGTCTCTGCATGTCGTATGAATATTGACGCGGCTATGTATTCTTAACGAGTTCCCAAGATAGGTTCTACGGACCGCACAACCCTCAGATATGCTTTGATGTTTTATTTCTGGGTCGCGTTTACAGCGTTGTCAAGACAACCAAAGGCAACGAAAATTGATTTCTGAGGCTATAAGAAATGATTAACTAGTATTCTCCGCGTATTCTTTCCGTTTGGACTGACGGGAGGTCGTTGAATATTTCAATAGAGCGTACTTCTTAAAATTCCCTGAACAGCTTCCAATCGTCAGTTCTATACAGAATTCAGAAGACGGAATGAATGGAACGAAATATGCTGACATAAAAACGTTCAACATGAAATTAAAGAAACTGCAAAGCATGAAATATCAATTCCATTCGATCTCTCAGCCACGAGTTTTGTTAGATTATATTTTTGGCGTTTTAGGTCCCAGTATATATTTCTGGTTTATAGCTCGAAGAAAGAATAAAATGTAATATACGGATATTTCAATTAGATAAATTATTTAGAGGCAAATTTTCAGAAAATGGTGACACTGTACGCCCACAGAGAGTCGAAAAACATAGGAAGTTCTCTCAGACTAAGTTTTAAGCTAACGTCCCGGTTTGCCTGCATCGACATATAATAAGTTCCAGTTTCTAAACATCAGAACATGGCGATTCTGTATACTTGTATTTAATTCATAAGAAAACGTTAATGGCTGCTGAATTACGAATAGTTAAGTGCTGAACAAATGAATGAATCACTTCAATGAAAACATTGATGAATGATCCATTCCTAGCAATTCATGCACATATTGATTAAATGCATAAGAATTAATAAATCTTTCTTTTAAATGCATAACAGGTAATAGAAAGAACTTAAGCCTACGTGATGAGGTGGTGTAAATATTTTCAATAACGAATTACATGCAGTGGAAATCTGGCACAGCATCTGGTGTTCAGAGAATAAAGGATTTTATGGAACTATGGCACTTCAGACGTAAAGAGGTTTAAACTATCTAGGATTTGATCACACTATATCTATAATCGCAATAATCTGTTATTTGTCTCGAAAATAAAGGAGAAATAATGTCCGATGCGGAATATCTTAAATCAAGCTTCCAGACAGAGCTGCCTCCAAAAAAAATTAAAAGAAGAATTATCAATTTGGGTTTTTCTTAATTTCGAAACAAAACAGATTTCAAAATTACTAGAAACTAGTGATTAATGGCTACTTTTTATTTATTGATATAATTTATGACAATTTTCTCAATTTTTATTCAACATTATACGTTATTAATTGGGATTACATCACAAGAGAATTTTAAGTTTTCGTAAATCTCGTGACTCAAGTAGAAGAGTACATTTTTAATCCTTAAGTATTAGTAACTTCCTAATTACTGAATATCAATAATTATTATCTTCATTTCTTAATTTATAAATACCAAAATAGCGTTGATTGTCACGGCCTTTACTTGGTGGTATTCCATTAAAAAAATAAAATTGGAACGGGTACCTTGATTTTTACTCTCCTGATGATGGTGCTATGCACCGTAACCTGGTCGTGTATGTATGTATATTTTGTGGCATTGTAAAAATCAAGATACCCGTTTCAATTTTCTTTTTATAAATACCAAAGTGAATTAAGTCTTTCAACTCTCATATGTAAAACGTATTCTCATACGTGAATATGTTTTAAATTGGGATAGGACAACGGAAGAAAATGTTTGAATTTATGAGGAATTTAAAAAGCTGACTCTGTGGTAAAGTACGTTAAAAATCTATTTATTCTTCTTCGTAACGGAAAACTACCATCAAGTGGAGGCCAATTTGATAGATTCTTTTTTTAGTTTACGTGAAATCCTGGTGACTCTGGTGGGATGTAATATTTTTAAGACCCAAGTGTAAAGCAAAATACAAAATGGCAATGCGGCATGAATCACGGATATATTCAGGTATGTCGATCCCAAAACACAAATCAACGGGAGTTTCAGCATGCAACATACACGTTTCGTTTTTGACATGCTTATTAATACGACTGTTATAAGCGAATCCTCAATCCTTGAAATCCCTCACATTTCCTCAGTCGCAAAGAGACATCTTGGTCGAATGAAAAAAGCCCCATCGTGTATCGATAAGATAAAAGTGATCGGAATGACCTACTTAATGATCCGAAAGAGAGAGAGTATCGACGGAGTCAATGGATAGATAACAACATTACTCTCTCGCACCACTCCCTTTAATTTTATTTCCTCCCGAATGCTAGAATGAGTATGGGATGAAAAAAGAAGCACGGCTTTATTTAGAGGCTGCCATCCTCGGCAGATCGAGGATGTGTAATATCGGCGGAGAAACGAAGGGTAGCGGATGAAACGTCGAAGGAGGAAGAAACTAGACCGTATCGATGTGGGAATGAAAACCATCCTGGGATTTCTATGGGGGTGGCGAAAAATTGGAACGCGAGCGATGGGAAGTAGGTTAGATAGAACAGCTAGGGTTCGGGGGGAAGAAAAAGTAAATGAAAAACGGTGTGGATGTGAAGGATGGGCAATACGTGTCAAGAAGAAACTTTTCCCCCGGAAACTTCTGGGAAGGGTGGGATAGTAGGAAAATCGTAGGAATTGATTTTGTGATTGATTGATTTAGCGTCCTATTAATGTTGGAGGAAAGAAAGTTTCGCGAATGGCGATAGGTTCCCAGGATTGCTTCTTCTTTCTTCTCGCTCCTGAAACTGTGGCGGAGACAGTGGCGGCTTTATTAAAGGAACTCGGGTCGCTTGGATAAGAGGAAATTTTCGAGGATAAAACGTTGTGGGCCTTGGAACGCTAAGAAAGTTTTCAGGAATCTCTCAATCGAACTGGGATAAGATTGATCACACCATTGATCTTGGAACAAAGGAAACTGGTATCACCTAAAATTTCCGAGCCCAGATTTGTAGTCAAGGGGGTGGTTTTGGGGGTTCAAACCCCCCATGAGAGCAAAGGCAAGGTTAAACGAAAGCATGCGAGATCCAGAGGCCTCTGGCATGTATGCCATGCAAACGCCACTGGAGACTCGCAGGGTAAACATGTTAATAAGAGTGTTTCTATTTTCATTAGATATGGTCGGAAGTATTCCTTCCCCTGGGTTTTAGGCAATGCAGTGTTAACTCCATGTCTCTGAAAACCCCTCCCATAGTCAAATCAAAACAGCCCCTGTCCTAGTCATATCAACCGACAAATATTATCTCGTGAGGCGGCCTGTAAAATTTGCCATATTAATAGGAAACCCAATTGGATCTATGTTACAGCTTAACGCATAGTATCCATTCTTATTACATATTTATGTAAATATCCATTGTATATTATAAAATAATTTAAGATGACTCAGCACGATAAGGCTGAACCCAGGAGAAAACAAAGGTTTAAATGTAAATGAACCAGTCTTACGTTAGAGAGTAGAAGACCCGGGTTCGAGTCCAAGTTCAAGTATAGCAAGGCATTAATCGTATCATTTTATCCTTCGGGTTCACTTAACATATATATTCCATACATTGATTATTCCATTTTTCTTACATTTTCCATGCTAAAATTTGCCATTTTCGTCCAAACCTGTAGTTGCGATATCGACGAAAAAATGCCATTCAAATATATAAATTCCGACGAAATTTTGGTCGTTTCAATTAAACTGCACCGCTAAGGAAGCAAAAATGAACTTTTATTTCTTGAGTAAATAACTTGAGAGTTTATACCTCCAGATTCATGAATTCAGGAAAAACATTCGTTGTTTGCGAAAATCCTGTAAGTCAGGTTTAGGGAGCCTTTTCTGATCAAGCAGCCGCATGCACTGATAGGCTGCAAATGTAAGCATTGAACCGCATCAGGCCTCGCTTGATTAATGCATTGCATGCGAAAATGAATACAATACGTATAAGTAACGTACATGAAATTGTCTAGCATCTACATACATAGGAAGGAAATTTATTTTAATCGTAAGGTTAACGCACATTTATTATTTTACGTTTCATTTTTACTTTACGCAATAAACGACTGCTAAAAATTAGTTTAAATGCCGGAATTTGTCACAAGTAGTTAAGAAAAGGTCGGACACAACGAATAAGGAGCCCATGAGTTCTTTCACCTTTCCTGTTATTAATTAAAATGTTGTAATCGCATTCGCATGCAAGTCGCAACCTCGTCGTGAGTCAATTGAGGTAGGAGAAAAATGTCACGAAACTCTGGCTAAGCATTTGAAATATTAAATATCCCACCAAACGAAAGTTACTGACCTAGATCAAGTTATCGACTGCCTCTCGAAATGTGTAGATAAAAGATGAAGTGAACCGCAAAGAATCTTTCTTCAGAACTGGCCTGAGCCAGTGAAATAAAAAAATAAAATCTATAGATACTTATATCCATCCTGATAGTTTCCTCGAAGTTTGCTAAAATAGCGACCTCTTCTCGAATAACCCTATGGCTCGAAATTATTCCCTCACATTTTTTCAATGCTTTTAGCCTAAAATGAGGACAATCGACCTCTACGAGTAAGTGGAAAATATTTTAACACACAGCCAGCAGCAGGTATAACCAAACGATAAGGGAAGCACAGACAATCGTGATTCGATTTAGGAATATTTGATTTACCCTAATGATGATAACTCTGCAATTTAATTTTATTATTATTATTATTATTATTAGACAATACCGCCGCAGTTAGACATTTCGTCCGGTGGCGACGTTTAGTCGTGCATTACAGAACAATTACATACAATATGGCTTAGTTACACATAAACAAATAAAGAAAGTTCTACCCGTCAATTAACTACAATTGTTTAAAAACTACTCTGATCACAATTACAACTTCAATTATACTTTTACATCACAACCACTACAAACACTAAGATATATACATTACAATATATACAATACGTATGCATTAACTGAATGTTTATTATATAATTATTGAAGCATTTACTAATTTATTAAGTTAACAATAATATGAAACATGCCCACGATAAGTTTTAAGATAGCCTACTGAGTAAAAAATGCAAATGGAAAATAAAATATCATACGTAAAAAAACTCTATTCTACTTTCAAAATAACAGGAAATACTTCTGCTGAAACTGATTTCACGAAGTAAATCGGTATTAAGATGTTGCGAAATGAAAATCATTCAACAACAATACTTTTTCGGATTTTAAGTTACACTACAAATTATAGTCAATAGAATTAGCACAACCAGTGACTCTACACCACTGAATTGTTAAGCACCAAGTAAGTTGTTTCGGAGCAAATCACCCAAAATAAACCGCAGAATTATTTTTTGTTTAAAAATCGCTGAAGAAATCATAAATATGATTTTTCATTGGCATTTATTTAAATTAATTCACTTCATAAAGAAATTCCCAGCTATGTCGCTATTTTTCTCATCTACTTGTCCTTTGGATTTAAGGTGCACACCTCAACGTGCAAAGTAAATACCTTATCCTTCCCCTTACGAAAAGTAACATTTCTCAAGAATTTTTTCCCGACCCTCGCAAAAATCCCTCAAAATTCGCACTTAATTTTTTCTAAGTTTAATCGGTAAATTAAAAAATGAATTCCTTTATACTGCCGGGAAATATATATGTATCGGGAAATTTCCGTATAATTTTAGCCTGTCTGATACAAGTTAATGCCACATCCATGAGAGAAAGAGAAATCGAACTGAGTTATCAATCAATAGACAGCAAAGCCGCATGTTTCGAAAGTGAGAAAGATGGTGCACCAGAGGGCGAAGATAAGAGAATTGTCTTCTGGAAACTGTGAAAGTGCGGGGAAAGGCCTTCTGGGAGAGAAAGAAGAACGAGCTAGGTGTAGGGAAGGCGACCAGTAGGGGAAAAGATGTCCGAAATAATATGGGGTACGAGGAGGAATTTATGAGTGGAATAGACCAGATGGAAGAAGGGGCGGGGCTACTGAGGAGAGGATGAAAGGGCGAGGGGCGTGCCTCGGGAGAGAAAGGTGAGGCTGCACAAGACAAGAGAGTTCTCCACGACAAAGTGGGATAAAGAAAGCGCAAGGGAAGAATGGAGCCGTTCGGAAAGAGTGGACGCATAAAAAGAAAGCGATCGAAAAAGGACGGATGGGAGTTGAATACGGCTGCCAAAGCGTGAGAGGGCGCTTGCATGCGTGCGGAAGCGTATCGAATCTTTTAGGGTAAGCCCAATCAAACGAGCTCAGGTCTCTTCTTTGTTAGCATATCCACGGTTTAACTTTGTCGGTATCGCTTCCAAATTCGTCATCGTGCCGCTTCATCCAGCCTCAATTAGATTATATTCACTCTCGTGACTACATGCTTTTCTAGAAACTAATTTTCGTCCTCTCGAGGAAAAAGCACAGCGAACTTAGAGTATCGGTAGTAGTCCAGATATCAGAGTTAGGCCTCCCGTGCCTTCAAATCCATCCTTAACTGATATTACCTTCGCGACATTTTTTTTACAACCGCGTTAAAATTTATCTTTCTCATTCCAACCAAGAGTCTTTCGGGAGACTTTGAAAGACTTTTTTCATGTGACTCATTCGCAAAACTTTTCACATAACAAAACTCAATTGCATTAAGTAAGCATACCTTTCTACTAATATAAAAATGATTCGATTGTACCCTAAGAACCAGTTAGCGGTTACTCAATAAAGGGTCTAACATTAGCAGGATTCTTGCGAAGATAAATATTACTGTCTCTTCCCGTAAATAAGACTTAATCCTAATCCCTAACATGATTTTTCAGAATTTATTTAATGTAAGCCCCAACTTTAGTTTAGATCGTCACCCATATAGACGGATTTCGTACGTCCGTTGAAACACACGACGGATACATTGAATTATAAAGTAATAATTACATAATTAAATATAAATAATATTAATGACGTTAATGCTTGAATAAAAGAAGATTTTTGTGCATGAAAAAATAAGAACCTCTTAAAAATAACCCGAACTGAATCTATAGGAGCAAAATATACGACCCGGTCTTACTTTCGTGAAAATACGGTTCCCTTTATTCATACCATACTAACATTAACAATACGAGTGGCAAAGGGCGTAACAACGTATTTATTTGGTGCATTATTATCGTATGAAGAAAGGATGAATGAAAAACGATTTTTCCTTACATCTATCTCTCTCATTACCCTAATTGTCAATTTGCGCAAAGTAGTGCATTACAAATAATACCTCAACTATCGTCTTCAGTTTCTGATTATATTCATCTGAAAGCTTTTTGAGGCTTATGTTTGTGCTTTAAAAAACGTAATAATTTTGCTCTTTTATGATCCAACTTAGAAAATGGTGCACAAAGTGAAGACAATGCAGGAAATAACTACCTTCTTTAACGTCCTATCTGCCATCTCAGCATCTCACATAATAAACAAACAACTTACGCTTAGTATCCATAGGAAAATCTTTTAGCAAAAAATTTAACATGTCATTCATATTTGCCACATAACGCTATATATAGTTTTAAACTGCCTTTGAATTTTATTTCTTTAACGTGTCGTCGTAACAATTAATTGTAACACAATTAACTCTTAATGACTCCATCCTCAAATCGCATAAGAATATGTGGGTAATTTAAGAAAAACCAACGACGTAGTTTACCGGACTGTAGGTAACAATGAGCAATTGTAAACGATTAAAGCAAATAACATTTCTGAAATATTTTCCTTAGAAAGAGTTGACAAATATCCCGAGAAATATACTTTTCATAGGATACGTTTGCAAGAAAAATTACCTAATGATGCACAGATGTGAAAAATAACGAAATAGTTTCATTCCAATATAAGTTACTCCAACAAATAAGACTGTAATCAAGAGTTAATATGCCTAGATTTTTAGAGAATTGATTTAAACGAAAATTAAAACACCAGGTGATGAATATAGCGTGACGTTATTGACACGAAATGGATTCCGGCAAATGCAGAAGCATGAAACCAAATATTCTGAAGTAAACATTTGGAGCGAAAATGTCAGTAGCAAATCTTTTGCGGAGAACCTTTCTAAATTCAACTGAATAATAATCCCTAAATGCTTTCAATTTTCATCGCAAACCACCCCTTCGTGGACTTTCCCAAAGAAGGCATATCCCTGTATCGATGGCGAAAACCGAGATACGTATTAAGGGAAACCAATCCTCCGTTATTAGAGATGGATAGCTTTGAGCTTTCACATGACCAATTGCGATGCGGGGTGTTAGGTCAATAACTACAAACACTGTACCGCTTGCTGCAGGAGACGTGGTGGAGGCTCGATAGACAGTCGTTACGTAAGCCGCGGCTCGGACGGAAATCCATCAATAATGGGAGCCGCGCAGGTAATAAAACATTTTCGCGAAATCTATTTGACGTTTCGCTTTGTTCGTGTTCACATCGTATGAGGATTAAGGAATTAAAATATCCCTTATATTATTTATATTATAGCTTTAGGTATTAGGTTAGCCTAATCATAGCTATTAGGTTATCCTTATCAAAGTATTCCTAATATTATTCTCTAGTGTGCACAGCAGCAATACGCATGCTTTCGTAAAATACAAATCGTTACACTAAGACTGTCGAAAGGATCATTTAAAGCATTTTCCGTATTTCGTAACCATCACTATTGCCTAACTACGTCTATTTAATTTTTAAATATAATAATAACGTTTATTACACAATTAGCTTACTACAAAAAATTATGAAAATCATTGAAATATAGTTACTCAAGTCTCACAAAAGTTAGGTTTATCAGTAAGGTCCTCCTGAGCCAAAGAATTCTCTTCAGAAGGTGCCTAATTTTGCATAAAAAGTTAAAACGTTATTATAAATCTTAAGGAAAGTCAAAAATCTTTAAAAATGACAACGATAACCATCATCTTAGATGACATGAAGGATTAGTAAGACTTTTCCCGCCCAGCGAGTTAAAAGATTACTTGAATCAGCCGCATCACCAGACTGGGATGTAGAATAATAACATGAAAATTACGAAATTATACGATTTTCAAATTTTAAAAATAATACACGTGGTTCCAAATGGATATTGATGCTTAGAGATGATACTGCAAAGGTTCCTTAACTTTCCTATGGAATGGTTCTCTTTCTAAGGTATATTGTGATTTCTTCTCAACTGAATCCGATCAAAGAAGCGAGCCTTTCAGCGAAATATTTTATATATCCCATTTATAGAATCCAGTAACTTGGCCTCGACTTCGTGAGTAGTCTTCCATCAAGAAGATAAATACTGCAGCTTCATTCATAATTTATGCTGGAAATGTACCTTATATTTTAAATAAACTGCCAGCGGGAGATTTTGAAGTTTTCCTCCCAAAAAGTAAATAACAAACTTGTCGTGGTATAGCGTAGAAGTGTTTTTCTATTTATCTTCATATCCCATTTATATGTAATGAAAGGCATGAAAATCAGCCAAAAACGAAACCAACGCTTATAAGTAAAAGAAATAAGAGTCTGCCATGATTTTCAAGGCAAGTTTAACTCGTCAAATTAAATTTAACTAATTATACCGGTGTAAGCGGCACAGTAATAAATAATATAATAAAATAATAGCAATAATAAATATAAGAATATAATAATAACAAATATAAGAAAATTATCCACACACATTTATATTATAAATGCATATTATAAATATCGTCATATAGTCATATTATATATCGATACACATAAATAAACGTCACATAATTTAAACTCAATTATTCCACGTTAAGACAATGAAATGAGGAAAGGTGATATGAGTATTAGGGGTGATAGTATTGTTAAAAGTATTTCAACAGCTGAGGTCATTTCGCACGTAGGTCCCCACCGGGAATCGAACCCGGGACCGCTTGCACCGAAGTCGAACGCGTTGCTCACTTATATATGCGGGAGGCAAGATGTGAATTACTCCTAGAATTCTAAGTTTGGATTCTCTAAGGGAGAAAAATTATTTTAAATCTATAGCAATTTATATTTATGTAGGACAATATTGTCATCTTTCTCCATGTATTGTGATAATCCCAGTTTTTTTTATTTTCTACGATTTATTTTACTCTTGTGCATTGCATTTTGTCTCGCATTAAACACCCCTGCTTTTCTCTTCCGTCTACTGCAGCTTCATGCATTATTTATGCTGGAAATGTACCTTATATTTTAAATAAACTGCCAGCGGGAGATTTTGAAGTTTTCCTCCCATCTCAGACGAATACCTAGCAAATTTAGTAACTAAGAATACTAACTTGGTTATTTCATTAGTTTACTAACTTTAAGTCTATTATGCATTTTTAGTTTTATTATTAAGTTAGAATTCCATCGTAAGTCACCGTTTGGCCCGACTGCAAAGTTGCTACGTCTTATTTAGTAAATAAACTAACAAAACGGTGGATTCAAGAATATTTCCAAATTCAGCAAACCAACATGCATAAAATTATATAATTACATACTTATTTACTTATCAAATCAACTGGGTGCCCTTACAATCTGTGATCTATCTACCGCAACAAGAGCAAGAGAACTTTTTTTTAGTGTTCTTGCTTACATTTCTTTGTTCTTTCCTGTACGAGTACTTGGGTAAACTTTACGACTCAACTCCCCGACCCTGCCCAACTAATGATATGGTAAATGAATGAAAGAGAAAAAGTTTTTCCTAGCCAGGATCTAACCCGGATCTCTCACTTTTCGGCCGGTTGCTCGGACCTCTTAGCTACCACGTCAGAACAACTTCTTCAATTTCTTACGCTATGATGGAACTCGGTATACTTCCGGAGGGTCCATCTTAGATTGCTCTGTCCTGATAGCTAAGAAATCAAACTAATCGCCCGGATATTGGGAAACCCGGGTTCGATTCCTGGCTACGGCAGACTTTTTTCTTTCATTTCTTCATCTAAAAATCAAGCATGTGAGCCATGAGTATTTCATCGCTTATTTAATGATGCGATAACACATCTTTTTTGGGTAGTAGTATTTAAACTCATGGCTGTAGACCTCACACTGGGCGGTAGGTCACATGATTAGAAGAGTACTATTCATTTATTTATTTAAAATAAACCCATAAACAGCACAAGGCGTTTACAATGGATTAAAAACAATTAACCATGTAACAGAAAAGTGTACAAATATAGGAGAAGTAAATAAAAATCATAAAAATACCGCTATAGAAATAAATAATAAAACAAATTATACAAATACAATTTTAAATATAAGTACAGGATACAATATAAGTCAATACGTGAGGGAAAAATCATACAAATGCATCTAATGAAGGAGAATGAGATAATATACTGTTGTACAGATGTAGCAAGCGGTAGATGAAGGATATTTAGTGTAAAAGTTATATAGCTTACAATAAAACTACTATAAATTGTTCCCCGACTTTCGAAGGGATGTATTTGTATTTGCATGTTAGCAAGAAAACGAAAAAAGGACGAAGCGATAGAAGATCTTACAGAAGAAGAGATATGAGGAAAAGCGACGCCGAAAAAGATTCGGAGAAGCAAGCGGAGAAGAGAAAAAGTGAAATAGAATGAAATTGACAAGTGGAAATATGTCGCCGAGGGAAAGAAGAGCCTTCGAAGCAGAGAAGTGGATTGGCATGGGATGTAACGCGCTGTGGAGAGGAAATGAAGAGGTGAGGAGAGACAAAGAAGGCAGAAAATGGGAAACGAAATGCAATCTAGAGAAGAGGGACGAACGTGGAAGAAGAATGGTAAAGTTACTGGATTTCGGATATACGACGGAAATTGAAAGCTGAGAGTTCAAAAAGATAATAAAAATAATGATTAATTCCTGAAGTACGCATCGTTAAGACTTAGCATACTTCTGATTAATACGTTGAGTACGAAATCTAAGCCAATCAGTCCCTAGATATCCTGACTTCTAAAATTATATTCACCAATTATCGAATAACGTTTAAGATTTCTTCTTGCGGGTTCATAAAAAATGTAAGTTTTGCCTACGTCAGCTGTTTTAGATATTGGCTCCTGTACTTCTGCTAACTTGTCATATCCTGATTCTATATTTTCTCACAAAAAAATTATTAATTATTTCATATAAAACGTATTTAAGAACGACAGGGTCAAGTTATAAAACCGAATTTAAATTTTTTAACACAAAATATACGATGTTGAAAGTAAGCAAACCAAGATGTTAAATTAACTGAATTATAATTCTTGTGATCAATTTCGCAATTTTTTCTCCTAACACGAAATTCAAATAAGTTATCCACGATGTAAATAGCGGGTTCCGCTAAGACTAGTTGGTAACGCGTACATCTCTGATAATATCAGTTTCGGATGCGATATCGGCTTGGGCCCAATTCATTCAATATTGGGGTAGCAACAGAATGAGCATACAGCCTTAATTACTGAAATAATTAACAAAATCTAAATTCATTGACACATCAACAGTCATTATATCCATTTTCACACCTGGTCTTATTGTGTTGGAGATGGTAAGGCTAAAAAAGATAAAAATCCTCAACTAGGGGTGGTGATGAATTAAATGGCACTATAATAACGCCGAGGATAGATTAGAGATTTAAAAACACTTCTTTATCCGTATATTTGGAAGCAAACGGTAAGTCCCGGAGTACCGATATCTAAGAATTACCCCTCGCGCATTTCGGAATTCTCAAGGGTTCCACAATTTTTTTTCAGCCGAGGACAGGTATAAGTAGATTATTTAACAGGTATAAGTAGATTATTTGTGTGATTAAGCGAAGGTAAACGCTTATGCACAAGCTTGATTATAGTGTAAATAAAAAAATTAAGTAGAAAAAGTCTGACGAAGTCGAGTATCGAACCTGGATCTCCCACTTTCCGGGCGGTTGCTCTAGCTAACTACGCTACCACGACAGAACAATCTCCTTCAATTTCTTAGGCTATGGTGGGATTTGGTGTGTTCTCCGGAGGAACAATCAAAGATGGCACCACTCCTGCACACACTCCGAACATCGAAGATGCCACTTAACCATGGTAGTGGACTTCCTATTGGCCGGAACTGCAAATAAGCCATGAGGAACGCACTCACATGCTTGATTTTAGGTGGAGAAACCCTCCATCCTCCTCTTTTATTTCTTCATCAACCACAAGGACTACCCCACTAGAGGTTTCTCTCATTANTTTCCCCATCATTCCTTCTTCCTGTAAAATTTTATAACAAAATCACTCAACTGGCTTCTGAGTAAATATTTAAACAGCACTTAATGTTTTAAATATATGAAAAGTGCAGAGGAGAAAGCTTTCAAAGAAAGAGAAACTGTGGGTGAAAATGAAACCACGCATGGGAGAGAAACAGGAAAAATTGGAAGGGATATTAGAAATTAAAGAATGAGTGATGCTACGATAGCGAAAAAGGGAGCAGATTAAAAGAGAAAGAAATAGAATGCTGGAGAGGAGGATACTAAAAGAGTAAAAGTAAAATGAGATGAAAATGTAGGAGAAAATAAAGTTAAATTGAGGAGAGATGTAAGATTAGTGGCGAAACCGAATTGTCGATTTAAGGGAAGCATCAGTGAATGGGATTCGCAACACCAAAATAAATGGGTTGCAGTTTGGATGATTGATAGAGAAGCGATCGGTTTCTTTGGTCGGCGAGAAAAAGAAAAGAAACGGAAGAGCAAATAGCAAGGAGAATGAACATTGAAATTTGCAAACGAGAAAAGCAAAATTAAGGTTAAAATGGATGGTAAGGAGGTATCAACCTAGGTTTCAAAATCCACATTCTGCTGGAGCGTAACCCTTAGGAAATTCAAAACGAGTGCAGCACATAGATAGATAGACGCATAGATTACATATATTGCGTAAAATATTTACCAACGGAGCACTATTTACTAGGAAGAACTAAAATAAGTAGTAGCATATAGGGCAAACAAAAAAATACTACTGACAACGCCGAATAGAACAGATCCTACATATTGTTAACAAATCCAATCGCTAAAAAGAACCAACGTCAACCATTATTTCTGGTTTAAATGGAAAAAAAACAGATATAAACTCTCTACTTAAACAGTCACTAATATCTTTGAGCTCTCAGTTTATTGTCTTTTTTCAAGACAAAACAGTGGCTGACTTTGAATGTCTGTACCCATTTAAAATTAAAAAAACAACCTATTTCCAGTTAATTCATTTTCTCAGGTGACACATTGTCAACCCATCGAATATTTGACCTTTCATTGATTCCGATTTGCTGAGATTGTTTCAGAACTAAACCCATTTAACTATTAAGTATAGTGTTTTTCGTTTAAAACACTTCCTAATTCTCAGAAAAGCAGTCTTCAAAGGAATTCAGAATTTATCTCTGTATGAAGTAGAACACGAAATTCAAGATATTAAAAGAGGGATAAAATCAAAGATATTTTCCGATAGAGCAAAACTAAAATATTTTATCTATTGGGTCAATTATTAAAATAATGAGTCAATTTCCGAAACCCCAATTGCTAGAGACATAACAGTGACTTTCTCCGTACTTAATTGTAACACTTCTTCACATGGAAAATATCTCATTCCTTCATTTTTCCATCAATAAATTTGTGCTATTCAAGCTCTCTGAGTTCTCTGACACGAAACACAATTTTTAAACACTACTTATCACCTGTGCACTAAGCGATAGAGCAAGGGAGATTGGGACGAGGATATACAAACAAAATATTATATAAAAACAAAACGGATTCATGAAATGAATGTTAAATAAATAAAGTAATGAATACTACCTAGGAAAAGAATGCTAAGTTAACGTCCAGAGTATATGGGAAGGAAACTAGAACAGGTGGATCAATTCTCTTACTTGGGTAGTGTACTCTCTTGGGAGAGAAGATACAAAGATGAGGTTCAAAAAAGAATAGCATTGGCAAAGGAAGTTTTTCTCCGGAGCGAAGGGAACTGATGACTAGAGGTCTTGAGAAAGAAATCAGAAAAAGATTTGTAAAGTCCTCTCTGTGTAGTGTTTCGCTGAATGGGCGTGAAACGTGGAATTTAAAGAAAGAGGTTATTAAAAGATTGTAGGCCTTCGAGACGAGGGTGTGGCGTAGAATGGAAGAGTAAGTTGGGTTGATAGAAAAACAAACACAGAGGTATTATAAATGGCCGGGGAGGAGAGGGTATTAACTGGAGTGATCAAGCGTCGACAGAGGAAATGGGTGAATCAAATATTGAGAGGAGAGCGATTGCTAAAGAAAGTAATTGAACGTAGAAAGCATGGGAAAGGGCAGAGGAAGACAAAAGCAAAAAAACATAGGGTGGTATAAATGGCGGAATGAGTTAGCAAAAACAAAAAAATTTAGAAGTACAAAATATCATAGAATATGAACCTACTGAAAGGTAGAACACTTATGTAATCCAATTCTCACCGCTTCCATTTGTCTAAAAATAACACTTATTTTTCCAGTGTAATATCAGTAGCAAGAAAAGAAGAAGAAATTAGAAGAATGTTTTCCCGTGGGTCGCATACGAATTATTAGAACAGTACCATTGTTAAAAGTACTTCGACAGGTGAGAATATCGCACACATGAGCTCCCACCGGGAATAGAACCCGGAACCGCTTTCACCAACCTTTGCTATCTAGAATCCCAATCGAGCTGCTGCAACTTTAAAAAACGTAAGAGGCCAATATCGAAGATTTCGCTAGAAACAGACACATGAAAAACATTTCTTCCTTTGATACGTATGAGCAATGCTTGTACCATTAGATAAATATCGATGATGGTTCTGTAGAGTATCTTCGATCACCGAGTTGAACAAAATCGCATTCAGCGATACTCTGCGGAATCATTAAGGGACGCGCGGAAACATCGAGCTACAGCAGTCTGATAGGATGGATGAGATACGGTGTTATGGAGTGAGAAGAAGAAAACTGAAAGGGACTGAGGAAGGACGGGGGAAAGAGTTATGGGAAGCGTGGGTGAAAGTATACGATAGAGGAAGGAAAGTGGAGGTATTGCATGCGTGAAGATGCGGGAGAAAGGCATAAAGGGGGAGAGGGCTAAATCGGGACACAGGAAGAGTAAGGGGCGAAAGGGGAGTAAAGAGATAGTGGAAGGTCGGATAAAGAGAGGATGTTAAGGTACGATTGAGGAAATTAGGAGAAGAGAGAACATGATTTAACACGGTAATCATTCATGTAAGCGATCGATAATAACTATTTAAAATATAAATTGGTAAACCTTAACTCTCGTCATCAAAATTAATTAATAGTACGTATATGTATTTACATAGGACTTGGGGCGCCTTCAGAATTTTCGCTTTTGGGGGCTGAACTTAACCATTCGTTAAGTTCAGCCCTCTATGATACTTGCACATGATTAATGAGCATTATTTGGCGATTTTACGGCGATGGCTCCTCCTTTTTATTTCTACTGCCCCGAGCTTTCTAGAAGCTGCAGGGATACGTGTTAAGAAGATTTTTAGTTTTATGCAAAAGGCTTTTTGATGAGCACTTTTTTTAACGGAGACGAGCTGAAGGAGCACCAAGAGTTTGTATTCATCTCTTTAGTTCGAGCATTTTGATTTAGACTGAATTCTTTTCGCAGAATATTGATTTTTTTTATCAAAATCTCTGTATTGAAGAATGTGCTGAGTTATCTGTAACTAAAAGTTTAATCACCGAGAATATGCATGATTTTCTTTTGCAATCGTCCTAGAAACGTTGTTTAAGTAATATTTACGTCTAACAGCAAAGGAATAGGAAAGATTTTTCATGATTTTCTTTTGCAATCTGTACCCCCATACTCAGGGAACGAATAATTTTCATCTATTGTTAACAAGCAAAAATAATGTAGATAAATATCACAGATTCATTCATATTCCTTTACACCATAATAATGCACAGTAATAGTAAAATAAAGATGTTTTCCCCTGTTATAACTTGTTTCACGCATGGGGTAAAAAATACGCGACTAAAGGCGTAAGGATAACTGGCGTGACTAACGGAGGGTTAAACATTGTAACCAATAATCTCCCATTTACGTTTTAATGCGAACTAATTTTTTCTTATCATAAGAAATGATTTCCTATAAAGAATTTAACGAACAAATATTTCATGACAATAACCTTGAAAATTTATTTATGAATAAATACTTGCAGAAACTTTTGGGGGGCTTAAGACCGTCAGTAAGCGTCATGGTGCGTGCCTGCATATACTAAATTAATTAATACTACAACTACACAAGTAAATACCGTACAGTAAGCAATTATTAATTAATATCTTGACAAGCATAAAATATAGGCAAATTTCCATATTTAAACAGCTTTCTTTAAATTCCACGCAGAAGAATGACCAAGGTAAGATTTTTGCACATACTTACGAAGATAATCATAAGTTATTTCAGATGGGAGAAGAGGATAACTTCAATCAAGAAGACGAACGAGGAGTACTTATAAAATAAAATGTGTCTCGAAAGTCACCCTCTGATTTTGGAAGCGATGCGTTTTGCTATAAACTGTTTTATATATAAAAAATACCTTTATCTCCTACATATTATGATACAAAGAATTAATATTCCAAATGCGACTAGCTGTACCTCCACAAAGCGAGGGGCCTTAATACACTCCTCCTAGGATTTTACCTCATTTTAGGTGTTCTTTTAACTGCATCAGTAAGAAAATACCATAATCACTCTTAATTTAATCATCATTATAGGTTTATGGTATTTGAAACATAAATAAGAGCAAACGATGCTTATTTTCAGACGGTTAATCTTCACAAATTGCTTAACAACAATTCCTCGTCAACAATGGCTACATAAAGATTACTTGCCAACAATTTCTCGCTGGAAATAGTGAGAAGTTGTATGTACACGCTTTATGGAAGTATAGGAATTTTACATATATAAAATTTAATTGAAATAGATAGTGAATATTGAGACAAGCTATATTTAGCGAATAATTAAAGAGGGAAATTATACAATAAAAAAGCTTTTCATTCCACCAAAAATCGATGACGTTGAACATGTGGGAAAGTATAACCTCGAATTGCGTGTTAGATAAGTGGAAATTCACTTCGAAGTATCGTGATTATATTATGTAATATTCGTGGTGATTCCTCTTGTTAAATTTGTATTTAAGGGCAGATCAAAATACTAGCGCCGTAAAAAATACTCGGCCACAATTAGTTGAGAAAGAACACTTTCGATCATAGATAAGTTTCATTAACGCACATAGTCGCCACGCAGTTGAAAATAGAACGAAAACGAGAACAGCTACGGCGAATAAACCCAACCGATGAATCCACTCCGTGCCGCTTAAAGCTTAAAAAAATTCTCCTCCGAAAGATCGCTGAGGAAACAAAGTGCCGACTCAGGCACCCCTTCCGCTAATGAACAATCCAAATGCCTTAAAACACTTCGAATCCCAAACGGAGCGAGAGAACTGAACGAGGTGAACGAGCAAACGGAAAGGAGACACCGAAAAAGTTCTCGCGGGAAAGGCGAACAACGACCCGCGAAAGAGGTGCAGGCGGCGGAGAAAAATCGCGCAAAAATACTGCAGGAAAAATATGACAAGGGAAAGAAAAAAGGGCTGGGAGATACTGCGGAAGGGTAGGGCAAAGAATCCGAGAGAGGGTCTCCGAAGCCGAGGGAAAGAGAGCGAGTTCCGCAGAGAAAGGCGGTGAAAGGGGAATAAATAACGGGAAGCGGAGGGGAAACTCCTGAGAGAGAGAAAAAGAGGAAAAAACGAATGGAAACTGGTCCACGCTATCCTAGAGAACTCGCCCCCGTCGCAGATGACCGCCAAATTCAAGCTCCCCTTAGGGAGTGAGCGGGAGAGACTGGCGCCCTCCCCGCCATCCCCACCACTTCCCTTCCCAAGATTCCCTTCCCCTTCGGTACAGACGCAGTGTCCCCGAGGCGAGCGATGCCTCCGCTAGTGGAGCAGCATTGCCAACGACACCTACATTACAGCTCAGAGGGATAGAGCGCGTGGTCGCTGCTTCAGCACAAAGGAAACCTCCTTGGTGCACTAGAAGGGATGTGCGGTTGTTGAGTGACCATCCCGGTTTTGTCGTCCGGAATACGTCCAACGTCGTGCCTGGTTCCCGTTTCCGGTGGAGTGAAGTGATTGTTTCCCCGTTTCCGTTTGAGGGAAAAGAAGTGCCGCGTGCGTGGGGAAGCGTTTTTTCGCGAGTGTTACACCCCGAGCGGTCTTGCTCATTTTGTTGCTATCGACGCAGTTGGAGGGGGAAGAGTAGGGGGTGAGGCACCCGTCCTTTTTTTGAGTGTCTGGAAGAGTGCGTGAAACACGGCTTCGAGACGGAGAACCACTTCGGCGCCGTCCTTCTTCAACTGGGGGCGAGATAAAGGTGAATACCGACGAAATCTGTCCCCCCCTTCCTCTTCGTTCCCACCGTGAAATTTGAGCTTGTGTCCCCCCTCCTGTGAATGTCCTCAAAATCCTCCAAATGTATCAATGGTGAAGCTATTGATGGTGGTCCTTCCCTTCTTAGGCTTTTTTCGGACGTTTCTTCATTTCGCAAATTTTTCGAATTCCCTCGCAAATTTGCGAATTTTTCAAAATCGCAAATTCGCAAATCCCAAAATCCGAAAATCAAAAATCGCAGATTTTCGAATTTGAGAAATTTTACGAATTCAACAAACTTAACGAATTCGACAAATTTTCCGATTTTGCAAATATTCGACCATTAGACAAAATACCCCAGCTGGATTGATCGCCGAATTTCTTTTGTTCTTCGGCTCCGTTAAACGGCTCTAGGGGACAAAAGCTCCGTCTCCTATGTTATTATTGCTTAGGATATGTTCCAGCGAGTGATTCACGAACTGAAATAGTGAGCGTCTCGAGCATTTAAATATATCTCGGTTGTTCAGGGGAGGAATAAATCTATAACTAGACGCGAGGAGATATAACCGATGCAGATCCCTTTAATATTGAGGATTTAAGATCAGCATTTGAGCTCGCGAATTAGGTGGCTTATTTCGATCATCATCGCCACGCGTGTGTGCTTAGAGAGGCTTGGATTGAAAAGTGAAACGCCGAAGTCGAATTGATATTACCCCAGTACACATATGCTTCGACCGGATGTATTGAAATTTCCGGGACTGAGCAAACATGCGGCACATCAACGTGGTGGTGAAAATAGCGAAAGGTACACATGTGGAAAATAAGGATCCGCCGCGGATTCTTAATTACAAGCGATTTATCTTTCTGAATTGGCAAAACTGCGAGCCCTTTACGAAAACAAGTTACGCGATTCTGATCGCGGGAGCGCGAAATTTGATCACAGAAACGGATCGATTCCTAAAATGAGCGAATTCTGTCGCGTAAACCGGATTTCTTTGCGAGACCGTAAAGGTTGAGGAAGTGCCGCCTAGATTCACCGCAGTTGACGCAATGGCACTTCATCAGGGTCCGCAAGTGCCATAACCCTCTCTGCCAAATGCATTCTACAAAGAAGGGACTACTCCACGCCGCAATTTGAGATATGGGCGGAATAACCTAGCAATCGAAGATACAGATAATAAAATAAACTCGTAAAAATCGAAAAATTTTTAACAAACCATAAAATCGAAATATTAGAAAAGTGGAAGTTCTTCCAAGATCTTGCTTGATTTCAAAGGGTGGTCTAGTATTGAATACAGATATTAAAATAAGTTCGGAAAATCGAGTAAAACTTTAACAAACCATAATATCAAAAAACCAGGAAAATTAAAGCTTTGGCAAAATCCTACTTGGTTTAAAAGGTTGCATTTTACTTATATATCGCCCTCTTCATCAAACCTTTATTTTTTACGTTTCGATATTTTGCAATGAAACCTTGCCTTCTAGAACCGACTAACAAGCATAAAAAATCGTTGAGAGATTTATCTTCATCTGAAAGGCTTCAAAGGACACGCTAATAATTTTATTGCAACGGAAACATAACGTATAGACTCCTTGTTCTACCGAGCTAAAGTAAGTACAAATTTTATCAAACCGTGAAATAAAGAGATACAGAAATCAAAATTAATGTCTACGCTGTAGAATTCAAAATTACCATCAGTAAAAGGAAGAGAAAATCAAAATTATAAGCCACAAATTAACCTTGAAAAACTAATAAAAATTAATAATTCGTAACTATCGTTCAATTATTATTTCGCAGATTAAATTTTAAAACTTGTGCAATAAAAATTAAAAAAGGAATAAAGTCGACTGGTAAAATGTATTGAGAGATCATGGATTTCGAAGGAAAGCATTTGAAATCTGGTCGCTGCGGAAAATAGGAATCGAACGGTGAAAACAAAAGTTAGTAGATGTGTAGATGGAAAGTATGGTTATTAGAAAGGAAAAATAAAACTGGCGTTACGTAAGGGTTGATGAACCTCTCGAGGATATAAACTGATAAAGAAGGAAATATCGAGTCACCTCTTTATATGCAGAGCGATCTGCTCATTTCAACGCATACAGCACAGTTAGGGCCCACAGCAAAGCATTTAACTCCTTGAGATAACAGAAAAATTTCCTCCGTTCTGAAGAATGAAACTGAAAGAGTATTTCAGCATACTCCCCATGCACAGTTGCCGCCTACCGACCGATTCAGCGCCGATCTTCTGACGGTGTCTACGAGCAGGACAGTGTTCTTAAACCGACAGGATCCGAGAGCCAGTCTATGAACGTCGCGTTGGTACACGTGACCACGTGTGCGCACGCTAAAAGTATGCGAATCAATTATTTCCATCACGGGAAAGAGTAATACGTTCACGATTAGGGTGAAGTGAAGGAGGCCAATTTGGTTAGAGGTATCTCTTCCCAGTTCTTCATAATCTCGGGTATTAATCGGCGATTTGACGTCGGAGAGTAGGATGGACATTTTCAGGGCTACCGCGTATCCTTTTGGGAGAACGTGAAATTTGCTGCATTAGAGGAAGCGAGTTTGCAGCAGCGATGGCATTTTACATGGTACGCTGAACTCAATTCATAGGTAAAGGAAGTTTCGTACATTAGTTTGATTACAAACACATTAAGAAAATGAATCTCGGTAGAAGTTTTCTGGGCATCTAAACGTAATTTTTATTGATTGAAAATAAGATAGCGAGTTTTAAACATGAAAGAGTTCTTGAAGCTGATGATAGAATATATATTCAATCAAGCCGCTACACAGTTAAAATAAAATAATGTAAAAATATTTTATAAGAAAATCAATCCGAAAAGATCAAGGGTAGATACCGTCGTATAATCAAGATAATATAAATGTTTAGTTCTTTAGCAGCCTTCAATACTATTACGCTGTCAAATAATAAAGAATGTTACATATTACTTCAAAAAATGTTCAATGGTAGAAACGTATCGCTTTTAGTGCTTTTAGTCTTTCGATGCTGGAAGGGGTGACAGAAACAAGTTGATATAGAAAAATACTAAGTAATGTTATTTAGTATTGAGTTTTACGTTACATATTTTTGTATAAAAACGATAAATTTGTGAAGTGAACAGGATATTATACGGTGGTGTAAAAATTGTATGAAATTCTACACAGCTTCTCGATAACATGAAATGCGGAAAGTATTCCTTTTCAAAATGCAACCTAGGTTATCTTTCATCAGGCACGCGAATAAATTTTTTTAACACAACAAGGCATTGGTAGGTGGTTGTTTCATTGGAATTATTTTTGCAAAATGGTATGAATTTTAGTTCGAGAATAAAATCTAACACTGATCAAAAAAGCCTACCGTTTTTTAAAAAATCGGTCGTAAAATCATTACTGAATGCATTTGAACGATTGGACAGTAAAAAAGAGAATTTAAACGAGACCCACCCATGGAAGTACCATATCTGCAAAACCCTGGAACTAAATCTCTCTCTTTAACAAAAAAATATTAAATATCGTCCTAGTAACGGAATACAAAGGGATGATAAAGGAATATTTTATACCAAAGGGCACTGTCAAAGGGATTTTAATAAAATTAATAAACGAATACTCAAAGCGACATCTGTACGAGGCAGGCGAGACGCATTGATATTGAAATAACAAAAGTCCTTCACAACAGCATTATCTCACACATCGATGTGGAGCAGGACCACTCGAGAAGTAAAGCAACAAAAAGAGAACTAAAATACTACGAATTTTGAAAAAAAAATACTAGGGCGCCGTCAAAAAAATCCGGTCATCCTCCAATCTCCTCAAAAATCTAAGCCCTGAAAACCCTTTTGAGGAGCCGGAAATCCATTATCTTTCCGCCTGTCTCTTCGCAAAATCCTATAAGATAGCCGCCGTAACGACTAACGACATCCAAAAAATGAAGAGAGATGAGGGAACGCGAGCTAAAATAATATATTACCCCACCGTCATTTTCAACCAGTCGAGATAAGACCTCTCCACAACCCCTCGGAGAGTTAACGGACTCCTGAACGTTTTTAAAACTCGAAGAAAAATCATCTTTGGGGCTTATCTTGGTTGAAATTAGGAGAAAACTCGTCGTCGCTCATTTTTCCGCGGAGTTGAAGGAATTAAACGAAAGGGAAGCATGGCGTAGAGGGAAGAGGGTTGCCGGATGGAGAATCAATGAGACTGCGGACGTGTATAGAGATTGAGGGTTGGAGGGTGAAGCGGGGAGGCGAAGGGGTACTATTTCGCGGTGAGATCGGTCGCGATACGATGGTAGAGACGAGGTCGCCGGTGCCCTAGAGCGAGCTCAACCCCGCGAGAAAATTTTCTCGGTAAATTAATTAATTATGGGGAATAATGGGAGTGCCGGATAAATCCGATCACGGCCTCTCCCTTTTCCATGCCGGAACGCTCGTACAGGAGGCTTGAATGCGGAGGTTTTGCGTGGATACTGCAGTTACGACAAAAAAGGAGTCCCTTTTTATGTCCTCGCTGATGTGTGTCGCATAGTTGGAGGATGCCCGCGGGGTGCACGGTCTGTTACGCGAGGGACAAAAGTGTCCTCAAGTTATGCTTTGATTCCGCGGAGTCATTCGTTTAATGTTGCTCTTTTCTTGCGTTAATGGGGCGACGTGGTGCGATGAGCGGAAGCATTATTCACGTTACTCGAGCCAAATCAGTAGGGTAATCAGCGCGAAAGAGCGATGATTAAATTTAGTAGACGTCTTTCCTATCTCCCCAGGCATCTCTCACGGGGACGCGTAGATGAATGTACCGAAGTATTCAGTTTTTTAATCATAGATCATTTAATACAAGTGATGAATTTCGCAAAGTAGGCATGAAGTATTCAAAAAACCCTTTCTTATGATTTCCACTCAGTCTGAGTGGAATTATCATATTATATTATTATTATTAATCTAAAATATATAAAACAATAAATTCCAACCCCTGTGTCCCGGGTTCGATGACCGGCTAGTAGGATTTTTCTGGTTAGGGAATGCTTGTGTGTGTTCGTCAATAATAATAGAAATGGACGTAACCAGGGTCTTCCTGTTTCATTTAAAGAAATTATTATAATGATTTGGAATAAAAATTATCCCGTTTTTTATGCATTCCGCCTCAGTATTAGTAGTATTGTTAAAAGTGCTTCGACATCCTAGGTCATTTCGCACGTGGGCCCCCACCAGGATTCGAACCCGGGATCGCTTTCACCGAAGTCGAACGCGTTGCCCACTTGTCTACCCGGAAGCCCCGTTCAGCCTCAGGCGGTCATAAGTGAAACCAGAGAATCGCGTAAGGGGCAAATATATTCTTATTTACACAAAACTGAACAAATAAAAATCTGCTAAACTACTGGGCTAAGCATTGAGTGGGCTTTCTTTGAAACATTTTGGCAACTGCAGTAGGTCCATGATCCAATTTTCTTCGTGTTTGGAGTGATCAGACTACAATTTTCAGAATCTTATTTAAAAGGTCAAATTTACTGTCCTAAGAGCCATAAATGCAAACCGTATATCAAAGTTTGTTTTCATGAAAACTATGGCATAATGACTTGGAAAATCAAAGCTGACGCACCATTACCTGACGCTGTAGTATTTGCGGTTTTACCTCGGCGCCTTTTCAAACATTTTCGTGTCATTATCTCGGCCATTATAAATACGAAAGGGATATTTTCAGCCCACCCGATGGCTTAATTTTCAACTCTTCCATTAAAAAGAATTGATACCTTTAATTTTTAATTGAAATCTGTAATTAATAGAGGAATTTAGAGGAATTAGTCCTAGGTATATTGGCTTAAACCAAGCAAAATTATTCCAACGGAAAAACGGACATGTAAAAAGTCTACGGAACGGCATGTCTAATTGTTTTGGCAAGATGGCTGAATTGGCTAGAGCAGTCACCCGGAAAGGGAAATTCGGGTTCGATTCTCGGTCCTGTTAGACATTTTCATGTCCGTTTCTCCTTGGGAATATTCCTAGGCAAATGTTCAAAGTTACCTTTCACCCTTTCCTAAGCCATACTCCTTTGAGCATGATCCAATGATACGTTACTTGGCTATTATTCCGCATCTGTTAAGTACAAAACATAATTTAACTCCTAGTAAAAAAATATTAAATTAATTAGGTTAAAAAAACACACAATTCCAATTTCATGAAACTGCTGAAGCCAAATTTACTAACATGTCAAATTTTTGGAACAAACTACTACTTCGACAGTGGATGAAATAAATCTTCTGACTGGAAAGTTTTCTAATTATTCATGAGCTGAGAATGCAGGGAAGGCATATTTCATTTAAGCATTTCCTTTTGCGAAGGAAAAAAAATCGCCTAGACTCCGGTATAGCGTAGGAAGATCTCATGGCTAGAGTCCAAAGTTGGCTTCTGGGAAAGATACCTTCACCGATATCGACCAGAGGCGTTTTCTGCGGGACGCTTTGGCACATAACTGCAATTGATAGACTTCGAATGTTATGCAACACTCTTTCTTTTTCAAAGTAAAGAGTTTCTAGAGCAAGAGCAAGAGTAAAAATACATGAAAAACTGATAGATAGTTTATTTCCGCACACGGGTACGGCTGTGATGGAAAATTGCCGAGAATGTGCTGATAAATTCGGCCAAATCAATATTTGGAAACGCTATTATTTTACAGGCAAATTAAACGTGTAACAATCGTCTTTCTATCTCCTTTAAAATAATAACAACAACCCAATAATGAACTATTCCAAAACTTTTAACCCCATTCGTCTTGAAGATGCCGAATAGCAATCCCTGAAAACTTCCATGTAAGTTAAGTTAAGGACGTGAAGAAGATATGACTGAAACTCGAACCCAGGTCTCCCTCTATCCGGGCAGGTATATAGTTAGTTAGGTCAATTTCACTCTTTTAACGGGAAGCAGAGTAAAACTGACTCGGCGTGGTAGTTTAGTGGTTTATCTTTATGTTTTAAGGACTGTAATTGCAAAGTTTAATAAATTTCCCCAGTCCTTGTTTAGTGGATGTATTGAAGGTTTTGAAAATTTTTATCCGCTTAAACCGCTTTAAACACTACGTTAGGCTTGATGCACCCCGTAACACTTTAGTGTGTAAATGAAAACACTACATCTGATATCTTTTATTCTGAATTTTTCACTCTATTGTAATATTTTAGGGGGTCCCGGATAGCCAAGAGGGCAACGCATTTGACTATGGCGAAAGCGGTTCCGGGTTCGATTCCCGGTGGGGGCCTACGTGCGAAATGGCCTCAGCTCCCGAAGCACTTTTAGAGTGATCAGACTACAATTTTCAGAATCTTATTTAAAAGGTCAAATTTGTTGTCCTAAGAGCCATAATGCGAACCGTATATCAAAGTTAATACTATAATAAGTTACTCTGCTACTGTAATATTTTAATAATATAGGAAAACACAGATCATGGAGGCCATACATTTCGATATTTAACTATAAAATTCTAGATGACGGAATCTATTTCATATACGAATGCACTAAAACCAAGTTCAATGAATGTGTGGCTAATATATGCTTGCAAAAATTACGCTGAAATACACGTCTACTTGAAACACATTACCAATAAGAAATTCAACAAATTGTAAGACCTAGATAGACGTAACGAACCTAAAAATTCTATTCATATCTGACGTCATTTATAAGACATTAGAGTTCGAGAAAATCTCCACATAGCCGTTGTTTGCGAGCAAATGTCTTACCACAGCCGCGTTCCTTTTCCTAATAGATATCATTTATAAGAATTTGACAATGAACGTTTTTACGCCGTCAAACTACTCATATCAGCGTGAGCTCCGTAAAAAGACGACGCTGATAGTGAAATCAAAAATTAACAGTTTACTCTCAGAGAATAATTGCATAATGCACCATTATTTGCGAGAGTATTTTGTCTACTCTCTAGAAGTATACGTACCAACGATTCTTGAAGTTCAACTGAGCGTAGCGAAATTTGATCTTTGATCTTGCAAACTCATACGTGCCCCGGAACGTAACACTGATGAGTTCACAGCCTCCGTAAGAAGCACATGGGAGCAAATTCTTTCGCGTAAAGAGGAGCTATTTCGGATGGCTTTGAAGTTGAGTAACGACGGAGAAGACGGGGAGACAATCAGCAGCTTCACACTCGCATTAAGACCGAGGAAATCGAGTGGTGACACCTAATGAAAAGAGCAGAGCTCCCCCTTCCTTTATCTTGCGTTCACAAAGCGTCGTTTCCCCGTTACACTTCAAGGATGGAGACATCCGAGATATTGACATTTCAGCAACGACACGTGGCTATTGCGCTTCCGAGATGAGAGAATAACTACCTCCAAACGCCGCAAATCCGTCAGATCTGCTTTCCATGGAAACCACCAAAAAATAGAGTACGAAAATAGCATCCGTCTATCTCGCTAAATTTGCCGTGCGGTGAGTTAAAGTTCTTCCTCCCAAGAAGAAATAAAAGTGGCAAATAATTCCAATTTAAATGCCAACCCATTATGGCTGCAATTTTTTATGCTACGAGATGCGTTCAAGTTCTAAGGTCTCCAAATTTTTAATCAGCATTGAGAGCAGGGGTATAGCCAGGATTTATCGTACAGAATTAAACACCTTTTTATCTTTGTTCTTCCTCCCTTAAAAATAGGGCAAAAAATCTCAACCATGATGGACTTCAGTTTGGTAAATCGTCCACCCATCGCTAAATATCCATTCCTAACATCCTCCGCGATGATATCTTTCCCATCCACGTTATCTTCCTATCATTAAATAGCCCCTCGGCCGTTAATTTAGCTATTTACCTAAGAGAGGCTATTCCAGCATAATCACTAATTCAGAGGTGAAATAACCTTTTTATCGCCATTTATTAGCACGAGAAGAAAGCAGCTGCCTCTTAGCAGATCTAGATTCTATCACATTTGTCTTGGAACCGGAGAACTCATTTTATTAGATTCTGCGAAGGGGGATTGATACGTATATAAAGACGAGTGTATCTGACATTCGGAAGAGCATAGCGGCTTAATTACCATAACAACCTTGTAAAGAGCTGCCAAGTTCGAGTCAGACAGCTCCATTGCAACGTGGTGGGATTACGCCTTTCAGATGATGATCCCGAAATGACTGTCTTCGATGAAAGCTCTCTGCGTGAAAATGTCGGCCCTTCTTTCTTATTATCATCGGCTATTTTCATTTACTACATCCCGTAATTAACTCCGTATTTACCACGTTGTTTTCGAAGCGTTTAAGGTGCCTTAATACATTGGTGTTATTAAAATACGTGGTTTGCAGGAGTAAACACATAATTGACGGTTACAAAAAATGGCTGAGATCCAATTTGAAAGGAAGGAAATGATGAATCCTGCCTATTTAATTCCTTATCAAAAAATCCCTTACTAGCAGTTAAGAATTAGCCTAACACCGCTCATTTTGCGGAACGTTTTTAGCAATAAAGAAAATTACTAAATATCTTTCTTTGCTTTTTTGATTCATTTCACAAGGCAAAGAAGGGAAATGAATCAAAATAATCGAACTCTGTGAATAAATCGAAAGAAGTTTGAAACTTTATTTTGTTGGGAATTCGTGACGCAAATTATCAAAGCAAATAAATAATTTTCCACTGAGAACACGTACAATACGAATAATTATATTGACGTACAAGTTGAGTTACCCCTATCCGAAATTCCAAACTACGTAATAAGGCATCAACTCATTTTATTTATCTTCGGATAATAATATCTTTGGACAATATGAACAAATACCGCAACACCAGTACCAATATACAAGATAAAAGAAAGAATTTTAGTACAATATCCAAGGAATAACAAGAGTGAAAAATATCCCTCGGGATTCAGCCAAGTAAATACACCTCTCTACAATATCCACCATGAATGAGTGAAATAACACTAAAGGAAATATTTTAAAAGTCTAACCGATACTGAGTATGGTATTTTTAAAAGTGCTTCGACAACTTAGGTAATTTCGCACGTAGGCCCCCACCTGGAATCAAACCCGGGACCGCTTTCTCCGAAGTCGAACGCGTTGCCCAATTGGCTACCCGGGAGCCCCCTAAACGATACTATGTCCTAATTTCATTCAAAGGAAATCAATTCTGGCTTTGTCTTAGTTCTATTTAACTCCACCTCTCTTCACTCTCTCTCTCTCTCAAACTCCATCTATTCCAAATCCCGCAAATTCCAAATTCAGAAGCAACCTTGGTCTCCAGTTTATTTTGGATAACGGATACTCCACCTGTACTACGCCACCAAAGAATAAACGACGGACCTCTTACTGATTTTACTCGGTTTTTAACAACTTTACGTCTCTGTCGGATTTGTCTACGGGAGGGATTTTCGGACACTGGCAAGGCCTAAACACAAGGAGGAAAGGAGTTAACTCTGAATTGCTTGCAATCCAGCGGGAGGAATACTTCCTCCCAGTATCTAATCAAATTGGAAAATGATATATATTAAAGTGTTTACCCGGCGACTCTCCATCGGCGTTTGTATGGCATGCACGCCAGAGTCCATCATCTAGCAGGGTTTCGTTTAACGTTGGTTTTCTTCTCATGGGGGGTTTGAACCCCCAAGGCCACCCCGTTGCCTACGCCTCTGCCGCTGACTCTACGCAGCGGAACCTTCATTCGCATGCCTCAGATTTATTTGAGTGTTTTACACGTAAATATATTGTGAGAATGTTCATTTTCAATCTTTTTAATCTTCTACGTAAAATATCTCGAAATTTTTTCACTGAATTTTCTTCAGGACAGGTCCAAGTAGAGACACTTCATTTTCGCTAGTTATCGAAAATTTTCATTGTTATTTCTGTTACTTCGGACGTATCAATAGCGGATTCCATGTGATTGAGATACGAATGAACTTCTAAAGTCTGAGTACTGAAGCGTTCCCTTCTTATTTAGGGAAAACAGAGAAGTGATTATTATATGATTGGTAGACGGCACCGATGAGCCTAGCCAATAACATGGTTTTTCCATTAGCTTCTGAAATATAACGGAGGATGTTGCAAAGTATGAATGGCACGTGTTAGAAGGAATATGCTCTCGCGGGAGCTGAGGAATGGGTTGATAACTTGATTGTTAAACTTTTATTACGACATTTCGAGGCAGTAGTATCACCTCAGTCATTTTATTCGCATTAATACGCCATAAAAAATTTTATGAGGGGAATAACACCACAGGTATTAAGAAATTTAAAACCTTTGTCCGAGTCATACGGCCATTCCGGGGGTAGTTTGAAGCCAAGACCATTAATGCCCTGCCTGCACCAGTACACAATAGTGGTACGCTCAACGACAGTTTTTGGTCTAGAAAATTGCCAATATAAGTGGAATAGCAATGGTTTAATAAAAACTACACTAAGAAAATAATTGCTCTCCAACGCGTTTATTGATTAGATTCGAGTGCATTAACACATCGGTGAAGTTGCGTAGACCAATAAATACGTATTCAATTGAATATTTATTTATTAGGATCACTTCAATAAAACAACATGCACAGCCCTATATCCAATCGTTTATGATTAAGCACTACTCAGGGGAGGAATGTATTCGTTATCCGCAGAATTCTTAAAGATTTTAGATATCACACAGCTTTGGGAGAATTCATTCTAATAGGATATCCATTGGAAACGCCGATTATTTCAATGCCTCCGATAATTCAATCCGTCCCGCTTATTAAGGAATCCGACTTAATTTAAAAGACAAAAATAATCGAGGAAGGAAATCGGGGGAAATAAACCTAATTTTGAGCTCATGGTTGGATCATTTTCGGCATAAATCGATACGAAAGCAATCAAACACTCTTTTGCGTTCTTAAGTACCGGGATACACGCGTACAAGGGCTGTCTTAGGGACGGTTTTGAAATTGGCAGAATAGAAATATGAGATTTCATCGCATTCCCATCACAAACTTATATTTCTTCCCGAATGTCGTAGTAGAATAAGCGAAACTCAATTGACCTTATTCTTTTCTTTCCACTTACGGAAATTTTCCTGATTTTTATAAGAACTATTTTTGCGAGCCCCGCCGTAAAGAATTCAATTTTTGGCCGCTTTACTAAAGGAAGAAATTCTCCGTAAAATCCGTCATAATGTATTCCTAAGGGATTTGCTACGGCGGCGGTGGAGAGAGTGCAGGGGAAAGTCGTCGTTTTCCGAGGGATAACGCAATTTTGGGTTAATTCAATTCTGAACGTAAATGTCATCACGGCGGAGCTAATTCTTCAAGGCCGTGATAAATTATCGGGAAAAGGTTGGAGGATGAGGGAATATGAAGGTTTTGCTGCCCCGTCTTATTTAAGTGAATTTTGCATTCCGACGTTCCGGAGACGAGAGTGAAAAAGTCGTATTTTAAAGGATAATGCAGAGATCCCGTCAAAATCCTCAATATCGCTTGTGATAATTTTTCATCATTCTGAAAACACGTGGAAAGACGTTTAAAAGTAAATTCTGCGCGAAAAAAGAAACGACCCCTACGAGTAAATGGGGAAAATGACGGACTGCTATGACCTGCCATATCTTGGAGTAACTCTCACGAATAACATAGCATGGAGCACTCACATCCATAATATATGCGGAAAAGCACTTTAAAAACTCGGCTTCATAAAGAGAATAGTCGGTCGGAGCGACGAAAACGTTCGCGAGCGATGTTACCTTAAGTTAGTTAGGCCTCATCTTGAGTATGCGTATAGTGTATGGGACCTTGCCGATAAGTGTTGTATTAAAGAATTAGAACTATTGCAGCGAAAGGCGATACGTTTTGTGAAGAGTTGCTACGATAAATCAGTGAGCGTCTCTCAGATGCTCCAGGACGCAAAATGGGAATCTTTGGAGGTTAGAAGATTACAACAAAGGATCAATTTACTGGATAAATTCAGAGAGAGCTCGTTCAGAGATGATGTAGCAGATATAATGCGTTCACCATGCTACATAGGCCGTTCCGATAATGCGAGAAAGATCAGAGAAATAGATGCCATAACCAATAGATTCAAGAACTCATTTTTTCCGCGAACGATACGCGAAAATAATCGATTAAGGAAATAGAGCCATGGTGCTTGCACCCCCTGCCACACGCCGAAAGGCGGCTTCAACTCACATAGACATAGACATAGACCGCCGGAGCACGATAGCTTACGTCTATAGAGCAATATTTCCCCTCGTAAAAATGGTTCAAGGATTTAAAATAACACAAAAAATTTTTCTATTAGTAGATGATGACTACATACATACGAATGTATCCTTCCTTGAGTTAACTTCAACAGCTGAGATAATTTCGCACATAAGAGCCCTCGCCAGGAATCGAACCCGGGACCGCTTTCACCAAAGCTGAACGCGCTATTCACTTGTCTAAGTCGAAACCCTTAATGAGAGATTTGTCCTACCAACTACAGTAGACTCTCCAATATCCGCGATATTTAATCCCGGTGAATTTAATATCCATTTTATATACGCTAACCTGTAGTACGAAAACGAAGAATTCAGTATTCAGTGTGCGAATAATCTGATATCTCTGTGTTTTATGAATGCGCCATGTCGATTCCTCTTACCATGAAGTTATGTTTAGAGTAAAGAAATGCTTGATACTGGAATATTTATCTTAGGCAAATATAAAAGCTTTTCCTTTGGTCACGTATGATCTTTCGTAATTTCCGTAGCATGTTATAGAGATATTTTCTGATCCAATCTTATACGGAGAACCGGAATGTGCAACTCGCATCGTAGGATAATTATTAAAACAATGACGATCAGTTTACAGCTGAATCGTGGGCAATTTTTCTCAATCCCTAATCGATGATTTCTCGAATACTTTATGCAGATGAGAAGAAAGCTTTTATGCATTAACGCTTCTTAATTTTGTCTTGTAGAAATCTTTTACTCCATCGTAATAATTTTTTTGATATCATAGTCGCGGAGAAATCATAGTTTTTGATAAAAATATATCCATACAAAGAAACGTTATCTACTTTTCCGCTGTATAAAGCAACTATTAGCAATGTTCAATGATTTTTACGGCATTTTGAAAATCAGACCATCAAAGCCTCAAACCTTTACCCCCCTGAAAACGTTCCTATTTGAATCTCTTGTTAAGCGTTATCCAAATAACCTCCTTTCCAGTAAAAATTCTTTGTTTGTGTTACTAATTCAAGTTGTTGATGAATTCAACTTTCTCATAATTTAATCTGCTTTTCTGATAGGTCGACGGTAAGCTGATTTATGAGTGTTTCTCAAAGATTCTTCCATGTGGGTGGTGAAAATGATGAAAGTCCCGCTAAGGCATTTCGTAAGGCATCACTTTATTTACATTTCAAAATGAAACCCCTTGCTTAACTTAACTAAAATTCTATCCACAGTGTTAAGTACCACCCCATCACCAAAACTAACATGCTCTGGAAGTGCCCCTTTGATTTCAGAAGAGATGTTTTAAGAGGAATTAATAGATAATTTAGATATCTACTTGCACCCCTAACTTAAGTAGAAACCGTTTTCCTTTTCTTCCAAATTCTCTAGTCGAGATCGATAGCCCTAATTTAAGGTAAGATAATGGTTTACCCTTTGAGTTGAAAGAATACGACCTTTCCATGAGGGTTAAATAACCCTGAAATAACCATCCAATGTTAAACAGGAGTGAATAATAGCGAATATAAACCACTTAAAACAGAAGTGGTAGAACTTAAGTGGTAGACCTGGGTTCGAGTCCCGATCGTGTCGCAATTTTTCACACCTGTTTATCTTTGGCATTCATCCGCACGGCTTTTCCCTGCTAATAATTTCCCTTCGCAACATCCAATGTTCTTCAATATGAAACAATATAAATAGACCATCGCTTTACGATATAAATCCGTTCCACAGACGCCATTGCAATTTGAAATTATTCTACTGCGAACCAAATAACTCACTGATTGTCGGTAATTCGTTCCATGTCGTTTGTATATGTAACTTAAAATGGTTGTCATAGGTTTTAATATAAGAGTATTTAGGGGTTCCGTCCCTTGGAGGGCCAATTTCTTCTGTTTTTTCCGAAGCAGGTTATTGATAAGGCCAAGAGGGAATCCCATTGGGCGAAAATGCTGGAATATGAACTTTTTAAATAAATTCTAAAAGATTTGCATTATCAAGAGGAGTCAATAGTAAACTGAAATGAATCTTTGCGTAAGACAAAATGTCTATTTGTGATCTTCATCATCTTCTTCCTATTGAAATATTTAAAGAATCATGGATAATTTCTCATAAGTCTCGGTTTCTTGAGACAATTCGCTCATTGGCATTCGAAATGCTGGTGTAAGGAATGTAATTGGAAAACGGCTGTTAAAGAAACTGAGGTTTAAAACACAAGTCAGCGGCCCACGTCTACTCTCAGAGATTAGGCGCGTACCGCTTTTTTAAACCTCTAAATTGAAATGTTGCTAAAATACTTCACAAAACTCGTCCCCATTCGTAACCTTCTCGTAAGTCGTAACCATTTTCCCCTTCGTTTTTAATCCTTTTTCTCTCTTTGGAGGAAAGACGTACCAAATACATTCCACTGCACGATAAAAGTTTGCACATGCACCTCTATGAGAACAAACAGAAAATAATACCATAAGGAACTTCATCATCGTAATCTGCTCGCGGAGATTAGCCCGCCGTCTAAATACGAAACTCACTCCTTTCACCTCGAATTCCACGCCAACTAACCCCTAAAACTTTCCGGAAACCACTTCCACTGGACGAATTTGCTTGTTTATCGCTAATGTAGTTTTGACGGCGCGCTTAACTTTCCATTAAAAAAGGTAACGCAAGCGTGGGACGGGAGACCTTAAACGCGAAGCGGGGGGAGGGAAAAAATGAAAAGCGTCAAGCGCGGAAATGTTGCGCTTTTCGCCGCCCATTCCCCTCTTCTGCAACCGGAGATGAAGTGTAAAGGGAAAGGATGAGGAAGAGACAAGGATGACGGGAAATTCGGCAATGTGAGAATAATTCCGCCCATGTGGGATTTCCGGGGCAGAGAGGAAAAACACGACTACTTGCGATACAGATCTGGGACTGAATAGAGAATATTGTGGACACGAGTTTTGGTGAAAGGAAACAGGATGGAGGAACATGAGCGCAGGAGTGGTTGGTGGATGTCAAGTAGCTGCCGCAGTGCTCGTGAAGGCAAATGTAACCCACGCCTGCCAGCGCATCTTAAGAAGCGTGTTTAATTATAGTCCGACAGAGAGGGCGGATAAAGGGGAGGTCTGGGGAAAAGGATGGACATTAGTGTCAGTTACGTAGCATTAGTGGGACGATGAAAGTTTCAAGGAGGAAGAGTGGCGGTAAGTAAAGAGGACCGGGAAACTGAAGCGAGAAAAGGGTTAGAGAGGATGAAAACATAGGAAAGTTAAGTATGTACAATGCAGCGACGATACGTTGAGTCCAATAATCAGGACAGTCAAAAATCAGTTTCAGTTGTCTAAATTCATCAAAATCACGAACCTGAACCTAAACGAAAAATAATTTTGATGAATGAAAACTAATTCAAATTAAATTGAACTAAAACTTCTGCAATATAATCTAATTCATCTAATCCCTAAAAAGAGGAAGGTTCCAGGTTCGAGTCCTTTCTCAGACCTTTTTTATGTCCGTTTTTTCTTGGGATTTTTCCTAGGTGCACACTTTTACGCGCAAGGTCACCCTTGTAATTCATCACTACCAAAGGGGCAAGGAAATTTAGGAGACGAGACCCTTGTAGAAGGGTCCCCAATCTGGACTACCCGAATCCCTGAGGGGTACGGAAATCTTTACCAGGGAGTACTGAGATAGTTAGTAAACGATAATGCTATTGACTGCTAATAACGAATATTGAAGTATTACAAAATCAGATTTTTTACTGAAATTCTAATGTCTTTCTATATTGTTGTTAACAGTTAGATGCAACTGTGGCCAAAGTATCTACATTTTCAAATACATTGCATAGTAAACTGAAGACTTCTTATCATAATGAATAAGGGCAGAGGCGTAGTTAAAGGGTTGGTTTTGGGGGTTCAATCCCCCCCATTAGAACTATACGAGAGTTTGTACTCTCGCATATAACCGTTAGAAACGCCGCTAGAGATTCGCAGGGAATATTTGTAAATGTAAATCTGATTCCATCTTTGTTTCATTTAGGGCAGAAGTTTGCCTGCCCTTTGATTGTAGGCAATGTAGTGTTCTTAGAATTTAGAATTTTACCCCGCGAGCCGCCGATTGGCGTATAGCAGTGGGGCAGGCTCATAGCTCTTCCGATTAAAATACTAGACTAGATGATTGGATTTTAAACTATTTGGCCATCGAAAATGAAAACACTGTAGACTCCGTCCAAAAAGTGACGGATATAATCCAATTATATGCAACGTACACCCGAAAGTTGGGTTTCAGCCATAAAATCTGATTCTCTAGGAGAATTTATACGACGTAGAATCGACCAGTTTGGTATTTATGTATTCACAGCGGTTTATTCCTCTTCGATCGGAGAGTCCGGGTAGAAAAGGGACAAGCAAGTACTTTGGACACTAGAGATTCAAGCATACGGATATTGGATCATCAATATCTCCAGAGAGCTGGAGAGGTACTCCTCAATATTTGCGTGGACCAGCGGGATTTTTACGTCCCAAACCTACATTACGGTGATGATGTTTCATAAAAACGCTCCTCATCTCCCCTGAGGCTGAATATCCCTAAAAGGAACCGCTGTCACGAGCTGATACTCCTTTAAGGTGAAGCACTATCACTCTTTTCATTCTTGAATCTATGATTTTCGAACCTTGTTTGGTCAGAATTATCGATATCTCAGCACTGTGTAAAGTAGAAAGGGAAGAAAAAGCAGAAACAAAATAAACAGAAATGATTTGAACAGCTCTTTAGCTCTGGAAGGATTCCATATTGAGGAAATATTTTAAATTGACTGCTCGTTTTCGTTGAATTTGGACTGAAATCCTGCATGTAAGTTCATTAGAAGCAGAAGATAATGATGGCGTGTTCTAAAATGAGATCGTTCCGATTATTGCATACTTGAATAATAATTTATATAAGTCATGTGTTGGCGAAAATGGGTAATTCCGCTCCCGCGAAAGAGATGCATTGAGATGACATTAAAACGAAATATTTGGAGTCAGAAATGAGCTTAACGATCTCCTGGTCGAGTTTAGTTTGATGAAAAATCTTCACTCACGAAATTTCTCTATGTTGCCTATACTATGAAAATCGACAAGCAATTTTAAGAGAAAAAGTGGAATTGAGATTAGCAGAATGGAAAGGGAAGAGCTAAACTTCAAGAAGTATGATTTTGTGGGTCCAAATGAGAAAACTGAGCGTAAATTTGTCAGACTATTAAATATTTAACAGAAGTAACTTTACAGAAGTAACAAAATTTACCCGTTCATTTCCGAGGTTATGAGGACCTACGACAAAGTCATTTTGATAGTCAGATTTGATAGTAGAAACTTTATTTAAATACCCCCTTCGTAACTGAACATTTGTTTACGTACTTACAATATATTTTATGAAAATCATACTTTTCGGAATATTTTCTAAATATCTAATATGGTTTGAGTATAGTACCCAAATACTTTCACCACAGAGGGTCCAAGCACATCAGAAGATGAATTATGAAGAGAAAAATCAATTTACGCTACCGACGTCAAGTGTTCAGATTTCACCTGAAGTTAAGAAAAGGATTCTTGTTTAATTTACTTACATGCTTTTGTTAGCCGTAGTTCGATTAATTTTAAATTATCTGAACGATTTTCTTTGAAACTTTTATATTCTAACAAATTTCGTATCTAGACTAACGAACCGTTCTATATACAAAATTTTTCCTCACTCCATTTTACCTCTAGATCCGAACTTAATTTCGGGAATCAAGGGAATATCACGGAAAACTGGGTTTCGAGTAATGAATTTCGAGCTGGAACGAATTAAGTTCGTATGCATAGTTCCCACTGTGCAGGAAATGAAATTTCTTTTCAGACATATGAGACACTCAAGACGCACAGTGGGCTAGAATCGGAAAAAGCTAGCCAAAAATACACAAAGGTTCGTTGGTTAGTGATTCTTTTCAAAACCGAGATCGTCATGGAGGTCTGTGGCCCGCCGCGAGGATTTGGCCCATGCAGCGATGTCGAAAAGTCTATTTTATTATCGGCTTCGCAAATGGTCGCAGGATTCTCTTCCAGATTCCTCTTCAGAAAGCTTTAAAAAATATCGTGGCATAAGGTAGTCCGTGTCTGTCGATTTCTATTTCTACTATTTTCCTCGATTTAGGTAAAAATTTGCTCCAAAATAAGGTCCCGCCATTTTGTTTTCATAAAGTATGCACATATTCAACCATGGTCATTAAAATCTACTAAATAAAGAATAAAGACATTAATAGCATGTCATTACATTTTATCTGATTATTTTCCTCCTCTGGGTTCAGCACCGGTTTGAAGTTGAAGAATTTCGCGAGAGGCTTTTTTCGCTAAACTGTCAATGTATGACCCCCTGTATCATTGTGAGGCGTTGAAGTTAACATAAATGACTCGCATAGTTGTGTGGAGAATTTATTCAGGAGTAGCCATGCGAAGTTTCAAAGTACTCACTCAGAAAAACCCTTTTTGTATTTTTGGCTAGCTTTTTTTTCGATTCTAGTCCACTGTTGAGACGCTTTGAATGATTTCAGTTCTTCAGGGTTTGAGAGGAAAAAAGTAAAATGAACGGTATATTTAACGATAGTGGGAACTAAATTGGGGATAATTTAAGAGGACAAGGTGGTTTCCGTCAGCTCTCCTTGTGATGCGCATGCAGTAGAGGAATAAATAAAACGGCTTTGAGGTGTTTTTATCCCTCGCTCACCCCTCACCGTGAGTAAACAGGAGAAGGGAGAGGAAAGAGAGAGAGGTGACATCAGACTCTGAGAATAAGTGGCCTATCCTTCACACTCAAAAGGGGAAAGGGGTGTTTTGTTTCGCGTAACTCTCTACACTGCGTAAAGACCTCTATGAAATACGCTACCAACCCACGTTTGAAGGTACGCATCTCCACGGAAATACCCAATGAACGGAAATGAAAATTGTGAACGACTTCAGCGGATCATTTTCAAAAATAATATTGATCTGATATGAGATGGAATCGCCTTTTTGGTGGGTATTGAAATGCAATCAATGCAATGGCACATTCAATGTGTACTTTGAGACGGTGCGGTTTAGGTTGATCATTTGAATTGTTTCTTTCTGATGTATAAAATTCTACGCGTACATTAAGATGCAAGGCATACGTATGTATGACACACATGAACACTAATAGATGGCGAACGAGCTCCCATATACGTTCTCCATTAACTGACAGAAGGCGCGGCCGTATACATTTTTTCAAAACACGCGTATCATATTCATTACTTTTTGGCTGGTTTGTCAATATTTTAGGTATTTTCCCAGAAATTTAGCATTTTTAGCAGGCTTTTCAACTAGTTTTAAAATATATTTATTATCCAAATATAATTATTTGGAAGGGAAAATCGAAAGATATTGTTGCCATTTGGACAAGAACGCTTCTGTGGCTTGGCTGAAAGAAATATCTAGAAGATTTTTGAATTCTTTTCGATATTATTTTCCGTATTTATGGATGAAATTCAAGTATTTAGTACGTCTACCATATCTTGGAAATAAAATGTTTAACTGCGCGAAGACGGACAGTAAATGTGCCTAGCTTTAGGTTCTTAAAGTGTAGAGCATTGAAATTTTACTGACTTTTTACAATGAAGACACGGCTTAAGATGATTCTATTTGCAATTTGACGAGTTTAACTTATGGTAATCGTTCAAAGAAGGATATTTGATCGAAATGCTTTAAATTTTAATAACTGAGTATTGCTGATAACAGACTACCATGAAAAGTTAACTAAAACAAAAATGTTTGACCTGAAGTAACTAAAAATATTTATCAGTTTGCTCATGAATTTGAGTACTAATGTGACCATCGTGCGATTTAAAAATTGATGTTTAATTGTTAATTAAAGTGTTATTACACTCATCTATACATACACACAACATGCAGAACTATGATTTCAATAGGTAAAAACTGTTAAATAATGGATGGCTATGGATGCAAGTACGCTTGCGAAACCGGTCCTGCGGTAAAGTTTCTCTGGAAAAGAACTAAAACATATAACGACGTCTTTCCCCAAAATCACGCCTTCCCGAATCGATTTCATTATCTTTAATGTTGTGTTCATAAATAATCCAGCCTAACCAACAGATTAATGTTTTCTTTCTTTACGGAAATGTAATCCTCCCATTAGGGAAGCACTTTTATGAAACCCACGACAAATAATCGTGAAAGAAATTTCGAGCGAATTCGTAAAATTAATCTTATATTACTGGGTACAGATCTACAACAGTTATTTTCTCAGGGGGCATAATACGGCATATTCTTCAGATCTTCTCCGAGAGGCTCTCTGAACTTTATCACTCTCTTTTCACTCCAACCTTTATTCGTTATTACACCACTTCAATTATTAAGAAGACAGGAAAAAAGCCACTTCCTCTTGGAAAATCACGAGCAATTTCGATTTAAGACATTTTCCTTTTTTTTCTAATTAGCTGAAATGTTTTTTAAGCCTTAAATGAGGCAAGTAAGCTCTTTAAGAGTGTATTTTAAAACAGATGTTACTCCTAACAAATTAAGGTTGGAATTACGTTCTGCTGATTAAATATATTCAATAAATCAAGCTCAGAATTAATTAAAAGAGACAAGGAACGTACTTGCCAAGGAGAATTAGACAGTGTAAAGAGCGATAAAGTAACCACTACGACAAAAAAAACTGATAAAAGAAAATCGTGAAACCAAGATAACTGAAATAAAAACTTCGAAAATAACGAGCAAACAAAGACGTAAAATGAATGGTGTTTAGAACACGAAGGAAGGGAAAATAGATTAACGAGTGTCGCGAGGCGAAAATAACGAAAGAAAAGAGTTAAAATATATACGAGAATCAACGAAGATATTTTATAAAATATAGCCTGGAAAACAATAGCGAACGGACCGCAAACAGAGAACCACAAGCAATACACGCAATACGATCTAGAGGAACTATAGAAATTTGTTTTATTGATAACACTGACTGTTTTCCTCCTAAAATCCGTGTATGACACGTTTAAAGGAAATTGCTGAATAAATGCCTTTGTCACCGTAGACTAATGTTATGTTATAGAATCCTCATTAACATAACACTACAAGGAAAGAACCTCTCCTGTGAACCTATAAAACATAACGTTGCTTAAATAATGAAACAGTACATAAGGATTACTGTTTTATTTACCCGAAGAGCATAGTAAGGATATATACTATCAGTATATATCCTTACTATGTACACTTAGGTGTACACAGTACACAGTAACCACAGTACACTTAGGTTATGCTTCAAGAAAATCACCCTAAGCAAAAAATTGAGCAGAAATCATAATTCAGTTCCTTACAATTATTTGAACAATGTTCTTGGCTTACTTGACGGGCCAATGTTATTTTACCTCTGTTGACCATTAACTAGCTACTATCTTGCTGCCCATTTTGCACATACCTATTCAATAAATAAGCTTATTACTTAAGTGCAGAGTAACACCTGATATCCAAATAATTATATGTAATAAAGAAGTATTTTCTTCTACATATATAAATTGTGGTAGTACTGTAGTAATATCATTGTGTAGTCCACAAATGAATTCCAAATATAATTACAAATATGAGTATTTTCACAATATCCTGGGCTTCTACTTTTTTGCCTACGAAACGGATTCCCATAGGAATTCGAGTCTTAACCAGAACACTAAAAGCTGCGACCTTCGTAAAATATACTGCTTACTTGAGATGGGAATGGATTTAAATGCAATTGAGCTATTTTCTAGAAATAATAAACAGATAAAAATTACGAGGAATAACAAGTGTGAAAAATAGCGACATGACTGGGACTCGAACCCAGGCCTCCCACTTTCCGGGCAGGTATTCTAACCACTGAACCACCATGCCGCGACTCTTCCAATTTAAGGGAATCCTTTGTGAGCAAGGTGAGCAAGAATACCTGCTCGGAAAGTGGGAATCCTGGGTTCGCGTCCCAGTCATGTCGCTATTTTCCACACTTGTTATTCCTTGGGATTTAGCCGCACGGCTTTACTGTGCAAAGTATTTACACCTCACATTAATCCTTGAGACAAAAATTAATAAATTTTAAAAAGCATTCGCACATTTGCTCAATTATCGACCACTTCGAATTCGGTGAAATAGAAAGCATATCCCCAATAACAAAAACGTTCGACCGAATGTGAATGTAATTCACAAAATCGTGAAAAAACATACACCAAAAAGCAAATGTGCTAACGGTACGTAATAGAGATTGGCTGGAAATAAGCATGGATAGTTGTCTCGCAGAGTGCGATCTAAATTCCTTTGGAAAGCTACTGGGTAACCAGCGGCCCATTCGGGTGTAATCCATCCACGCCACCTACTGTCGCTATGCGACAGCAGAGCTGCAGAAATCCCTCAAAGCAGTATTGGAAGAAATTTAATCTTCTCTCATACATTTCTTCACTCAACCAATCACTACCACACCATTCCCAATGTTGACTATCCCGTGGGTAATTGGTCCTTTTTTCGCCGGGGTCGTTACACGGTCAAACGATCCCGATTCGGTAGCGACATATTCGGGAAAAGCGGATATTGACACAGCCTTTCTCCGGGTAAGGGACTGCTTCCCGGGCGATGATGACATAAGAGGATAGGTATCGGAGCGGAAGGGCGGTTGAGAAAATGGGATGGGGCAGACACAGAAAGGAGCCTCCGGGGCTAAAGATATGGAAATATCGTTTTCACCGCACTGAGAAGGATTGAAAATGAAAACTCGGAAAATATTACGAATCGACGAGCATTGACGAGTAAAAATTGAATGCCATTAAATATCAAACTCCCGAGGAAATGAAACGTTTTTAAGGAAACGAATTTTTCGACTGGAAATCTTTTGAAAATACTGGAAAATTTACCAGGTCTGTTACATAAAAAAACTAATTTCCTCTAGAACTGTTAATGAAATACACTTAAGTCATGCATATTGAAGTGGTACATACACAAATTATTCCACAAAATCTCAATGAGGTGCTCTAAATATTCATCAACTATTATTTTATTTCCCGAAGCCTAAAATGAGGTGAATATTTTACAAAATAATATAGTAATGTAGTAGTTATAATAATATATTTCATTATAGATACAATAGCAGAAAAATAGGAATATTTTACATGACATCATTAGAAGAAAATATTAGAAGTGATATCTTATAAAAATCTGATATGTACAACACGAAAAGGTTCCTCAAAACTTGATTAAAAATCGCTCCAAATTACACTTATAGCTTTAAAATTAATCGTATGATTATATACACGTACATTACGAAACAAACAAGCAATGAAATGAAGAGCACACGTAGTTCTAAATAAGAACAAGGCAGTAATACTTAAATAAAGTCGTTATGAATAAATTCTTGGGTCAAACAGATTGCCTTACCAAACTTACGTGTTTGGTAAAACTCGTTTAATAAACGTGTATAGTTCTAAAAGTTTGTTTCATTACACGAACGATATTACCCGTTATAGAAGCAAACAATGTAGCGAAAAAGTGAGGAATAATCAACATTTTATAGTTAAACCAATTAAACGGAAAATACTAAAAACATTGCAGCCAAAATTGACAAAATACCGGAGGTTTAATCCGAAATCACTACAATTTACGAGACATTGCTTGCAGAGAGCACGGCAGAATTTGTGGAACCAACTTCAGTACAAACAGCAGTTCACTACCCATTTCCGGCAAAAGATTTACGTTAAGAATAAAAACGAGACTACAGAGTTCTTCACCAACAACTAGCCTCGCTTTTTCACATTAACTCAAACTTTATACCGAGCTGTAAAACCGTAAAGATAACATTAAAGGAGTTGCATTCAAGAAGGAAACCTCAAACGTTAGAACTCCTTGACGCGAGCTAATTGTTTGGAATGAAAGCGCTCTTGCCTGCAGCAATTTTTCCTCTCGGCTACCGCTCCGCCGGCAAAGGAAGGCAATGAGACATACTTTTACGTTTGTCCTCCAGCATCCTTTGCGGTCCTCGGAGGGAGAGAAGTGGAGGGAATGGGTGGAGAGCTGCGCAAATATCATGGGACAACCACGAGAGAGGATGTCGCTTTATAATTTTCGACTCTAGCCCTGCTATCACTTTTTTCGTCCAAACTACTCGAAAAGACCCCTCAAGTACATAAACACGTGTAAGTACCGTTATGTACATTTTCTTTGACTATTCCGAATGTTGTTTTTCCCCACCTACCGGGCCCGGGTCGAAATATCAAGGTCCTTTCTGTATCTAAGCGGTTATGTAATTTTCCGAGGTTATTAAAAGTAGTGGTGGTGCTTCCTCCGTTTTTATCTCTGTTTTTAAAGATACCTCTTAAATTTCCCTTCTAAACTGATACTTTTACATTTAAATTGATCATCGCTTAAGTTGATTTTGAGTGTTCATTAGCTCATAAATCATTAGAAACTACTCCTATACCATCGACTCGATCAAAAATGAAGTAGTGTTACACACGGCTACTTCGCAAAATACTTAGCAAACTCTAATAATTTGATCTATATTGGTATTAAAGCACAAACTAAGCTAATTGCTGACTTTCACTTTAAATCGAGTTAACTCATGTCAGTATGACCCACTTTAATCATACTTTAAAGAATGATACAATTTAAGTTTTACTTTTGAAGATTTCATTTCCTATGCAGTTTTCATCTCTTGGGCTAACTAAAAAACTTACCGGATAGAGAACTCTTAAGTAGTGGGCCTCAAACATCACGGTAAACTGCATAGGGTAACTTTTTATTTCATAGGACGCGATATTTTGGCTGCAAATTATCGCATACAAGAGTCTAACACGTAATACTCGTATATTTGACGTAGTAGTAATGTTTCGCTCTTCAACTGAAGAAAAAACTTCTGTCCAGTGTAAGCATTCGTTTAACATTCATTCTGTCAAATAGCTTAAAAAAAGCTATCTATACAAGGGAGTTATAGAAGCATTTTGTTAATAAGAAACCTTCGCGCGTGCTCTTGCTTGATATTAACATGCCCTACAATAACATCGGAAACAGTTTCAAGTATTACCCTTATCTATTTTCGAGGACAAAAACATAGCTTACCATTCCTTGGGAAATATCCGCAAGATCACACTGCACCTCACGGAGCAGATATTGACGTGGGCGAAACGGACAAAAGTACATGTGGTATCGACGAAAAGGAGACTGATTTGAGTATAGCTTGCAAAAACTTCGATCGATAGAATCTACTTTGAGTCATTTTTCTTTGAGCCAACTTTATCTATCATTATCAAACATTCTTCAAAATACCTACTGAATGTAATCTATAAAGACTTTGTTTTCAACACAGACATTTTAGGTTAACAAGACCGAAATATAAGTACAACCTATGTAAGGATAATAAACCATGGCAGTAAAATCTGTCTGCAGACGGATGTCTACAGACATCTACATGTATCTCTTAAGGGTACAGAAATTATGGGAAGAAGACAAATTAAAGTGAATGCCATTCTAATGATTTTGTGGAACCAGAGGTACTTACTTAAGGTTGTATTATATATATATATATATANTATATATATATATATATATATAATAATTTTTTTGGACAGAATTGGAAAGGGGTTGGGAAGGCCTAAATCCTAGGTCGGATTGAAAATGGCTGATGATGATAATATATACGAGTATACCGTATCTGTTCATATGTACGAACAACGTCTTTTATAGGGTAAATGTAAATTGGCTTGTGTTTCTATAGCAGCCTACAAAGGAAAATGAAAAAGCTATTTAAAAGAATGGGCAATGTTTGATTTCACAGATGTAGAATTGATGAAAGGGCCGTATGCGGATTACGGGTTGGGTCGGGTTCACCGTCCCAGAACATACACTTAAATTAAATCATAGAACTTAAACAATTCATCCGCATTTAAACGCTCGAATGCGATTTCCATGCCGTGAGATAATTATCGCTCATGGTTTGCGACCGAAGATAGGTGTTGGATCGTTCCGGTGTATATCACGCAAAAGAAGACCCCTTGATGTGGACACAAATAAGGGTGCAGGGATGGAAAGATGAGAGAGCTAACGGTGTTGAGAAAGAGAAAGAGACGGATAGGGTTAAAGGACGCAGGGTGTGGGGAGCCGAAGAGGAAGGCGACGGGAGAGTGGAAGGGCTACAGAGTGGCGCAGGGAACGGGTGCGGTCTCTTCGGCAATGCGGATGCCGCCGTCCCATCCCTTCCACTCCCTCTCCACGGACCCCTGCTCCAACCCTCTCCTCCCCTTACCCGCATCCCTGGCTGCCCTCCCCCTATATCTCTCTCGCCCCTTCAGGATTGGATAATCGAGTCGGCAAACGGACGGTGAGGGAGAGCCGCGTGTACAAAAAAGGAAAAGGGCTTTAGTCTTCTATTCCCTCCTTTTCCACTTTCCTTCTCGATAGTCCCATCTCCTCTTCACCGATATTTATCGATGGAATCGCGGAAGAAGAAATGCAGAGATACCGAGGAACCTAACGGGATGAATTGAGAACGCCTTTTGAGGAAAGATGATGGGAATCGTGTTTCCACACTTTTCCGTCCCGATTCGATTAATTGACTGCGACGAAAGTTTTCGCAGTCGGAATGAAATTGGTGTTGCTCGTTCTCCCGAAACCGCGATAAATGTAATGGGTGACGAAGACTGATTCGTTGGAGTTTTGTCCACCCCATTCGAGCGTTCGCTCCGTATAAATCGAATCTAATGCTTAATCGAGGAGAATCATTAGACGTGGCAACTTAACAAATGAATTTACCCAAAGACATGCATAAGCATACATAGGACACGTCAAAAACCAAATTTTACAAGTTTAACCAGCATAATATAATCACATTTAAAGCACAACTACATTAATCACTATTAAGTCAATACAATAATAATTACAACACGACAAATGCACCAGATTACAACACTTATTGACAATTACACACTCCACTCCTACTATACATCAAAAATGCTCTTCATTAAAAATTCATCCACATTATAAAATGCTTCAGCCAGGATATATCCTTATAATTGTTTACGAAATGGTACCTTTCTATTATTTTTAATTGAGGAAGGTAATTTGTCATTTTTTTTAAATTACTTCAAATCTTCTTCCTGTTAAACTGAGCCTATGGGATGGGATCCTCAAGTTCCCTCTTCCTCTAGTTAAGTGACCATGCTGATTAACGAACGCGACAACAGAAAAAAAACGATAATTTTCACCTCGATGTTTACAGAAGCTTTTCCAAGTAATAATTCGCGATACCCAGTTAATTAATTCTAAAGTAAATGAGCATGAACGTCCATATACTGCTGCGAATTAAATTACGTAATCAATGCGGGAAAAAGTGGTATTATTCCAATTCAAAATTTAAATATCAATTTATTATTTATTATTATAGTTATTTAGCATTGACCTCTTTCAAGTAAAACATTATGTAGTAGCGCTCTTTGGTAAGCGCATAGTCTATCAGCAGAATGTTCGCCTTATTAACGCTTTGGCATCTAGTAAGAAACCTGTGAGAGAAAATGGAAGCAATAGTGTCTCTAGTGTGTTGTCCATTGATATCTTTGCTTTTGATTCTCAGAAAATGTCGTACAAATTCTAAACAAATTGAACTTAAGTTGAGGATGGAATCGTTGACATTTTACACCGAGATCATGACAAAAATCAAGAAAAACCTCATGATTGCACAATAAGTCATTAAGTTCTGACTTTAGGGTGTTTTAGGGTAGGGGAAACAATCTTTGAATCCAATATCTTATAAATACAATGACAACATAAGATGTTATGCTTCGTTCATAGCATACATTTTTTATGAGCATCCTGATGATTCTATTCTATCTGACTCCAAGGACCTATTTTCTCCCCTTCAAGCAATATCTTCTTCTAAATGGCCCACAAATAACCGAGCGATTTTCCTCAACCTTTTACTCTGCCTTTTCTCGCTGCGGGTGTTTCCTGCGGTGATTCTACGCAATCAATACTAACCCCAGTTTTTACCCCAAAAAATAACTCTTTCCCAGCGTGTGTACCATTACTTAAACCCTAAACACTTTCAATTCAAATGCAAAAACGATTTTGAACAAATGACCAAACGGATCTAACCTCGCCCTTGAATATTTTAAATCGTTCCTCTTTCTTTGTTTATCCCCCCAAAATCTCTTTTATCCATTCCTTGATACATCCCCTCTCCTTTCCCCTTGATGCCTCCATACGTCACCATCCTTTCCAACTACGCCTTGCCACTAACCTTCCATTAACTCTTTTTTTATCGTCTCCTCCTTTTCTTCCGCTTGTTTTGTCATGTTATGTCTCAGTCACCTCCTTTTGGGAGCTACCCTCGTAGACAAGTCAATCGCAGAACATCAACCCCCTCGCTCCCTCTGCATCTTCCTTTCCCCTTCTATTCATTCCCTACCATTCAATTCTTCCTCCCTCTGTTTGCCTCCATGATCAACGTCTCTCCTCTTCCTCGTCCTCAATTTAATCTCCCAGTAAGGTTTTCAATCCTACATTACCGTTGTTTATCACATATTCCCACCCTTGAATATTTACCATGCACCATTAACTTATCAGAGGCAAATGTCATGTATATAGGAATCTCGTAATTCTTATTCATACAAAAATTAATCTTCTCTAGCGAGATTTGGTGGAATTCCATTATAAATGAAATAATAAATACAGCTTATTCCTACTTTATATTTATGGAAAAGTATAAGTTATATTTATTATTTTTTATTCATAACTTTCTTTTGACTTACTTATATTTGTTACCTGGTTTAGTCTCCATTTTTCGTCCATTTTTTACTGGATTTTCTAACCTATTTTCAAAACCAAGGCAACATTCTATTCTATTCCTTTCAAGGGATAATTTTGTATCCAAGTAAGTGTTTTACTATCATGCGTCGAATCTAAGGAATTTATTAACAACTCCTTACCTTAAGTACCTCGTTAAATTTGAATTATATTTCAACCGACCACACAAGCAAAATTGCTCTTCATTATATACTAGGCGGCTTTGAAGCATCAGCAATTTGAAAAGGAGGTTCCCAACCTATGGGTTCCAGCCTAATTTTAGGTCGCGGAGGAAAATTTAGGGGTTATTCGAAAACACGACATAACCGCATGATATAATACTGTTGTTATTTAACTCCAATACACAAGAAGCTATACACTTATGATAGCAGTACATATTTTTGTAAGCACATTAAGTATTTAATAATGCCAATATAATATATTCTTCCTAGGCACTATTCTCAAAGGTCGTCATGCATAATTTAGATGTTGCAAAACTTTCAATTTACTTCCCAATTCACACATTATCTAATTACTTCCCAATTTACACATTCGTTAGCAGAAGCCTCAAATACGCCGATCGACTTACCTTTGTATATGAGCTACGTGTATGAAACTTTCGTACTCTATTCTTTTACTTTCACAACAATCCGTAATTGGGAATGAAAAATGTAGTGTTAATTTTCAAAGCGATATGTAACAACTATATACTAGTGCTTGGCGTTAGTTTATGATATTTCTGAAGAGTTTAAATGAAACTTCTTACTGCTCCCGTACCTTAAAGACATTAAGTTCGCTATAGCACGAGGTTTAGTCCCGTCTATCTTAAAATAACGCTATTAGGAAGGAGCAATTTTTTTAACTTTTCTACTCTAAAAACTACGTTCTATCTTCTCTATTTTCCCAATTTTCAATGTCGTAAATAAACGCATCCGCTCATGTGCCACTCTATCTACGTAAATCCCTTATTCCTTCTTCCTAAGTTTTTTTTCTGGACTTTATTTTTCTCCACACATACCTTGTCTCCTCCTTAACATCTTTATCTTTCCACCCTCCCCATTTCTCAATCCATTTCAGTTTCCTCAAGCCCCTCGTTTGTTCCCCTTCATCTGTCCCTACATCAGGCTTCCTCCATATATACTTCTAAACCCAACTCCATTTCTATCGTCCTCGACGCTCGACCCTTCTTTTTACCTACTCCCAATTCTATCATCTAATACTCCCAATTCTATAATCTCCCATCTTTTATGTTTACAATTCCCTGAGTCTGCCTGAAATCCTCTTTTCTTTTTTGGATTTATAAGTAGGTTCCAAAGTGTGCATAAGTCTAACTATGGAAGGTATTATTTTAACGCAGGGATCCCGGATAGCCAAGTGGACTACGCGTTCGACTTCCGCGGAAGCAGTCCCGGGTTTGATCCCCAGTGCGGGACTACGTGCAAAATGACCTCAGCTCAGTCGAAGCATTTTAAACAATACTTCCTCTGCATAACGTATTCAGCATATGACTCGTTTACGCTTCAAATTATTTCATTCTTGTCTATTTTATGCAAAGAAAAATCAGCGGATAGCTCACAAATAATAATTAATGAAATGGATTATGAGAATAAATGGTCCGTTAAATACATAGATATGTCTAAATGCAAAGCCGAGCAAAAACAAAGAAGAATATCAAATCCTTTAAATAAGTTACATGGATCAGGGTGACATTATTTTGAATTAAATATGAGGTAAATGAATTTTCCAGGTATTTTTAATGTACTTTCGCAAGCGTTTGCTGAAGACTAGAATTCATTCAATTTTTGTAACACAACACCCATCATTTACATTGCAACTCTAATCGCCAAATCCAAAAAATAGTCAGCCCGTTCCTAAAGTTCTGGCATTCAATTTTGCGATGCTATTGCCGAGAAAACTGACTCTAACAAAGCGTCGCATCCCACGTACTGGGAACATAAATTCAGCTTCCGGAAAACTCTCCGACTTACACGAGATGAAACACGAGGGCTAACTCGAGTTTTGTCCCAGGAATAAGACAAGGAGGGAAAGTTTGGCATTCTTGCGACTAGAATTTCCATGTAATCTTTCGGGCGAAGTGATATTTAATCTTCGAACGCACCCTTGCGACATGCATGAGTGCATTTTCCATCTAACGTCGAGAAAGTATCTCTTCCGCCTTTTTCTTTCTGCATTCCTTATTCGATTTCCCACTCCTGTCGCCCTCTCCATCTTGCCCTCACTCCTTTCCAAATGCCCTTCCTTACATCTGCAGTTGACCTTTAGATATCCAACTATTCCTTTGTGTTTCTTTCCACAGCTGTCAAGGAACAACTTCTTTTGCTAATCCGTCTGGACTAGCCTCGACCAGAGGTTCTTTCCCCATTGAGTCAGTTAATTTTTAGAGTGAGATTATCCTTCATGCATTTGTGTCCATTTCGCCGAATCCGAAGCAATTTTACGAATAGTATTTTATCAAAATAAAGACTTCAAGTAATAAAAATAAAAATAAATAAAAATATTTAAAATAATTTTTAAATAAATAAAATTCACAGTCATAGGCGAGGTCTTGTGGAAATCCATCATGTAAAACGAACCGAGGCGTTTTACTTTTTCCCCAAAAATATTTTCATTTAATGACTAACATGACCAGGTTTCCACGAATAATGATGATGATGACCTGATGATGACGATTACTCATGGAAACCTGGTCGTGTTAGTCATCAAATAAAAATATTTTTGCGGAAAAAGTACGCCTCTGCTAAAAAATAAATACACTGGATGAATTTATACATTAAAGTAATTACTATTTAGCTATTTGCCAATAGTTTACCCTATCTTAGCAGGTTCCTCAACTAGTAATTTAATTAAAGTTTCACTCCAAATGTTCCGCAAAATTTTTCTATAATAGCTCTTAATGGATAATATGATCCTCGGTTTAAGCTGCCTTTTCGATTAAAAATACTTCACAAACTACGAAATGAAGTTGTATATTCAAATTAAATTGAAGTACTTAAGTAATTATTGTCGAAAGTTATCCATTTTAAACACAAAGAAGAACGAAAAGCGTGTACTAAAATTGTCGAATAATATACGTTTTGTGTTCTTCTTGGAGTTTAAAATTCAGCGTAATTTAATTACGCATAGAAATAAGGAAAACTTTTACTACGCCACTCTCTTGTTATAAATATTCTAATAAAACTTTCAGATTGTATCCCTCGGAAGAGCTCCCACGCACACGTTTTCCCAGTCACCCTAATGTTGAATACAGAATAATTTGCTGAGATTGAAGTTAAACAACTTTACTCAGGTCACACGACGTATTTCTGGAACCGGTGAACGAATTCCGATCAAACTTCATATTAATGAGTTTTACGTCACATTGACGGCAAATTAAATTTCCATCGAAATTCCTGGAAGAGGTGAAAACCTCCAGTGAAGGTCAATTCCAGTTTTATTGTTCGGAAGGAGACTCTCGACTTAGAATTCTGGATCTTGTGACCTAACTCACCGTGTTATGTAGGAGGTAAACAGTAACTTCCGAGCTGACCTTAATACTATGCTAGAGCTACATTTCCCGACATTTCCAACGATTTTTAAGTAGAGGCAGAGAGTGCATCAAAGTTCCATTCGCAAAAAGTTAACATTTGCGGTAAATTTCAAGCAACTCAAAGATGCCAACACCAAACAAAGACAAGCGAAATTTTTATATCAAATTTTAATTATTTTAGCATATCTTATTGCATATCATACTTTATTATTATAATAATATGGTTTTACAAACTATCTCAACCTGAAATTAGTAAAATCTTCTCAATAATATCATTTATTTAATATTTATCGTGAAACTGGAACAGATATAAAACCATATATTACTTTTCATCACTTTCTTTCATTTGTTAAAGTTACCATTTAAAAGACGCGATAAATTATATCTAATCCGAGAAGCAGAATGATACACTTGGTAAATTTTCCACACGGTTTTTATTAGCGATCGATTTCGTAAGTTGACTTACATCTTCTTACTTACGAATTACATGAAGATGTAAGTCAACTTACGAAACCGGTCGCTAATAAAAACAGTGTGGAAAATTTACCATGCAGAAATTGTATCATTCTGCAATGGCTTTCCACGAAGTCACGCCTGCCAATATCGATTTTACTAATCCGAGAAATTAAATAAGATCAAGTTAGATATTCTAGCGAAGATTGCTGAATATTTCATCTTTCTTTATTTTTAATATCCCTTCCCGCATGATGAAATATTAGAAACGTGACGTGGACTTAAACCAAGACAACCGTTTGCTTCTGCATCTAACTTACCAATATTTTCTGATAAATTTATCCAAGATAAGAAAGCTTTTTCCGTTCAGGATTCGTTGGTTAGAGATTCTGATGGCTTAAAAGCGTAATTTAGAAGACGAAGATAAAAAGAAAATGTCGAACCATCTCACCCATATCTCAATAAGATAAGAAATGAGAAAATAAAAGATTAACAATTGTTAAGAAAATACTACTGCGCAGAAATACCATAAGCATAATACTTATGAAGAAATTTGAATTACTTATAGAGAATAAACATTTCTATTAAACATCCTATAGTTATCCAATCTAATGTTTAAATATATTAAATACTATTTTCCATTCCCGAATATATAACTTGGTTGTTATACTCACTCATCTCCAAATATTTAGCGCCGACTCCTCGCAGTCTCTCGTCAGGAACTAAATTTTAACTGTGATTAAGCTTTGTCATACAGCAAGTGCCTCCTACTATGATTTGCTTTAAAACGACAAGGAAACTTTTGATAGTGAAGAATTTCTTGCCTCGCAAACAGATTTAAATTATTTATCTTCATCCATTTGGAAACTGTGGTACAAATAACAATGAATTAAAGTTGAAATAAATGAGAAACAATGGACTTCGTATTTTCCACACTATTTATTGAACAATTATTGTTTAATAATAAATAATTAATAATTGTCGTTTAATAATAAAATCGTGCAGGAAATACAAAGTCCATTGTTTCTCATTTATTAAATGGCGTTCCACAAAGTAAGGTCCAATCATATTGATTATAAAGTTGAGCAAGTAACTTTAACGACAGCTTGCAAACTTTATCCCAAAAAACATTGCAACCTATTGAAGAATGGTGTTAACTATGGCGACGGTAGAGGCATAAGTCACAGACTACGTGAATGCGGATGTGATGACATGTGAAGCAGATAATCAGATTCTGACCTCCACAGCGAAGAAATACGAACTTTATACTTCGCAAATCTTTCGCAACAGCTGCCTATACTAAAGCAAAATGTTGTGCATGAGCAGATATAGAGTTATCAGAAATGAAATGGATATAGGAACAAAATAAAATATGAAAATGAAAACGAAGATCCAATTATTCATAATAGCGATAGGAAGATGGAAATAATTCGACAAAACTGATAACTGACGTACAACAACTGAAAGTGATAAACAAAAGGTTGACCATCTGGAATTTACATGTCCCAAACGCCGACAGAGGGCTTGCAGAGCGTGAAAGTGGATGCAGATGTATGATCTATCGATCAAAGTGAATACAAAGTGCCCAAGGAAGAATGGACTTCAAAAAAGTCTGACGGGACCGGGAACAGTTTCCCGGTCCCGTCAGACTTCTTCAAGTCAATTCTTCCTTGGGATTTTTCCTGGGGGCGCACCATCTTGCGCAAAATCACCCTTACCCGTTTTCCTGTGTTTACAACCTGAAGGGGGTATCCTTTCTATCACTTTGTGTGGCCGGTGCTTCTATAAAGCCGAGACCGCGAACGATGCCACCATGTGGACAAACTCGCAACGTCCTTGCCCACAAAGTCTCCCGAATGGCTCGGAGAAATGTTCTGCCGGGATAGCTCAACGGACAGAGCACCGGAACGATAATTGGGAGACCCGGGTTCGTTACCTGAATACAAAGTGGTTATCAAACGAGGAACGAAATGGCAGACCAAGGAAAATATAGGTGAATTTTTTTAATTTTGTTTTTTTTTTTAATGATTGAATTTTTTAATACCCATTGAAACAAAAGGGGAAAAGGAAAGGAACTCTGCTTTTATAGGCGGGAGACCTGGAACAAACCCAAAGGATAAATGGATGTGAAAGTCTGTCGTGGCCAGGAACCCGACCACGGATCCCGTCTGACTTTGTCACGCCCATTTAACCATTGCGCTTCTACCATTGAGCCATCAGCCCTCTTCATACTTCATTTATACCTTCATAGCAGCTCCTTAGTTATCCTCATTTCACACAATGGCGCACCCCGAAATTACGTCCTTCTTTTCTTCCAACGGCCATTTATATTGCACTTTGCTTAGATCCCTGCTTTCGTCCTTTCTTTTATTCGTCTTATTGTATTTGGTCCCGAATCACCGGTGCTCTTAAAAGATCCATATATCAGTCACCCCTGCACTTTGCAACCCTCTACTGCCAGAAATTTCTCTCTCTCACCATCTCTCTGTTAAAATTCCAAATTTTGCCCTAACCCTTTCTCTCTCTCTTGCTTTCTTTCCTCCTCCTCTACTCCATTAATTCCGTCATTTCCATTAATTCTCCGCTAACATTTCACCCGACGCCTCAATATGCGAAACCTCGCTCTGCGGCCCACCTTTTCTCCTTCCCTCTCTTTCTCTACCTCCTATTTCCCTCTCGTTCAGAACAAAGACTCCCGCTTTGGTTTCACGCTCTCGCTTTCTGAATAAAATTTTTCGGATTCTTTGCTTTTTCCACTGCTCTACCCCCGTTTGGGTCGATTACAATGTCCTCTTTTTCTCTCCTGAACCTACTTAATCCGGTTTCGCAGAATTTCTGCGAGCCCTTTTCCACGCGAGCCTTAAAATTTACGCGGGTTTACGTAAGTGCTGGACCACTGGAAAGGATGTTTGATTAGGGAAAGGGAGAGGCTGACTTTGAGTCGTGTTTTGAATATCTGTACTGCTATTTTTTGTGTGAGGGAGTCTATTCACATACTCGTATATATCTATACATACGTACATACTTATAAAACAAATTATGCTTCATAGAGAAATCTTTGAAAAATAAACCTGGTGGAGAACTGTCAACTCTTTAGAATAGAGCATATTTAACTCAATTGAACAGTATTAAACGAAAATCTTTTGGTTGCTGCAGCTTCGTGAAGTTTTCAAAAATCCAAAGATTAGAATTCAAGTGGCTTAAAAGACACTTGACCTGTCGAAGGAATTTCATTCTATGGAATAAGAAACAGCTACCGAATAAAGTATAGTATAGTATTGTTGAAAGTGCTTCGACAGCTTAGGTTATTTCGCACGTAGGCCCCCACCAGGAATCGAACCCGTAACCGCTTTCACTGAAGTCGAACTCGTTGCCCACTTATCTATCGGGAGCCCTTCCGAAGAAGTCTCATCGGTTTCGTATAAACACCGCACATAACGAGATCTGACAGAGTGGAGTGGTGTTGTTAAAAGTGCTTCGACAACTAAGATTATTTCGCATATATGGGATCCCTCCGAGAATCGAACCCGCGACCGCTTTCACCAGCGACGATCTTGCCCGATGAACGGAAGCCCGTTTTCCCACGAAATATTATATTTACAAACGTTATTAAATCTTCTGCAGTCATCTCAGCAACAAGCTCCTCCTTGGAAAAGAATTTATTTGCATTCCATTCGCTTGAAGTGTCCCACCTTCATGCTTTAAGGCCCAAGGAACTCACAGAACACTTCGTCCACAAAATTCGAACGCATAGATATACTACTCGCAAGACTGTAAGACTATTTCCGGGGCTCCTCAACGAAATCCTTAATCCCAATCACAAATCTAGCCCATCTTGCCAGTGCCGTTGCTTCCCTCTCATTGATTTCGTTCACGTTCGAGCTAATACCCATTTCATTCCCTCTCGCATTATCTTCAGTACGTTACTTTCTTCTCCACAGCCCTCCAATAACCATAACATCATCCCTACCTCTTCCATCCACGAACTCTTTTGCTCCACTATCCTGCTATTGCTCATTATTCCAACGATAGCTCCTCATGCTTCCTTCTATCCGAAATGAATTCAACCAAATTGCTGCTATCTCTAGTGCTGCTGAAAAGCATGGGGATTCTTCCATTCCATTTATCCATTCATTATGCGAAAAAATTAAGTAAAGAGCTCTCTTTCAAATGAAAATTATGAAAATAGCCAAGATCTGGTAAGATCGGGTAAGAATATTTAAAAAAGACACGGAAAGCACTGAGTTAATAGGGCAGGTTTATTAGTGGTGAGCAGGGGCGTAGCCAGGATTCGTCCATGTGGTTTTTAAATGGAGTAAGCACTGAATAGCCTACAATCCAATGTAATGAATGCTTCCATCCTAAATCAAATGAAAATATAAACGGGGTAGAAATAAATTCACTTGGTCAATATTCCATTTAAGTTTAATAATGTGACCGGTTTTGGACAGTTCTGTCCATCATCAGGTGATACGTACAGAATTGTCCGAAACCGGTCGTGTTATTAACCAAGTGAAGACCAAGTTAATTTATTTCTACCCAGTTATGGAATTTCACATAGTTAAGGCTTCTTCCATATAAAATATTAACTAGTTTATTTTAACATGAATACCCTGCAAATCTCCAGCAGTATTTATGTGGCATAATTGCGAGAGCATCCTCTCACATACTTTCGTTAATTCCAAGGAATGACGAGTGTTTTTACTTTCATTAACTGTAGTCTCGGTCCTCATGAGGGGGTTTGAACCCCCAAAACCACCCCCTTGGCTACGCGTATGGTGGTGAGATTCCAAAATGAAACGAAAAGGCCCAGTATTGTAATATATACTTAAAATTGAGTTTAACTGATGTTCAATTTAGGGCCCGGTATTCTCATGGTTTGTTAGAGTTAAAGTAAAGGTTGTAGTTAATATCCATGTAAATCTATCATATCATCATCAGCCATTTTCAATCCGACGTCGGATGTAGGCCTCTCCAAGCGCTTTCCAATTATCTCTATTCTGAGCCTCTCGTTGCCATGTTACCCCTAAATACTGAATGATGTCTCTGTTCCATCGGTCCCTTGGTCTTCTTCTTGGTCTCTTCAC
>KZ308395.1:433961-499839 GCA_000376725.2 Ladona fulva
TTAAATTATTTTGTAAAATATATTATTTCCGTTATAGAGGCTAAACTTTGCTTTAGAATATCCGTTGATTTTCCTTTCCTTCCACATCTTCAGAAAAGCTGTTTAATTTGGATTAACAAAATCATGCGCAATTTCTAGAAATCCCAATACCGCGTTCGATTTCGGGGAATCCCAATAAAACCGCGCAATACTGATGCAGCGTAAAGGGGAACAGTGTTAATCGGGGTCTCACTGTATAATTAATCTGTGTATTTTTTTATTCTGAAATTGGAATAATTCATAGTACGATCATAAAGCTTACTTCATGTCATAGATATAGAAGGTTATCTACATTTAATCTTAAAAGCGATCGTATTTATTCACCTATTCATGATAATCCTTAAAATACACATTTTTCGTTCATTTCATTATTCAGCATATCGTACAATTCACAACAAAAATCTTGAGGTACCGTCGACATGTGCTTTTTTACTATTTTTAATTAAAATATGCCACTAATATATGCCTGCAATATTATTTCCTTCTCGTTTTCTTTTGAAAGCGTTCTTATTTAATTAAACAGATCCTCTGGACGCATTCATTCGTGAACGTTTACAAAATAAACTGCTGCCTTATTTACCATTAAAAACGATGGCATCGAGTTATTTACTGGTATCCCTCATATATTTCTCTTTTAATCTTCTACCCGCTCTCGTCCATAATACCCGCGAAATTGAATTTCGGCCGAAAGGAAAATAAATAACGAATATTTTTCGAAAATTCAAACCTTACAGATCTGATACAGACTCTAATACTCTTCAAGCAAAAATGTATGGTAAATAATTGATTTAAGAGGAAAATGGGATGCTTCTATTTGAATTACAGCTCACGTGATGATCTCCATCACAAAAAAAGGATATGAGAACTTCAACTTTAGTACTCCATTTGGCTACTGACCTGCGCTGCCCTACCTCCACTATAATTTATTCGATAATTTTATCAAAATTCTTCAAATTGAGCCACCAAAAATTATTAGAAGTGCTTCGAAACTTCGAGCTAAAGGAATAAGTCTGTCACTTTATCTTTTTTTTCAAACAACCACGCAGAATGACACAACCCTCATGTCTTAAAAGATGGATACATAATTCTCCCAAAAAATTATAAATAGATTCGAATGTTTCGACTTTCTTCCTATCCAAAGCGAGACAAATGACAGCGTATTATAAGAGGTTATTGAGTTGTACTGTTCACATTCCTTTTGCCCTAAATTTTGAAATGTGAAACACATTTAATGACTTGACGGCAAGAGGACGATTATGAAACGTCTTAAGTTTAGTTATAGTAACTTTTACTCGTACATTAAGATTTCTTTCCCATTCGCGAATGAAAAATTAAAGAATTAAATTTCTTTCTTAAATATAAATTATGGCTGAAGCAAGACTGAATTACTCTCTTCAGAAAGCAAAATAACTTCTGAGTTGACGGCTTTTTATTGAATAGCGACAGCTTCGTATTTCTACTTATCGTGCAATACGTTAACATGTATGTTGTTAACGAATAAATAAATCATTCAAGTGATCTCTGAACGCATAAAATATAACTCTCAACCCTAGTCTTAATTAAATACGCGAGGAAATTTCATGATTTTTCGTTGAAGTTGTTGAAGTTGAAATGATTACCATGACATTGTAATTCAAATACTATAACGGATATCAAACGAAAATATTCTATGACTATTAACCCGCACTAACTCTTGATAAAGGGATAAAAAATAGGTAGTAAAGCGGCCAATGTACGACTTGAATCTTACTGTTAGTTTTGCTAAATAGATTTTTATCAAAACATAGTCCTAAATATCCACAAATCATCCGCAAAGGTCGGAGTGCATCCTCTAAACCAGGGATGGCGAACATATGGCACACGTTCCGAAAGTGGCTCGCGAGACAAATACTTTGGCACGTAGAGCTTCCAAAGCGCTAAAATTGCTATATATTCTTCACTGAAAATTTAAACTCTAGAGGAAATAAATGCGGACACCATTAATTAATAATGCTAATAAATAATTTAATCCGTTGATAACAATACTTAAAACTCATCGTTGACGTTCCAGCATAGACAAAGTCAGTATCTCATGCTTTGGTTTGTCACTCAATTGGCACGCAAGTCCTTCGTGCAGTCAAGTTTGGCACTCTTCAGACAAAAGGTTCGCCATCACTGCTCGTTATTTCTTCCTATTTCTTATTATTTTTAAATATTAGTTCTATTCCAAAGCATTTCTCTTACATAAGTGTATTTAGAGCCATTTGATTAAAAATTCTTTACCTCTGAGGTAGTTTCTTAGCAAATTTTCGACTGCTACTCTCTCAATATTGGGTTCCAGTAAATAAGAAGCATAAAATTCTCGTAATTGCTTGATCCGAGACAAAAAATACTCCCCTGCTGAACTCCTTTTGCAACTCTGAATTGTTTGCCAAAGAAACTCGAAAAAAAAACTATCCTAAAAGCAAATACCCCTTAAAACCAACCTCACAAACGAGCATATCACTCTCCAAATGATTGATTGCTTAAGTCAATCAACCGATCGCTACTTGGCTCGTTTCTCTTTTCCTCTTAAAGACGACGTCGGAGATAGAATTCATTGTCCCCCCCTTAACTCCCGTTTCAACCACGCGCCTTTTTCTCGTTCGCTCGCTTCAAAGAAAGGCCAATCGGCGATTATTCGAACCTTCATCTACCGCCAGCCGACCTTTAAATACAACCCACACATCACTGTCATCCACCTCCGATTCCCTCCTGTATCGCTTTACCTCCCTCCCGCATGAATAATAGGGAAGCCGGCGAAAGTTTAAGGGTGCGATCAATCCATGGAGATGGGGTCGAAAACGAACCCATTCATTTTCTATCAAACATCGACCGAGTAAAAAAGTTTGAAGGAGACGAGACGGTGGTAACCTTACAAAAATTTTCTTTCGATGGTAATTGTACGTGGAAGGAAATTCATCCTAATGAATTAAAATAAGCGATGGTCCTAATTAACGTCAGTGGAGAAAAAACAGGACTGATAAGCAACGAATCTAACAAAGTAAAATATATTCCTCTTTCGTAAACTTTCAAAGTGTCGCTTCACTAGGAATGTCCCTCTCTTCCACAGGTATCCGTACCTATTAAGAATATTTTTCGCTTCTCAATAAAATGTTTGGATAAACCGCATTGCCTTCTCGGAAAATTCAGTATTATAAACATCGATGGATTGAAATTGCACCTAAGTTAGGTGCACCTTACGTGTTAAATCAAAATGTCCACAAAGTTTGAGTAATCGTGCAAGTAAATATATAAAATCAATTAACGTACACATTCACTCATTTAAAGAGTGTCACCAATCTTTTTCATAAATTGCATCGAACGAAATAATGGCTGGTGGTTATGTTCGGTAGATGTTGGAATAAGTATTCTCTGGTCAAGTAAAATGAAGGAAACAGAATCGTACTTTTTCCACATCAATAATATTCTCTGGTCAACTTTGAGTATAGGAAGTGTTAAACAAGGATCTGCATCGAAAATACTCCCCTGATCAAAGTTTCCAAATCTTATGACTCTATCCGCTACCCCCAGTACATACCCATCTTATATCTGCTTCCATCGAATCCGTAATAAAAAACTACTAATAGAATCAGAACAACAACGCTTAAAAATTAGTTTCCAGCATTTATTCTGTAAATCGAGAAAGCGATTAATCAAATTTAAACTATCTTTGATCCTCAATTACAAATTGAAAATCGTTACTTGGGTACATAAACATATATTCGACTGTCGTATTATTAATGAGCGAGCGTATGAATTCATTTAAATTTCCTAATATAAAGTAAGGTCTTCTTACTAAGCCGATAATGACAAGACTCAAACATGTGATAATTTATATCGAAGTAAAGAGAAATGCAGTAATAATTTTTCAATTAACACACATTTGATACGGCAGATCTGACAGCTGATGCTCATTTCACGTCAGTACCTTTCTGTGTGGAAATATTGCACCAATCTTCTGCAACTTGTTTTATGTATGAAATTTTGGATGAAGAACGACAACGGCAAACCGATGCATAGATAAGTAAAATAATAATAATAATAAATCGTCTTTATTTACGGGCGAGATTGTATTATGTTGTTAATTATAAGCTATCAAGAAAGTAAGAAAAGTATTCGAGAATTAGAAAAAGTACAGAGAAAGGCGATACCTTTCGTAAAAAACTGTTGCGACAAATCAGTGAGCGTTACGCAAATACTTCAGAACGCAGAATGTGAAACTCTAGAAGATACAAGATTTAAACAAAGACTTAATTAATTTAATAAGTTCAGAGAATGCATATTCAGAGATGATGTGGCCGATAAGAGGCATCTTCCCTGTTACGTAGGCCGTTCTGATTCTGAGACGAAAATCAGACAGACTCTGGAACGAATGGATTCACAAATTCATTTTTTTCCGCGAACAATACGAGAAAGTAACCGATTAAGGAAGTAGAGTCAAGGTACATGCACCCCCTGCCACACGCCGAAAGGCGGTTTGCAGGGTACATACGTAGATGTAGACTTAATTTTGTGCGTGAGGGCCAGAATGAGAGAGAAAATACAAGGCTCGGAATGAAAGGAGAATATACTTTTAAGACGCTCTTTGAATACCTCTCTGGCTCCGGATCCCAGATACTTCCGATTCCTTCCTTCAGAGGAATAACCTTTAGGGTATCTAAGGTGGAGGAGTGAAGGAAGCGAGTTATATTTATCATCAACCTATCCGGTGGGGATCGTCTCGGGATAATAACGAGGAGTAACGAGCATCCCTCCCCTACCTGGCTTATTCACACCTTTTGAATGCTCAACACTAAGCACTTCCTGTTGATTACGATGAAGGAACCGAGACGTCCTTAAATGGATATTTTTTGTCTCGAAAAAACCTGATTTTTTCATAACAACGCCCAGGACCGAAGTGGGAGTGTATGAAGGTATTGTCCGTATTTTTCTGCTTTTTTTAAAAATAACAACGTGCACCTTGTATCGTTTCATTCGTGTTATCAACTGCTGTAATACACCGAGAATCTAAATATAACCTCGACCGAGACCACGAAAAAAAGTTCTACCAAACTCTGCTGATCTTCCCGAACGCAACGTATCCTCTTTTCCCTTGTGTATTTAGATATTTTATTCTTAACTCATTGTCAGTTTTTTTTTGTAGTTGTACCCACCCAATGATTTTTCTAAATGAAATGACAAGAAAGGTGTACCGTATAATATAATAGTAGTTCATAATTCAGGAAAGTGTATCCTCTGCCGAGTTTAGAACTGGACGTCACTGCCCACAGATACGGCTGCTATGACTTACGTACGTTTGAATTTAATTTATATCGCCGTTTCTCAAATCAAACTAAGAAATTTACGCCAATAAGTTTCAGATATCTCGAATAGTTCTTAAAACCGTAAGTTCGAGATCAAGAAAAGATGCAAAAACCCGTCTATTGTCGGGATAGCTGGAAAGTTGAAATGGTAATATCCTTTTATCTATTTATGGTACTTAGATCCTCATATCTATTTTATCATTTTAGAGATCCTTCTATCAATGACTGATTACGCATGGGACTGTTTTACATTAAACTGCAAATTCAAAAATAAACCGAAATAAATAAGTTTCAAAATTATATGATTCCGATTATACTTAGACCTACAAAATCAGTGCCTAATTGTAATCAATGCTTTATTTTAGAGAATCGTAACTCCAAAGGCTTAAATGCAAATTATTATCCATAACATTGCATCGTGGGAAAGTAATATTTACATCATATTGGATAACAAACGATCGTTTGATAATGTTATTAACTTGAATATAACAGAATCAAAATAATTTGTTAAATTATTGGCATAAAGGTATCCAAAGTTGATAACGATCAGTAACCTACCGAATACCATAGTATAACGTTATATCTTTGATAAATTTCGACTCAAATGATTAATGTGATAGCAAAATGGTGGCCACGAATAAAAGTTTTCAGTAAATGTTAAAATCCAATGAAAACAGAATGCCTGAGGATAAGGAAGAATCCTCGAAACCGGTGATGTTTCAATCAAATATATATGATGGACAGAGACAGTTTTTGTTTTCATTGGCTTAAACGTGAATAATATCTGCCATATATATTCCGAATCATTTAATTAAATACAAAAATTCTCTAATGTCACTTGAATTTAAGACATGGTAAACATTTTATTCTAGTAAAGCAGCTTAAGAAGTTCGTTTTGAAAATATTCATTCCGTGAATATTGCAAAAGAAGTTTTCAGTTTTTCTCTAAATAAATTGCTCCTTTAGGACGAACGAGTTACCAAAGTTGCCCAATAATTCGACGCCATTAAAGTGATTTAAGAATTCGTGCACGGAGATAGAGTTAGAGCTATGGGGATAACGAAGAAGAAATTGCCCTACTCCTCTGCTAAATCATCCGCGACGATTCCAGTTTGCTGAAGCAAAGCGAGAACGAGAAACTCCGAGGGAATGAATCAGCTGACGTTGTAATCCAATAGTCCACCGGAAACCATTAGGACTTCTCCATCCCAAAGCATTTAATATCTAGGCCATTAGTGCGATGAAGCGACGGTTACTGGAAACAAATTTACATTGAGGACGAAATAGGTCACGGGACCACGTTCCATCCACGCCACAAGAAAACAGCCTCGTTTAAACATAGTAAATCAGACGATTAGAGATAGGCGCACCTAAAATTTTTCGTTTGCTCACTAAATTTCAACAGCTCCATTCTCGATGTAGGTCTATATTTTTTTCTGCTTTGTTGCCGACACTTTCCTTTTACTTATTCTCCCCTCTTCTTTTAAATTTTAGTTGCAACTGTCAGTAGGTTTTGCAGGTTTATCACCCCCCCTTTCACGTGGGTGTTTTCCTGCGGGGTTTTAATTTTTTCCTAAGTGAAAAAACCCACATAATATTTCCTTCCTTTGTTACTTTTCTTTAGTTCAACTCCCAATACCTCTTTCTTTCTATCTATGATGACTAAGGGTTAGATGTAAGAAGAGACTTATTAGTCTCAATCTCGCCCGTGAATAAAGACGTGTTATTATTATTATACTAGTAAACGCCCCCGTCAAGCATGACGGGACTTAATTTAGTTTAAAAATATATCTATTATCGTATATATCTGGTCCTCCTAAATACAAAAAAGTCCGTCTTAGGATCAAAATAACTCAATATATTTCTTACCATTATTTATAATATTTACCCTACTGTTTTCAAGTCATAAAAGCCTACTTAACGTAAATTTTTTACGGAAAAGTATACTAACTGATTTAAATGGAATAACACATGAAATCAATTTCAACAATTACCTTGGTCTTCAAAGGGATGGGTTGTTTATTTCCGAAAAAAATTACGAATTTTCCGTGTATTTTATTAAAGGTCTGGCAATTTCGAGATTATATAAATGATTCACGACTAAAATAAGATTTTAATCACTAAGGGGATAACGAAACGGGAAAGGAAAATTAAGAACCGCGTTACTCCGAGTTCGCGTAAGTCGGGGTATTACTGCATTACTATTTCGTTCAATACTTCACCGTTTTAGCAAATAACCTTCCTCGCTCATTAATAATTCACTGCATTCATATATTTCAAAATGTTCTGCCATATATTCTGCGATAACTAGCAGGTGAAGAGGGATTAAAAATTCGCTCAATAACTCATAAGCACAAACAGAAAATCAGAATACATCCGACCAACTGCATTGGTGACTACTTTAGTATTATTAACTCATTTCATACGGTCTAATAGTACGGCGAAAACGTCATTATTAAAATTTACATTGGGAACAAGGGGATGTGTTACACTAAGATTGTTTTTAAAAGCAATTAACAGCAATTGGATTATGTATTGCTAGCAAAACTGAGTCTGCGTTAACATCAAAATATCTAATTTAAAGGGCAAATACATCGTCCCCAGCGATTTTGTATAACATGTAAATTGATTGCAAGGTGCTCAAGAAAACGATGCTGCTATACTTCACGATAAGTTGCGTTCAACTGCGTGAAATCGATTCGAAGTCCATTAGAAATGGTGTCGATATTGCTACCCGTAAACATAACCTATACTCAGTCTTAGCCGAAAGGTTTTATTAAATGTGTCGAATTGTTTTATATTTAAGAGGATTCTCTTTATGAAAGTGAGACGCATGCCCCACGATTGACTAGTAGTAAAAATGTAGGTCAAAAATATTAAAGTGTATCATAAAAACCACTTAAATTGACAAGTCATTGAAAATATTTATTAATAAGATCTTGCGAACACTGAGGATGATCAAGTAAACCAAATAATCGCCATTAACAATAGTGAACCGAAACAATATGTAATGGCGCATAGTCGAACTTAGGAGCTGTTTTTTTAAATTTCCATGGTTACGTTATAAATTAAAATGCCACACAGTTTTCTACTTATCCTAATTTACGAAAAATAGTTTTTTAAATTATTTGACCGTGATCATGTTTTCAACTTAAGGTTAAAACCATGAAGGATGTAGAAGGTCTGATCTTGAAGCTAGAGCGCGTACAACGCAGAGCGGCTCGTTTCGTTTATATAAGGGAGATTATATTTTCGATATTTTTCCATCATATCTGATACACAGTGGATCAGATATGATGGAAACCCTCAGCTCGGAATCTCGTGAGGATAGAAGTACCGAGTATATTACTCAACAAGTTATTCCAGAAATTTTTAAGTACTGATTTGCACGACGAAATACGCGAAATCGAGATTCCCGTACTCAGCGAGAGGGATTTCCGAGACCAGTCAGGTAGCTTATTAATAGGTTCGGTGTTTTCACACCCCCTGCCATACGCCATACGGCGGCTTGCGGAGTACTGATGTATATGTACATTCCAGGACAGTGTAAATAAGAATAATACCGAACTGTGGACAACAATAATAATAACAATAACTTCTTTAATGGAAACTGGAAGATAATCCCAATTACATCCATTTTAATAATTGTTGAACATAACCGTTTCCTAATTAGAAAAATCCGATTAGTCGAGACACGCACCCGGGAAGTGAGGTTGAAGCGCTATCACGCTAACCACTCTGCCTTCGCGTCCGGTGGTAATAATATAAACTACTTTATGCAATTGAAATTACAGTTAAATCTCATGCTACAAAAATATGTTCACAGTACTCTAATTCATTTCAATAATCAGTAAGCCAGTCCAATTAATTTTAATAGAAATCCGAGTAGATCTCTTGTGAACTCTTCATCGTCTGGATTATTGCTTCCGATCCACCCAATTTCCTTAACACAAGAGCAATCAGTTTCGTGAAATATAGATGACTTAAAAGTGGTTGCGTTAGAGACGAGCGACCTAACAGACATACCCCTAACGTGTTTTATCGAATTAATGGAAGCCGTAGAAGAAGTGAAGAGGAATTTGTAGTAATTGACGGCGAGGATTTGATGATTCTTGGGAGCACAACATTTCCGAGCCAAAATCCTCTTCAACACGGCGCAGAATCTGGCTTCTGACACCGCCACGAGCCTCCCTCTTCGCCAACTAAGTGATTTCCTCCCCCACTTGACCTCTAATTCACCTTGAAAATGTCCGCATTTGCACCATACCCAAACTTTGGGTCGCGCCACGTATTAAAACATTCAGTATAGAACAGAAGTGATCGTGCCCATTTTTACCGGACGTGATTGCTCGGCCAATGATCTCTGTTGTTATTGTTGAGATGATTTGAATTTAGCGCGGCTGCATTACGCTGGGGTTATAATTCACTCACAGTTCACTTCTTTTCAGGTCCGTATATTTAAGTTTCCCTCCCTCTTTGCGTAATAACCTTCTCCAATGAATCAACATGTGCAGAATATTGTTCGAAACTGATAAACAATATATTCATACATAAGTTTTCTACCTTTCGATAGGTTCAAGAGACCTAAAGTTCCCTATTCAATGCCATTTCTTTCGTTTCTTGGTAACTTATCCCTCCTTTTTTTGTCCTTTGTCTTCCCCTCTGTGTTTTCCTTTCCATTCTACTTTCCATCGAAACCCTCTCCTTCTAAACCATCTCTAGTACCTTCATCTCAAAGAAATTCATTTTAACGATATATAAATGGCAAAATTATTAACATCGTAATAAATATAGTTATCCTAACGTATTCGATTCGTTTCAGCGTTTCCGCTGCCTCAGCATTAAATATGTGCGGACGCCGACCGTTAGAGCATTCCCTTTAACAGAGTCGCAGAAAATAAGTGAAATATAATCTCATTAGACATATGGTTTATAACTACATGTTCCTCGATATAATTCCTGCCCAAAATTTTTCATTGTAGAGAAGCGTTGATCATTTATTTTTTAAACGCAAATTCACGACCAAAAGGGAACGAATTTGAACCGGTACAGCCAAAATGGGTTCTTATTAAGTATTCATGCGGAGACTGATTGGTAATTCATACAAAATACCTGAAATGAAGTATATATAAAATATATCGTGATTCAATCAGTGATGGTGAATGTGGCGTGTCCTAATCGTACTGAATGTTCTTATTTTTTATTTTCAAATAATTTTAATTTTCGGATGTTTCGTTGCATGTTTAAAATTCTAATTTGCTTGAGATGTACCTCCTCCTCCTAGGAGCATTACCTCANTTTTATGAAAAATAGAAAATACTCCTTGCACATATTAATATTTTGCATGTTGGTAACTCAAAAAGAATAGAAGAAAAATCAGTAACTAAGAAGCAATCCAAGGTATTACATAATGTTCTTCTATTTGCGAATAAACTGGAAATAAACTGAGTAAATCTTTTCGAAAGAAATTCTTCACAAATCAGACTACACGGAATTCGTGTTTCCAGTTAATTCGAGTTTCTATCAATCGTGATTTAAATAGAGCCCAAGAAAATAAATTTCGAAGAAATCATCTACACAAATGTACATTATCCGGAGAATGTTGAGAAATAGTGTCCATTGCTATGTGGAAGAGTGGGAGGAAGGCTATCATACTAAGCCTCTAAGGAACCCTTGCGTTTATGTTGCTGAAGGAGCTTAATTAAATGAATGTAACAAAAATGTCCAACGCATATAGAAGCCTTTCTATTGAACGTTCCTGCTTAAAAGACGTGAGTTCCAAATATTTAATTCGCTATCGACAGAAGCTTAGGCAGATTGGTATCGGAAATGGACGAATTTTGTGCATTGATTGAACTTTATCACAAAAATGCTGCTACTTATTCTTCCTACTTTTGATTCGCAAAAAAAACTTGGAACAAGTACATGAGAATGGAGTAAATGCAGGAAATCGAACCGGAACCGAATGAAAAAATACATTTTCGCCACGGCAAAAACCGAACCCGACCCAAAAATCAAAATTTTTAAAATCGAACCGAAACAGGAAGCGTTATTTATTCGGTTCCGATCTTTAGTTCACAGTATGTAATGTAATAATCTGCATTTTTATGATGATAATAATAATGATGTATTATATCGCCTAACTGAAATGAATTGCTTGACATTTACATTAATTTATCTCGCACATTATGATTATTAATTCTTTGATATTGCGAGTTTTACCCTAAAATTTAATTTATTCTATTGTGCAGAAAAAGCAAAGCATGACGATAAAAATTTCAGAAGGGTGTCATATTTTGATGGACGGAGTGGTAAGAATCGGTTTGAATCGGTTCGAAGGAGGAAAACCGGAAAGAAAAAAATCACGGTTCGATGCCCTAAATATGTGTAAGCCAGATTCTACATCATTGTCATTTAGCGGAGGTGGAGTACTTATTAAAGATTGAGCTCTTCCTACTTGAGAAGTCAATCCCGTAGCAAAACTGTCTCACGTCGATTCCTTGAATATTTTAATGGTAATAAGACAGGATTCTTCACGTTAATTTAAGAAAATCAAGAAGTTGATCAAATTATTACTGTAAAGTGTTCTGAAAATCTGTAGCCACATGATAGGGATGAACAGTTAGGGATGGATCGAATATTTTAGCACTCTTGTGTACACAGTATAGAGTATATATCTTTTATAAGTACCGTGATACGTTTCATACGAAAAAAATATTATTAAAAATGATTAAGCCCTTATGCTCCCCTTAGGTGTTGTATGCTGACCAAATAGCCATTTTTCGAGGTTATAAAGTAAATAATTTATTTAAAGCAAATTTCGATCTATGATATCATATCAACTTTCGATAAATTCTCCAGGTTTCTGTTGCTATAGATTACGGCAGAGCTTTTCAAACAGAACATCACGAAATTTAGTGTACCGCAAGAAATCTCTTGGTGTGCCGCGTAATGTTCCAAAGTTCTTTAAAATTTTCTAATGCATAACGTCGGTGATTGAATTTTCGAGGTAACTTAAAGGTTAGAGGAATCATAAATACAATCATTAGTCGTTACAAAATTTCATTTCCTAATGAACGAACTGCGATAGAAATCGATCAGGGAAATTGACTGATGATGCATGCACCTTTTGCCATAAGCCGAAAGTTACAGGGTACATACGTAGGTGCCAATGCAATAAAAAATAAATAACAGTTTTCTTTCTAGAAAGGAGTAAAGTTAGTATAAAAATAGGGGTAACACGATTTATATGTGACCTGCAGTTCAGGTTGCTTAGATGAAGGGAGAAAATAACCATTCTACAACACAAATAATAATGGATAAGATATAAGCAATTTGCTACAAGCGTTTTAATTTTAGCTCATCTGTAAGCTCGCGCATATATAGAACGTTAACAAACTTCTAAAAACCGCATATTGAGTAGTATTTTATCTAAAAAAAGGTAAGTAATGGGTCAATGATATTTTAACAAATGAGAGGTTCCCCATGACTCGTACCTAATCCCCATGAGATAGATTTTCAGGTCGACTTTGCCCTACTTTTGTGCTACAAGAAATATATTCAGCAGAGGGGCTAATCCTTCAGCGGTTTCAATGATGTAAGCTGGCGTTAGTTAGGCGATGCTAAAGAGACTTGTGACGGAGTTTTGATTGCATAATATATCAGTTAGGAGGTTAAATATAGAGGCTAGATTCACTGGGGACGTTTACAATCCTAACATCGATCAAAAAGACAGGAGCGTCGATGCAAGAAAACTAAATCGAGTCCTGAACGTACGCTTCGAAGTCCACAAATGTATACATCGTTGAGACGCAAGATGCATTAGTCATCGTAGGCGAAATAAGTCTTATTGGAAAGTATCTGATGGAAAACGTAAAATTCAAATAGAGAATTATATAATTGAGTAATATTATATCCTAAGAGATAATCACGCGAAATTTTTCTAAATTACTTCTTCGTAAACTTAAATTCACAGTGAAAACATTCACGTGTCGTCAAAGATAGGCAAGGAGTTTGGTTGTAAATCAATAGCTGAATCGATTAATAATTGAAGCTGAATATTTATTTTGATAGCGGATGAACACTTCAGTTCGTAATCATCGTGTGAACTAACATTCCCTTTAAAACTGTAGCAGCTTAGTGAGTTATAGAGAGAGTTTTATCTCCAGCTGACGAAAATTGTTTCTGAATAATTTATACTCATAAGCGCAATCACTGCGAGAAATTAATATTACTCACGCGTTATATGTTTTCCAAAAAAAAGCTGCGAAAATCTGATTCATTGAGTGACTTACAATATCTCACTGACGTTTTATAAATAAATAAATAACGTCTTTATTTTGGGCGAAATTGAGACTTTAAAGTCTCCTCTTCCATTTAACCCATAAGTAGGTTTTTATATATAGTAGGTTGATTCGTACAAAATCTGATATAGATTAAAAATCACCATATACACCGTATACTTCACAGGAACAATCACGCAGCATCCTAAACGGCCCATCATCTCCTTGCTAATGGCCACAGGATTTTCAGCTAAGAATTTCAACATTTTGAAGAGAAGGTTCCTTGTCTAAATTCTTTAAAGCAATTAAAAATCTTGAGAAATTTACTAAATCTAAATGTTCAGGACAAATGGAAACCTCTTCCCTTCCTCATCACCCATTCCCTCTGCGGTCTTCGACTTTCTTAACCCCTCCCCCTCGTAACCTATTCACCAACCCCCCCTTTCCCCACAATTTTTCTCCCATTTACATATTATATATTTCTTGTTTCTTGCCTCTATACCGAATTATTACTCCATGAATCGAAACCATGGTCGTCTTTCAATATATATTATGGTCTGTAAAATTTCGACTTCTTGTTCGTTCATGGAGGCCTGCGAAGTCACGGCCCAAGCAGTTGGTTCAATAATAATCACGTTTCTAATCCACGGAAAGCGAAAATTAGTAAACATCTAAATTTACCTCAAACGTCCAAAAATATTAGCTTCTGTAAATGACCTTTGAATGCGTTAGTCATGAAAACAAATCATAGTATAGGCATAAGACCTATTTTACCCACTGGTGTAATTAGACCCGATTTCCCGACTCCTGGGGATTTTCACGGTAGTGGATAAATCTGTCTAAAAGTAGCTTCCTCTAAAAGTAGCACTACTAAATCGTGAGGGAAAGCCAATAAAGAACCACAATGGCGAAAAATATACGTACCGTAGCGATGGAGATATCCCATTGAAGTCCCACCTAGCACAAAGCACTGTTAAACTGCAAAACTAATGAGGGTGTTACGCCAAACACGCCTGCTTAAAAACTCTCCTAGAACGCAAAACAAGGTATGACCGATAGATTTTAGAGACCCCAAGGGGTAGACAGCGTAACCAACTACCTTCAAGGTCTTGCAAACATGGAGTCTAAAAACGATACGCAGACGCTTTACGATGGAAAAACTTTCCGAATGCCATTCGATTAGAAATATGGCCCAGACGAAAAGAGCTGAAATACGATGGCCTTGCCCTCCACCGTGACGGCATATGCGTCTTTGTGTTGAGTAAGGTTCAGACCAGAGGTATTCGCTAAGCCTTTCGGGGTCTACGGTTGAATAAAACACGAATTTACGGTTAAATTGAAAGCCATCCTTCCTTTTTAAGCTATTGAATGAGCCAATTTATTATTCATTGTGACCTCTTTATTAAAAGTAGCAGCTAGCAATGGTAAATACGTGTAGATATGCAACTTATCTGTCCCATTTAAGTCTTACTTCGTATCGCGCTATTATAAATTTTTGCAAAAATGTACGCAAATTTGAAGTACGTGGTTTTTGATTCACTTAGATTTGCGTTGAATTTCAGGGAATCACGGAAGCATAAGCTTACATATTTGATTGTTAATGAAACAAGTACACAAAGCCAAAAGCTGTGTAATATACGGGATGTGGACAATGAGAATTTTAGTCCTTCACATGTACGTAATAGTATTAAGTATTGGTATAATTTTAGTAATTTATCTATTAAGATGCACATTCTACAAGTAGTGGGGTCAGCCGAAATGACACTGTGGCAATGTAACAGCGTTCTCAGTGGCAGTCAATCCCGTTTCAAAGAGGTGACTTATTTTTCGTTCGTTCGTTGCTTGAGTACTGTTGCGAGGTGTAGCGAGAAGGGTTGGATTTTGGAGTTAGAGGGCGTACAACATAGAATAGAATAGAAACGTCTTTATTACGGGCGAGATTGGGAATATTATGTCCCCTCTTACACCTAACCCATTTATTTTTGATAAAAGGAAAGGATAGAGCGGTAAAAAAGAGGAAAGAAGGCAGAAACTATGTGTGGATAAAAACTTAAGTCAAGAGCTTTGAAAAATTTCCACAGCAGGAAAACAAACGCAAGAAGGGGGTGTAAACTGCAAAAACTCCTGATAGTAATAGCTATATTTTAAACTAAATTAAATAACGTAGAGCGGTTCGTTTCGTTAAGGAAGAATTCAGGTTAGATAGCAGTGTACAACAGATAATCAAAACCCTCGGCCCTGGGAATCTCTTAAGGACATTACAGCCATGTATGGGTATAAAATGTTCGATTTATTCCTAACTAGTAATTTACAAGACATCGCGACATTGCCGTTCCCAATTCCGTTCCCGTGCCGTTCTCCGCAAACGCGATTTTCGTAGCCAGACGTCAAAGAAATTTCGCGAGATTGCAGCGATAACGGATTATCACTGGTCTCTTTTCTTATTATTTTTGGTCTTACTGCTATTGGTCTATTTTTCCAGATAGTTAAAGGCTCGCAAAGCAGGTTACTAATTAGGATTTCCGATGTTTTTATACTCCCTGCCGTACTTCTTTTGGCGGCTCGTAGGTTACCAATGTACGCAAAGTCTCATTATGTACAAAAATACTTATGAAATGTTTCTAGCGTTGCGTGGTAACAACCGAATAATTTCGTCGTTGGTACCAATGTAGCAGACAGTACGTTTGATATATTGTGTTATCTTCTAAAAATATTTCATTAACAAGGATGTATGTAATTTAACACATATTCCCTCACTCTTCAGCTTAAGATCTTTCTTCGTGCTCTATCCTTAAAATGTATTTAATACACGGTAATGTTTGAAATATAACTGATAGAATTTAAAGTGAACTGTTGCTAATCAATATCCTTAACGTTGCTGAAAACTTGATGTAAACTCATCTACTGCAATTACCTGATGAGAACCTTCCGAAATCCATCAGAAGCGATATATTGCTTCATATCATGTACTCCCTGACTACCAATCAAACATGAATGAATGACTAGCCTACGGAATAAATAGAGAACTGAGTTTGTGATTATTATTTCATTAATTAGCGGAAATCTATATTATAGTTATATGATCTATACAATAGTTCTCAATTGAGCGATAACGACTATCAAAAACGTTATTACTTCGCACAATGTTTCATATGTAATTTTGAGTCTCCCATATGTTTTAAATTTAGACAATCACATTCCTTTTTCGTATAAATTTTGTAAATACCTTGTAGATTATCTCAGAAATTGGAATATCAAACAAAGCGTTTCTTTTCAATTCAATCCGATCTATATTATTTCTATGTAAACACCGAATTATTTCACAGTAAAGTTATCGTTATCAGATAGTAAAAATCTAATGTATCTGGTCTGTTGAGAATATTTTAGAAATTATCGAAATTAAGAGTTTCAATGTTAATTGAATTTGGAACTATTACTTAAACATATACATAAAATGAGAGAAATAAATGTCGAAATTCGAAACAATCCGCAGACTTTGTTCTCCGCTTTCCGCCATATTTTAATAATCAGGCGACCAACGAATGAATGAAAAGATTTATATAGTCGATAATATTAAAATTAAATGTAAAAATATCAGATATATCGATCCTATGATAAGGCTTCCTATTTTCGAAGTAATTGTTGGGTGTTCGGTTGATATAGTTACGAGAGAAACCCGTGTAAGCCAATCATCGCGCAACGGACAATCGTTCATAACGTCCTCACCATTAAGTGAAATAATTGTTATGGTATATTTATAAGGTGCCTCGACAGCTAAGGTCATTTTGAATAATTGTTATAGATTACAAATAAATTTTAAACCTCTCTTGACATTTTGTCGCTAGCGCGAAAGATTCCCCAACCTACGAACCATTTTTCTCTTAAGGCTTTCTAGTGTCAGAAGGACTCCTTATAGATTTGCTTAGCCTCAATAACACCATGGAAATATTTTGAGTTTTCCCTTTTTCATAGAGTGGAAATATTTAGACTGGACCAACAAAGTGACTGACAAATAGAATTTTAAACACGTTTATCTGACAACTACTGCAGAAATTTTACATTTACGTTACCTTTTGTGGATACATAACTCTGATAAACTTATCAACAGTAGAGTCGGTGGAATGTCTAGGAGTAACACTCACGAATAACTTAGCATGGAATACCCACATCCATAACATATGCAAAAAAGAACTTAAGGAACTCGGCTTCGTTATGAGAATAGTCGGTCGGAGCAATGAAAAAGTTCGCGAGCGATGTTATTTTGCGTTAGTTAGGCCTCATCTCGAGTATGCGTGTAGTGTATGGGACTCTGCATTTGTGTTGTATTCGGGAATTAGAAAAGATGCAGCGAAAGGCGATACATTTTGTGAAGAATTGCTACGATAAATCAGTGAGCGTTATTCAGATGCTTCAGGGCGCAAGATGGGAATCTTTAATAGTTAGAAGATTTCAAGACAGGATTAATTTACTCGATAAATTTAGAGAAAACAATTCTCATTCAATTTCTCATTCAGAGAAAACGTTCAGATGATGTAGCCGATGTAATGCGTCCACTATGTTACGTAGGCCGTTCTGATACAACAAGAAAGATCAGGGAAATAGATTCTAGAAGGAATCGATTCAAGAACTCATTTTTTCCGCGAACGATACGCAAAAGTATACGATTAGGGTCATGATGTATAGTGAATGGATAGAGCCATGGTGCCTGCCGTGGCCGGACAACTGAGCGCGCGACAACTGAGCGCGTGACAACTGAGCGCCTGCGACAACTGAGCGCGTGACAACTGAGCGCCTGCGACAACTGAGCGCGTCTCACAACTAAACTTAACCTAAAAACTATGTTATATTAATTTTGACAATCTGACAGATAGCATAATATGTGGAATACTGTTATAGTGAGTTATCTATTTGTTTAACCACGGATGACGGCAGTATTTCGTTTAAATGTCGTCGGCAGTATTTACGTCAACTCTTCGATATATGTGACATAAATTCTTTTCACGTGAACTTAAAGACGTTTAAATCACACCATATACAATTTTAACATTCTACGTTCTATATTAACTTTATTTATGTTAAACAATATGTGTATTAACAAAGATCTAGACCGATTCAGCACTGCGACAACTGAGCGCGTCTCACTACTTCAGTTAACGTAAAACTATGTTATATTAATTTCTGACAATCTTACGGATGGCATAGTTTTTCAAATATCGTTATAGTTATACGCTTCTTTGTTTAAGAGGTGTAGCTATAACAGCATTTTATAATAATCTATTAAATTTTGTCAGCAGCATTTCCTTTAAATTTTGTCGTCAGTATTTCGTTTGACCCTCAATTATATATGTTGCATAAATTCTATTTTTCTTGAATTTAAAGACCTCTAATCCACTATTTCAACATTATAGTTTTATATAAACGCTATATAATGCATTACTTTATATTAATACTATGTAATTAATTTATCACTTAAATTATTTTCAGAAATTGTTGAATTGGGAGAAATAATTTATGAATAAAGAATATTGAATTACAAAACATTCAGTCAAGAAAAGAAGCACCATATTTTAGCACATTTTATCTTACGTTTAATTTTTTGGTAACTCGTCAAAACGTTCAAAGGCGGCTTGCAGGGTACTTTCATGGACATAGATAGAAATTTATCGATCTATGAATGATATGACTCTTACAGTTCTTCTTGTTAGATTCGAAAGCCCTGTACACAAAAAACAATTGTTACCGCTATGAATTTTAGCAAAAAATGACGATACCTTAGATACACAACTTTTCAATTGAATTGGACATTTTTCAGCAATCTTACATAGACAAAATGTCGCCTATAAACGGGACATCATTTAAATATTTATTTACCTTGAATTTTTTGTCCTACTATGCCGACCATGACCACGAAAAGTGAGACGACTTTCACTTTCTCCACAATGATTTCGCTATCTCCTTTATTATTAACACCTTACGAGAATTTTTATTGCATTTAACGCGTACGAAATAAGATTTATTTTACTGACCTCAGCAGTCGATCAAAAAACTTCTGCTATGATCGCGGATAGAATCAAGATGACCTCTCCGTGTGATTTACTGACGCTCTCACTTTCACCACCGGCAATAAATTTGAATGCAAATAAGCTCTTCCCACTGGCAGTAGAATTTTTATTAATAGTAAATAAACTGATTTATTTTATGATTATTTCTATGTATACCTGTACATTTTGAAAAGCTTTATAATTTTAAAATATCAATTCCCTAACAGATATTTACAAAAAAACTTTTAATCAAAACAAAAATAAATCGACTGTCATTTGGAATATAGAACCTCTCAGCAAATTCACTTTCACTGGACCACATTATTATGATAAACAGACGGCTTTCACAAATTTATTATAATAAATAGAGAAAATAGTCGCATATATGGTTAGCTGACTGAATTTTTCTACAAGAGGAATTTCTAAACACGAAGAAACGATTTTCGGGAGAAAAAATACACACTCTTAGCGATACTAACCTGCCTCAGCTGTTAGTTTACTTTTAGTGATTAATACGAGGTTTTGCATATGATCTTTGTTGTTGATGCTCCAATAAAATTATAAATATCATATACTCATCAAGTTGTTCCTTTGCATATTTTGCTGAAACGCTAAAATTTTGGCACTCTTTCAAACAAACTATCAATGAAATTTGATCCTCTGATAGAATATGACGATATAACAAATCGTGAAATATAATTGCCTAACTTCAATCGAAAGATAGAGTTGATTCGAATTGATATTATTTAGTTCGTGAGGAATCTTAGTGCTCGAGTTAAAAATCTGCTTTCGATGCCTCATACCATACTAGTGTTTAAAGAAAATCTTACGATAACTAACTGAAAAAAGAATGAAAGATTAATATAAAATTAATTAATATAAAATATTAAAGATAAATATAACTTATACGACGCTGATAACAATCAGTCTATTTTTTCTCTCTCTCAGACACGTCGATTGCGCAAGGATAAAAGTTCCTCAATTCAGCTATTTTATTCTTAAAAGCCCTCAAAATAATAATAATAATAATTTCAATAATAATCATGTCTTTATTCAGGCGAATTTTAGTCTAATGAGACCACTCTTACAATTAACCTAGTAAAGGCGAACACAAACAACCAGGCCCTGACTAGGATTCGAACCCAAGACCTCGGCGTTGCTAATCTAGCACGCTAACCACTATGCCACCGAGGCCGTCAAAACGACCCAATTTGGTGAATAAAATAACAGTTGGAACTAAAGAAAAGGAATTTTTGTTCTGTGGAAGATCATGCATTTTGGTAGGAAAAGGAATTTTCACTTCTTCGTAAGTTGAAATAAACTAAAATTTCCCGAAAAAGCCATCACAATCCCAGGGTAGCAGGTGAATTGGAACAGTTTCTTCACGTTCTATATTTAGAAAGCTTAGATATTGACGTGGTATAAGAGACTCGATAGTTTAGCGCCGTTTTCCTAGTTGCTTTCCTCACTTTATCTCAAAAATTGGCCGAAAAAGGTGTCCGCCATTTTGTTGCGTAAAATGAGCAGAGGTCCATTTTTGAGCACAAAACTATAACGAATCAGAAATCATACTAAAATATGGCATAATCGGTTTTTCCATCAGTTTCCTTTAATTACGTCTGAATCGCAGCAAACTTGAAAGTTTTTCAGAAAAATCCGAGAACATTCTTTTCTGTGAAAATTGCCCAAGTTTGACACCCTGTATCTGTTTGACGCGCACAAATAACGAAAAATAAAAGACAGAACAACAAAATTCAATCTTTTCTGAATGCCTGTGCGAAGTTTCACGTTCCTCGCTCAAAAAAACCATTTTTGGCCTCTTGAGCAGCTTTTTTCGATTCTAGCCCACTGTGCGCCGGTGTTTGCCCCTAATGATTGAAAACAACGAAATCCGAACCAGAAGTCAATAATTCAACAGGCATTAATGACACTTCTTTCTTCTACACAGCTGTCGGGCGCCAATCGCCAGCCTCGACTGCATGGAGGAATTCACAACAACGAGTTCCGGAGGCGGGGGAGGCGAGCTGCAGTCCTCACAACAGCAGCTGGGCAGCGGCGGCCTCGGGGGCGGAAGCAACCTGCTCGTCGGGGGGCGGGTTGGGGACGTAGGGCCGGAGACGCCGAGTGGGGGAGGCGTCGCGGTTCCGACGCACGCGGGCGGCGGAGCCGCGCTCGTGTCCCGACAGTCGTCGTGTGTCGTCACGCCCGGTTTGCGGTACAGAAACTTAGGAAAAAGTGGCCTCAGAGTGTCCAATGTGGGGTTGGGTGAGTAATGCCTCTCATCCCTCTGTCTAATTGCATTTTAAGTCCTTTTTCGCTCAGTAAAAATAAGTAACCCTCTTACCAACTAAAGAGGGTAGGTTTGTTCATTAGCGGAAACCCAGTATTTTTAAGTTCATTCAAAATTGTTTCCATGCCCCATTGCTTCATAATAAAACACAACGTCTTCGGGAATGGTTTTCACAAGTCTTTGATAAATAAAACATTTTATTTATCATCATAACTGATTTGTGCATTATTTTCCAGACAAAATGAAGAAAATATGAGTTATGCTATTTAGAATATTGAGGATATTTTCAGAGGAAACTTAAACCTTAAAATTTTAAGATTAAAACTAAAGAAAAATCTGGCAGACGAGAAAATATATTAATACAAATGAAGTTAAAAAATGAAATTTTAGAGAACGTAAAGGCGTGTAAATATCTATGCATCCTTACATCACAAAGGAAAAGATATACAGAAACAAGAATCAGTCTTGCAAAGATAGCTTTCCGCTAAAAGAAGAACTATGAACCTCTAGCAATATGAGCTTCGAATTACGGAAAGTTTCTTAACATGTTTCTTAACATGTTTCTTAACATTTGTTTCTTAACATTTTTGAAGTGTAGTGCTATATGGGAGAGAAAAGTGAACTGTAGAAACGCCAGAAAATAAGAATTTATAAAGCTTTGAATGTGGTTATGGAATGGCTGTGAAAAGTTCGATGAACAGAAAAAATACAATCGAAGGGGTGCGCATAAAAGAGAATGAGGATGGACCCTTTTTTGTGCATGTATGTATTTCAATCATATTGCGATGGTTCAGTTATAAATTGATACTTTACAGATAGCGTAAATCCTGAGAATCAATGAAAAGCTTGGATATCTTAGTATATTGATCATACTTTCGAACTATAAACTTAAGGTGATTGTTTATCATAAATCTTCCCCTGAACGCGCTCCAATTTTTTATGTACATCTAACGTTTCCTATAAATCTCACCGATTAGTATGGCATACAGTGGAAGAAAGCTCTTTAACGCTGATATATAAACCAATCCATGGACTTGCGGGAAGCTTATTTTTTGTATTCTAAAACAGCAATTTTGCTCCCTCTTATCAGAGTGCTTGTAAAGAGAACTTTTTGCAGACAAAATATTGATTTCCAATAATGTGCGGATGATCGTAGGAGCGATTTCGATCTTGACCTGAAGGAAGAGAGAAGGATTTGAAACGATTCTCAGAGTCCTCTATGGGCGAGGATTAATTTCCGATAAATGCACGCAAGGATTAACACAAAATGCAGCCTGCAAATACATTTCACATAGAGCAAAAAAATATATAAACTTTCGCAAAATACATGGATTCCGTCATAATAAATAAGTCATTACAATATACTACCATGAAGTACATTACCATTTTTTAACTTACAGTAGAAGAATGACTTCTAGAAAAAGTTGTTATAAAGAACTCATAACATTTTAGATTATGGAATTAATATCGACATCGTTAAAGCTGGATTGTACTTATTTCTCCTTAATTATTTGTTAATGTTTATCTCCATAGCTAATGTAACTAACTTTGTTGGACTTGAAAAAAGTCTGGCGGGACCGAAAATCGAACCCGGGTCTCCCAATTAGCCGGTCGGGCGCTCTGTCCGTTGAGCTATCCCGGCAGAACATTTCTCTCAGCCATTCGGGAGACTTTGTGTGCAAGGCTGGCTAGGAGAAATGCTCTTTATTTCTTATTCTACTAATTTAAGTTTGTTATTATATAGTCTAATGTTTATTTATTTATCGGTTGCATGGAAAATGGGGCGTTACTGTTTCGATTTCGCCTAAGAAAGTTCTTTCTTTCTCCGACTATACGACTTTAAATCAAGTTTATTAACTAATAATAATATGCTAAAATAATGGTCAAATGTAATGCTTGTGAGCAACCAATGAAACTTTCGACCATTTCTGTAGATGCCCAAAACTATAAATTAATAAAAATAGATTTAAAAAAGTTTATGCAATTAGATTCTTACAAAAAAACTGAAAGCTTTAGGTTGCCTCCTAATTTAACCTGTGCTAAGGCAACCACTGCACAAAAATATAAATTCGTCGCCGAAAAAGAAAACATATTTTGAAAAACAAACTGAATACACAGAAATAACAACTTAATCGCTTTTAAAAAGACAAAAAACGAAGTGAACACGAAAGAAAGTTAATTGCATAGTAAAAAATTAAAACAGTAAAACTCAGAAAAACGATTCCCTCATTAGCATAAAGCCAAGACTTTGTAAGACTAAAAATTTTTTACAACATTTGATACTTGATATATGTCGATTTATGCGCATTAGTGAGTAAATGTTAAACTGAGTTACAACCACATGCCTTAATGAATGTAATTTATGCTTTCTATCTCCTTATTTCCAATACGAATGGTGATACGATGATGATAACACCTCCTGCCATGGTATTTACACTCTCTGCCACTCATCAAAAGGCGGCTTGCAGAGTATTTACGTAAATGTAGATATAGACGATACAGAACTACGCGTGCCATTCGACACTATTACTGTCTCCAAAGGTGGAGTTAGCAAAATTGTGCCAATATTCAACCCCATCTACTACTAACCCTTCTATGTGCCATCGCAGAGATCACTAATTAGTTTTACTCTGAGCTATGAAACAAATCTCGGTGCAAACCAAAACATTTTACAAATTTGAACTCCGCCTCTATTTTTACACGGTAAACGAAAATTTCAGACGAGATAATTTTTTACGCAGTTTCCACAGTCTCCAGCTTAAACTGCAGAATACATCCCCATCTAAAACCGAAATAAATATCACCGATGATTGAAGCGATCCCTCTCTTCCCTTCAAAGCGATACGTTCTCTGGAAACACGTACGTCACGAAGGCCACTAAATTTCACGCCCTGATACCCAAACGGATTCGCAGATCCAAATTAAAATCCAGCCGAGGAGAATTGGAATCATCATAAGACCTGTGGCCGATGCCGAGCCCAAATATCCATAAAATCCTCCTATCAGTCCTTGTCTAATCGAATTTGCCTGCGCGGGGTCATCGCAGGCGGAGAAGAGATCGTATTTTAAAGAGAATTTGATGGAGTGTAGGTATGGCGCGCTAGGGCCAGGTCATTAAATAGGTTTGACTCCGACCAAAACCACAGGGCTCGGAACGGCCGCGTGATCGACCAGAAAACCATAGCAATCCGACCGCATGATGGCCATTCGATGAGAACGTGATCTAAATGGAATTTGAGCGTCCCAGTATATCCCTGCGGGTTCGTTCATGGACCGCTTTGGGGGTAGTAACACGAGTTTGCGGGCGTGAAAAGATATGCGCCAGCTCGGTTTTGCGATGGCAGACTATAATAAGCGGGTGTTTCGAATTTGATCGAAACAGGCGTCCATGAGCGATCGGACCCTTATGAGTGATAAAACTGGATCGTAACGTGCTACGTACGGCATTTTTTAGAAAAACTTACATTTCACATGGGTTTTGAAGAGTCAACTTTCAAGTAATTTGTATACGAAACCTAGAAGGATATTTTCTGCTCTGTTTCAGTATTCAGTCATCAGTATGTCTGCTCTGTTGGTGGTATGATTGAATTTGATATCTCATTGGCGAGTTTGTATAAAAAGAGAATTCATCGAGCTCCAAGTATTAATTTCATTAACTATCAATTAATAGGGCTTTCCGTAGACAAGAATAAGAGGTAAGAATTTATGTTATGTCCTCAACGAGTGACTTTCCATTCACGGGAAACAAATATAGCGAATTTCAATATTTTATTGACATTCCGAAATGATTACTTATATATTGCATTAATGTAATAACCTTTCATTTTTTATGAATCTTCGTGATAAGACGCGGAAGCAAGGATGCAGAGGCCTAATTGGAATGAAAGTCTTTACACTATTAATCATAAGTTAAATGTTAGTCTGAACGCGAGGGCGTCAAAGAATCATTTTTATATAAATTTTCTGAAGCAAACTTTACCTTGCTGTTAGTTTGCCTCTTAGTTGGCTGTGTTCATTTTATTCCTGCAAATCTATCTCGAGGATTCCATTACGAAAAAAGAACAAATTTCCTTATGATAGACTTAAATCAGCCCCTTAATGGAATATACTGCGAGTATTTTTAGGGAAAAACTTTGAAATGAATCAGTGTATTTTTAAGCTAGGATAGAGCTAGGAGTTTTAGATAGATGTATTACAATGTTCTATTTTATAGTTAGGAGATATTTTTATAGTAATTACGTATTTTTGTTACTTGAAAATGAACGTATTGTGATAGTGTATTGCGTTGTTTGATGATATATGTAGGCAGAAACGTTGTATTATTGAAATTAGCATTGTATAGTCTTATATATAATTGCATGGCATAGTATGGTATTACTTGTAGAGTAGTAATAAGTCACCACCTGACTAATAATCCATCTGAATGTATGTAACAATAATAATAAGCTATACCTGTTTTTGCCTGGTCACAAGATCCCTGCTTGTATAAGCACCTGTCAGTCAAACATGAAGCATTAGTGCCTATCTAATGGGTTATATTAAGCACGTTTTGCTGTCACTACCCGTCTTTAACATGGCGATAAATAAAATTGTTTTACTCCGTAATAATGAGTATTATTTTTACTTAATTATTGATTTAACACTTATTGTGCGTGACCATACTGAGGTGATTTGAGTCTATCCGTGTTGAAACAGCTGAGGAATAATCATTTCCGATTTCCGTGATATATGAAAGACCTCAGATTGTCAAGAGAATTGCACTACGTGAGCAGTGAATTAGCGCAATGTTTTCGGCGATGCCCAACGAAGGTCCAGAAAATCCTTCCACTGGTTTGTTTAGGGAGGGTCGACCGACCGTAAAAGTCTATCGGATGGACATTTACGGCCAAATGCCTAATGGAGGTGAGACCGCTCCCTTTTAAGAGTTAGAAAAGAAAGCTTAGGTTGATTATTTCTTTGCTTTTATTTATTTTCCGGCTTCGATGGTGGAGTAGTGAGCAATGGTTAATGATGACATGTTAGCCAACCAGCATCGAGGCCGTAGGTTCGGATCCCGATTAATTGAATCTTTTGCGATTAGGAAAAAATTGTATCCTGTCCCTTGCTGTTGTATCTACTACGTATATTGACTGTAAGCTGGAGAATTTTATGTACCGTAAACCCTACTTGAGGAAACAACCTAATAATACTTGAGCCCAGAGGGGTTACTTGGACCCAAAGCAAAAAAAGGCTGGAAATGGCCAAAAGAAACACATTTTGCAGTACAAGTGGTGTCATATAGACAGGAAAATTGTTTAAACTTAAATTATATTTATATATAAATTAAACTAAACTTATTAAAAGGGGTTGTTTTTATCACCTTGTAGATACTTCTCACAATTTGTTTGCAAAAATTACATGAATTCCAAGACATCATTATTTCACATATGATTCCATGTAGTGTTTTCAATTTATGCATTGAGTTTTTGCAATTAAATGATCATTGTATAGCCTTAGAATGTCTCTAAAGAGTTATATGTCCAGACCCTATGTCCTAACTAGGCTCACTATATATTTACATTGTTTAGTCAATGAAAAAAGGAGCTTGGGTCCAAGTAGCCCCAACCTGGGGGTTTCTATAACCCAATTTAAAAAATAAAAATTTTATTACAATCAGCGAAAAATTTTGTTCAAAAAATCTTTTAAATCATCGAAATATATCTGAAACATAGTAAAAAATTTGTTATAAGCACAGGTTATGGAATTTAGGTACTGTTTTGTTCGGAAAGTCCAGAAAATTAGAAATTTTGGGTCCAAGTAACCCCTGTTTACGGTATTTGAAATAATGTACTGATAAATAGGGAAATTTACCGACACCCCATCAGGAATTATTATTGACCAATTACGATGACGAAAATGACAAATTCGAGCTCAGGCATTATATACGTAGATAAAAGGACGCGAAAGAAAGTTTTGTGAGACCGAGACTCAAACCCGGATCTCCGGACTTGCGAGGTGGCTGCTCTAACCATTGATAGGACAGGACATTCTTTCGCCATTTTTCGAGAGAATTCCGGGTTTGAGTACCGGTCACCAAAGACTTCCTTTTATCCACTGGGTTTTCCCTGAGGTTAACTCCTTATCGTAGTGTGTTAACTTAAAATCCTTTCCTTAGAAACGTTCCTCTCTAACCGGGATTCGAACCCAGGATTATAATTATGCCAATCTAGTGGCGGTTAGGTTGATTCCTTCACGTCTAATAATATATAATTGTCAAATTTTCTTTAGTTGATCGAAATTCGATATTTTTGATTTCCTCTATTTCTCGTAAAATGATCATCGTTACTTTTGCGCCGTTTTTTATGGCTTCGACTTTGAAAATATTAGCTAGTTAAACTTTAAGAATTATTAGAAGCAGGCAATATTTAGCATCTGTAACGGAAGATTCATGATCAAATTTTAAAGAAGTATAATATTTAGGAAAAGCACAATAGCTTAATGATTTACATTAGAGGCGTGAAGAAGTGACGAATTTAACCTTACCAGTAAAACTTTTGTCGTTAATAGTAGAAAGTTATTAGTCTAGAATGCTTCCACCTCCACCAGGGTATGTGTGAACATTAGTTCCTCAAATACAACTTAATGATCTAAAAATTGAAAAAAAGTTCACCTGAGATATCGGTGTATGTTTCTTCTTAAAAAACTGTTCCGAAATGCAGCATTAAAGTGATAGGATAATAAAGCAAAGACTACAGTATTTTTATAATTTCTTTCCTTAAACGTTGGATGTGAATCTTCCGTTGTGTATGCTATAAATTAAAAATAAATAAATGGAGCAACCTTGCACGAACAGTTTCTCGTAGAATGCTCAGCTAGGTGTTACCAACCTAGTTGATTCTACGAGAAACATATTTAGAAGGAGATCATATTTCAGATAAACGGAAGTCAGTATATTAACAGAAAGACAATAAATTAACGAATGCGATGATTTCGTGCTACTATGGCAACGTTCCAATATCACGACTTCGAAAACCTTTCATATTATTAATACTCAATCGTTTGCCCTTTCCAAACATTTTCTTCTTTCTGTATTCCTATAAGATTTCGTCTCTTTTTTTCCTCTCTCATTTTTACTTATTTCCTCCCCCGTTTACGCCAATCAAGAAGTGCGGTAGAAATGCTGGAATGAGTTTTCGATTAGAGTCGGAAAAGCATAAAGGTCAAATAGAGCCACGAGCGGGAAAAGGGAAAGGTCGAGGGACGTTATGGATGCCAAGGTATTTACGATGCTTCATGGATGATAATTAATCGTTTTACGGTTTCGGGCATAAGCGAAAAAGCACTAATATGTTCAGAATTAGGTAAAGAAAACAAAGTTACCTTCAACTTCATAATTACGTTTTACCGTAACTCTCCAGGAAATTGATGAAGACATCGGTGTGATTAGAAAAGGTTAAATTCAAGGAGACGGGAAACGACGAAAATAACGTGATAGCATTTGTTCATTTACAGCGTTGCACTGTGTTAACGTTCAGCTCAAAAAATGCCTCGATAATAAATTTATTTATTTTCTCCAATCGAACTTTCAATATAGGTGCTGATCTTACAAATATACATATAACGTCTGTAACGACACATAGTGGAGACACTTGAAATATGGTAAGTGGATATGGAACAACGTTTATGCATTAATTAAAATCGTAGCGAATAACGATATTGATTTCTAAAGAAAATCCAAGGAAACGAGACTTTTCTTTAGTATATATATGCTTGGATGCCAACATAAGACAGAAGTACTCTGGATCATAGAGCGAAAGTCAAATATTCTAAACGTTGATGATTACCTGAATTTAGCTCTAATTCGTCTATTTTTTAGACTCAAGGAAACAGGTTCACTTTAAGCAGAATTAGTTTTAAGGAATATATAAAAATTTCATCCCTGGGTAAAAATAAACCACCATCCATCGTACCCTACCATTTACTACTAAAATATATTAAACAAAATTCAAAGAATTTCTTGCTTGTAGCCAACATAAATTAAATCAAATTTTAGCCTCTCAAAGGAGTCGTCCGAATACAGTGGTGCCTCGGATAACAAGTGGCCCTGCTGAAGAAATTTTCGGCTAACAAATTTTTTCGCTGTTTTCTGTACTCGGCTAATGAATATGGATTCGGCTATTGAATGTTTTGGTGGATGCGCGCACTAACAAATATTGGTATGCGTATTCTCTGGAGAGATAAATATCAGTGAGGAGAAATAGATACAGGTTACTAATATAAATGGTAAACTAGAAAAAGCATTTAAATTCAAGAATAAGCACAGTAATTTACATTATCAAATTTATGGTGCTAAAAGGAAATTGTTCATATCGAAATTCTTGGGAGAGGAAACGGAGGGTAGGCAGTTTCAGGATGCTGACCTTTTACGTTAATCTCCTGGCAGTTAAATTAAGATTATAAAGAACAAATGGAAATAGTTACTTATAAGGTGGAGGGAGAGGGAGAGACATGTCACATTTGTATATAAATAGGCAGAGTAATGGGTATCGAACCACTCGTACGGTTGTACAGCAGACGGATAAATAATACGTAACGTGAGAAATGTTTGTATAGTAGGCATTTCTGAGATCTCTCAAGCACCATAAATGTCATATAAATGACAACTTTAAACATTGTGATAATTTTGTGATCAATATCCGCTGTATTATTCAATTATCAAACCTTACTACTATTTACTAAGCAATTATTGTTGAGAAGATCTGATATTTATAAATATAAGATTTATTTATAGAGTCACTGATTAGTTTGAATTTTATCTATAAATGGTTACACATTAGATAACTTGCAAATTTCTATAAAAGACATGAAATTAAACATAAACACTACTTTTGCTATATTTTTACGTCCGGATAACTGTTTTTCTCCCATATTGCACGCTCCGATTCAATCAGTGCATACTTCTAATTTTTTATTTAACAAACGGCTAAATACTAACAACATCACTGCATTCTATACACCAATAGCAATAACATTTAAATATGACAAATCTCAGTCTTGCCCAACGAACAATTTATCGCGGGTAGTTTCTTAATTATTGTAGCACCAAATCGCCGCGGACCAAATCACCAGTCACTCGTTACTTAGCGGAAATAGTTTCTTGATGTGTTATCTCTCTTATATTCACTCCTTAATGACGCAAAAGCTATTTATGTAATTATAGTTTTATTTATTTTATTATAGTAATACAATAAATCTATGCCAGTAGAATACCATCAAATCTTGTCATAATATTTTGTTGAAAACTTTGCCTGACTGATTTATGTGTAAAATTTTGTGCAACATAGAGAGTTTGAAAACCATATCTCCCTCTGACATTACGGCATAAAGCGAATTTCAAAGAAGTTATCTCGCCAAATCAATAACTTACTGCATGTAACTGGACCTCCGGTATGCAAAAATTTCCAAAAGTTTCAACCCCTTTTAATATCTGTGCATAATGAGTGAAATCATATTTTCACATTTTCCCTATATTTATGAGGAAAAGGAAGCAAAGCAGAAATCCGCCTAACAAGGTTTATTTTACGAGGGCTTGGGGATAAAAAAAGAAACCGCACACCTCATCACTCTGCATAACCAGATACTTTGTGATGGCGCCGAAAAATGGAATTAGTTAAATGAAGGATGGATGAAGGGGATGAAACCTAATGGGGTAAGAGGGGAGATAGGAAGCGATGAAGATGAACTGGTAAATAAGAGAAGAAACGAGAGCAGAATGAGAGATAAGTTAAATGGAGAGTGAAGAAAGGGAGACGCTGATGTGTTTGAGAATAAAGGACGAAAGAGGACCGGGGAAGAGAAAGGGAAGAGGAAATGGTAGTCGTAGTAGAATAGTCGACCAATAGGAGCCATGAGATGTGATGTAGGAAGGGGAGATAAACGGAAAGGAACCGAGGTCTTTGTGTGGTAGAAAGAAATGGTCACCACTTCACTGATTTCATCGCCGGAATCAGCAACGCTTCATATTTAATTACTTTCGAAAAAATATACAAGACCCATAGGTTTCGCTTTATAGAGTTGGAGAAGTTATTCCACCAGTAGAATAAAGGTCGTAGGTCGATTATATAAATTTTTGTTACACATTTCAAATCACTTTGTCGTATGAAAAGTTGTCAAATGTCGCATTGAATATAACTATTATATTTCTGATAAATCATGTCACCAATTTGTCATCTCTTCGAGTTGCCTTTCGCTCAGTTGCCCCGGAACCACCTTAAATACGTGAGAATGTTTCTGATTCGACAGTTTTCTTAATCTTTAATCGTTATTTGTTAACTGTCGTTTTCAGATATACTGAAAATGAGAAATTTTTTATCTAAGAGAAGAAAAATATTACGGGAAAGAGCATTTATTGAACACCAAATATTATTACTTTTAAGCAGTGATGATATTCAAAATATCTAACAACCAGTACGCTAAAGTTTAGATTTTAAGTGCGCAAGGTCAAAAACCAGGGGTGGATAACTTAAACACAACACTAGCAGGCTTTCCGACGGGGAAATAAAGATTGATAAATACAATACAAGTTGCGACATAAGAAAACATTATATAGTCAATACAACTAATAAGACGGAGGAACAACTGTTTACGCAACGAAAGACATTTTGTCGCTTCTTCATTTTGAGGTCACTTTATTCGATTAAATCACAGTAGCAATATTTCACGACAAAAATGAGAATCTTTATTCCATTTCCCTCTTTTGGTGTTTTCCTCGATTTCGTAAGGTTAATCTTTCTAATTTTAATTTTCAAAACAAGTAAAGCCTGGAAACGCTAAAAATTAACTTTACATGCATTTACTATTGGGAGGCTTTCACACTTCTTGAGTCGAACTGGGAACAGTTAAGTATATACGGAAAAATCTGTTATCTGCGCATGGAAGACATTTAACAATCTTTAAAGTGCGAAAGCAGAGAAACTTTTAGTTCTCGAGTTTTACGCGAACCTACACACATTCATACGAATTATCTATCTTTCTATTTACGCGAAGATTATAGCATACGATAGGTATCTTCATCCATACCTTGACAGACCGAATAATTTTCATTTGCCTTTGGCACAGATCAGAGAAACATTCAGTAAAACCCGTATAAGAGAATGTTATGAATGAGCGAAGACCGCGTTGTAAGCGGGATAGAGTTTTAACCAACACAAACAACTTTTGCTGTGACAACATTTTGAAAAGCTGTCATATGCCGAGCTTTTTGAAAGAAAACACCATCACAAAATTTTTCATCTAAAGTACTGCCATGAGACGAGTCAAATGGGAAACATTTCACTCAATCTCTGAGCTAAAATCGGTCCCGAGAATAGGATGGAGATTGTTGTTTTGCGATAACTTAATTTTCTTCTCACAAAATTAGTCATCACCACATGAAAGTAAAACAGAACCCCGTTAAAGACGGCGAAACGGGAGAGGAGGATGGCGATACAGATAAAGTTAATTTTTTTTGTTTTACCAAATGAGTCGAATAAAGCAGTGCATCTTAAGACGGGAAAAATCCGCCTTATAAGCGGTTCATAGAGCGTCTGAGGCTGTATTTATACCATGAGCTTCGTGTGATAGGGCGCCTGAAGAAAAGTGTCCATTAAGCCGCTGTGTTTTAAACGGGTTTCACCATATTTCTTTTCTCTGCGTTTGTATCAACCTTGTTTATGGATTTTTATAATAGATATTACAAAAGCTACTGATGTTCGAACTTATACGACGAATATATTCATTTTTGCACTCCTTGTCGAATGCTATAAAATGTGTCATTCGTGGGGTCATGGTGCTGCACATCCGTAAAATTTTCCCCCTTGAAGCATTCTGGCTTATCGGGATCGGAATGGAATTAGCAAGGGCAAACTAATCTAGCGTAGTAAGCCCCATTCCCTCGGCAGAACTATTAGCAATCATGGTGGGGTGTTAAGACCGGCCTACGAAATGAATAACAGAAGTCAAAAAATCCAGAAAACCACCAAAAACGGGAAAGTTGAGCCTAACGCGCGTTTCGCACTCCCAGAGTGCATCTTCAGAGGCGTGATAGTGACTCAGTCACAGTACTCCATTCTCCATGGTACTCCATTTATTTACGAAATGAATGTTTTACAGATGCAGCATATGATTGATCGGCGAAGAGATTCTTATAGTGTTTTTATGCTAAAATGTAGTCTATAGGAATTCTTTTGGAATGCATTTTCACATTCATTAGTGAATCTGTTTGCTCAACAAAACGCTGGCTCTGAATAAGGAAGATGAAAATTAGACTTTTGATTTCGTAACTAAAATAATCAACACAATGGATTACATTGCATTTCTTTATCTGAGGAACGTTACTCAAAATATATTGTTAGATTTATAATATTTTTAAATCCATACCCGTAGAAATACCGCACATGTAGCACTCGTTTGTAAAACAAACTTAAATGTCCAGCTCTTATAGAGGAAAATTCTTAGGTGCCGCAAAAGTGTGATATTTTAAAAATGTTGAATATTTTGCAGTAGTTAATTCATGACCGTCGCTCTCGTGACTAAAATATATTATTTTTTAAATCCGATGCTTGAAAGAAGGATGGAAGGATAAACATTAATTCAATAATTTAACATCAATTAAAATAGATGTCGATCAGGATCATAGATTAGAATCTCATGTATCTTTACAAGTTCTTTGCTTCGAGGAAAACAATAGTGGGTCTACGAAATAAAATTTTGCAAGAATCAAGGCTAATTACAATGGATTGATGCCATCTCATTGACGATGGAGGGAGTAAAAAATGTTTTTATTATATACTATAACATCTTTTTTAGAATAGTTTGAAAGATTTAATAAACATTTAAAGCTTTTAAACTTTAAAGTAGTTTAGAGTAGTTAACTTTAGTATTTTAAAGTAGTTCAGGGAGAACCAAGAAAATCTCGGGAAAGTATCAACGCGACAGAGAACCGTATTAATTTGTAGTCCATAATGAAGTTATAGTCGATGTCAAAATCAAGCGCAGCCTAGCGAGAAATTAGGAAGCATGTTAATGCGACCAAGAGAAAGATAATTAAATCTGTTCATTTAGTTGGACATGAGCAATTTCCGAATGTGTGTTTTAAACAAATTTGTTTTGGCTCTGGCGATTAAAAGCATGTCACTTATCGACGGTCTCGTACTTGCCCTTTTGTCACGCAATTACTCGTAACCTATCTATGACGTTATCCGCAATAACTATCCATTACTTTAAAAAATCCACCTTTAATTACTCAACTGAATAACTCAAAATTCTTTCAAAGAGAAAATAAGAAAAAAATGTATAAAATCCTAAATTAACGCGAAGACATAATTAAATTTTGAAAATGCCACGGAAAATATTGGGTTGATATTATTGCGAATTAAACAGAGAAAACCGATAAATCAAATGATTGTAATGGAACGACTTGTTCATTATTTTAATGAAAACAGAAGAAATCCCGAAATGAAAAAATCAGCTAATTAATTATCTCTCAGCTACAACGAATACAGTTCAGAAGACCGTAAATGTTGCTACCACGTTTAAGTTGAATTAACGATGCACCAACATATCCTCATTGAGAATATATATTTATGAGGTCACGACTTAACCATTAATAATGAAGGAGTCTTGAAGGAGCGATTAGCCTACCCGCCTAGAAATTTCTTATGTCCGTGTCTGAAACATTAAATGAATATTAGCCAATGAAACTTGGACTTGTTCTCAGTCGTAATATTACTAATCATAAAAGTTTCCCAACTTCTTATGATTTTTTAATCCAATCAAAGAGATTAGTTTCATGCGAATCTTGGGTTTCAGATATTCCCACCAGAAAACGATCCAAATATTTATTTAACTACTCGTTCAAATTCATGCATCTAATAATGAGTCAACTGATATGGCAAAGAGGACTATATTAAGCAAAACATAAGTGAGTTAAAAATAAATTAACATTTTTTTCTTGTGCTTCCACACCAAGTATGAGTGTTTAAATTTAAATTCCCTGTAAATATCAGTGATGAATCTGATCTACCTATGGTTTTAAGTGAATGCTTCAATTCATTTCCAGGAATTTTCTTCCGTCATTTCAACCGGCAGTAGTGATTCAAGGGACCATCCGGTTTGAGAGAAAATTTTTAAGCTATATCTTTATACGTAGATGAAAACCAAAACTTATTAATTACAGTATTAATACGCTCACAACACTCCATAACATATGCGGCAAATACTAGCGAAAATTTTTTGAAAGAGCTTTTAATTTATTAAGAGGCTCGGTACGTATCCTTAGATAATGATACGTACTAAAACATTAAAATCCAGTAGGTATAAATAAAATACTTTTTTTAAATCCACATGGATCCACCACATCCACATTTTTTTACAGTGTTTCATTTTTTCCTGCCTACAGAATTCCACAGACTCATCTTTTGATTATATATTAAAAATCTGTTTTAAATCGTTTCCAATTTTTTTAATACGAGAGAAGAATATGGGCTCTCGCTCGCTCCTATTGGCAGCATATCCAACTCTGAATGAGGAGTTGGTTCGGTCCAGGTTCGAACCCGGCCAAATTTTCCAAACACGAGTTGGCGACAGAAAGGGCATCCGGCCGCAAAAAATAATAGTGCCAAAAACCTCAAAGCAGATCTCGACCAGTGGCTGTAAGCCTCTATAGATAATGATGAAAACAATACGCTCCAAGTGATTCTAGTTTAGATAGTAAATCATTGGACACGCTTAGCGTGAATTTCAAATATGATTATTTTAGACTTAAATTAGCATTTCGAATCACGCGCGTTATACGCCGACGAATGCGGTAACTTCTTTATTCAACATACTGAGTACGTTACTGCCAAGGAATATGTTCTGGCATTTTAAAGTTCCCTATTCCAAAATCTTTTCCGTGCTGAAAATGAGGATACGTGAATGAATTTCCTTAGATTCGAGAGAAGAATAAACTTGAAGAACTTCGCCGATAAGGATTTAAGTCGCAAGAAATGTAGATACGACATTTACAAGGTGTAGTTTATAGTACACTCAGAAAAAAAAAACAAGGTACGATTTCTCCAAATCTGGAATAAGAGTCATCATTAATCAACGTTTGATCGCTACGAGTTATGCGATGAATAAAATCATACACAATACCATGGGCAACACTTCTTTTTGAAGTGTCATTTTGATTTTCTAATTTGTTGCTTTCGCTCAAAAGCAAATGTCAGACCCCGACACTTAACTGCGGTTTCTCCCCTTGCAAAAGGATTCCTCCGTTTGATACTGTAAACGAAGAGCATAGGCGGTTCTGCAATGTGGGAAACTCGATAGGTTTCTGTAACGCAGAGAGGCGGTGGTGATGAGTGGAGTATCATTGCAGGAGAAACGCTGAGGTAATCGGAGAGCTTTCGGGTGCAGCAAGATATTGACATAAAAGCGGGGACATTTCTGTGAATAGAGATAGCTCTAGGAGGCTACATGAAAAAGGAGACCTGCAAGTGAGGTAAATAAGAGAGTGATGAATGAGGAAGAACGGTCCCTGATGGAGACGTTGAGGGAATTTTAAAAGAAAGGAGTCGAATGTTAGTGAAAATTAAATATGACGGTGTGAGTGAGATCGGAGTTTCCCAACCTGGGGTATTCGTACCCCCTGAAGATAATAATAATAATAATAAAGGACTTTATTCAGGGCGAGATTGAGACTAACAAATCTCTTCTTACATCTAACCCTTCGTCATATGAGACAAGAAAAGAGAGAGATAGCTTGCAAAAGTACAAAGAAGAAAAATACTTTGTGGATTAAAAAACATAAGCTAACAGCTCAGGGAAAACTCTTCACAGCAGGAAAACACCCTCAAGAAGGAGGGTGTGAAAAACCTGCGAAACCTACAGATAGAAAACTAAATTTGATGATGAAAGTAAATTAATAGAGTTATAAAAGATACGCTATAAACGATAAAAATATAAAGATAAAATAAAAGATAAAAGATACGCTATGCTTGTCCGCAGAATAAAGTTCAAATCATTATATTATGGTATAAAAGCGTTCCAAAAGTCGATGTTTCAAGTACATTTTCGAACTGTTCCATGTTGGTACTCCGGCAAAATTTACGGTGCTATTCCATGGTTTATAACAAGAGATGTGAAAATACCAAGAAGACCAAAGGACCGATGGAACAGAGACATAATCAAGTACCTGGGGTTAACATGGCAACGAAAAGCTCAGAATAGAGAGAATTGGAAAGCGCTTGGGGAGGCATACATCCGACGTCAATGAAAATGTACATTGAAACATCGAAAATGTCTAATGATTATGATTCCATGGCATTGTGTCTAAATTTTAAAATGTGCGTCTTATTATAGCAAAAATTACAGATAACTCACTTAAAAGCCAAGGGGGCATGGGAAACAAAAACGTTGGGAGCCCCAGACTTGGATTATCTAAAATACTGAAACATACGACATGTGGCTCTAACTATATTGTACCGTGCAACTGATAGACATTACAATACTTGATTCTGAGTTTTTCCAAAGTACGTTCATTTACAAGTACGAGTAATTATTTTATATATCTAGGTTATCCGATTTAACTCAAACATGTACATGTTAAAGTAATAATAATTCAGTATCCCTTTAAAATTATAGATTTATATATTAGATAAATATTGATGATAGGAAATACGATTCCCGTACCTCCTATCATGGTCGGGAGAGGGTAGAGGGTTTTGACTGAAGTATTTAAAACTCGACAGAGAAATTGTGTGAGTCAAATATTGACAGGAGAGAGATCGCTGAGGAATGTAATTGACCGTGGAATGCAAGGAAAAAGACAGAGGGGAGGGCAAAGGAAAAACATGTTAGATGACATAAATGGTGGGGTAAGTTACCAAGAAACGAAATAAAATATCGGCACTGAATAGGGAATATTGAGGCGCATGAACCTACCGAAAGGTAGAACATATTCTGGGATAATATAGAGATTTAATGTAGGTACTACTTAATAGCAGTAGAGCTCGCGTGGTGACCTGATAAAGAAAACCGTTAAACCTCCAGAAAATCCCGTTCTGAGAGTTCCAGTCTGAAGCAGTCCTCTAACGACTTAAAGATTACTTTAAATCTCCATTTTAATAACAGAGGTGTAAAATTTCCTCTTTCAAAAATCTAGGATACTAATATCAATGCATAAAGACCGAAAATTTCCTTTCTTCCTTGACGTGTGTAAGGGCAGATTAGAGTAGCGTTGGCAATTAAGCAGAAAAACACGGAACTCTAAAGGATATGTGAAAGAGAAGAGAAGTTTTAAGCTGTAATGCGTTAAAGAAAACAGTTAAAAAAGGAAAATGCAAGAAGCAAATAGGGAGGCAAAACATGAAGGAACAAGAAAATTCGCCGATTCGGAAAATGTGTTCCAAAAACAGAAAACGGGACAAAGGGACGATAACAGAAAGACAAAGGAAACATCGGAACAAATGAGGGAGGTGAGTGCGTGCGGGGGAAAAGGAAGGAAAAGGCAGAGAGGAGGCCACAAAAAGGATGGAGGGAAGCAGATATTTGGAAGGGGTGGAGGAAAATAATTGAAGGTGAGAAGGAAAGATTGCGTGCAGGGAAAGCTAAGGCTCGGGACGTTATTAAGATGGGAAAGATTAAAAGAGATGAATTTTTAAGAGCGGAAATGAAAAAAGAGGTAAGGTGTCGGGAGAAGAATCTGATAGATGAAAAAAGAAGGAGAAATGAGGAAGGATTATTGACGATGGATAACGCCAAGTTACAACGAGAAAAAGCATATTGTCAGTTTCGTTCTTCAGTTCGAACAACAGGCATATCTTTTTAAATGCGATTAAGTCCCCCCTTGTCTGAATTATGGACGAGTTGTTTCGTATCACAAATTAAAATACGATGACTTGCGGTAGACATGTTATCTTTCCGAGCTTATAATAATATGGCATTTACTGATTAAAATTTAGCATCTGATAATAACGATTATGAACCATTATTATGCATCACCGAGAAACGAATCTGAAACTGAGAGTCATATCGATTGAGTGGTTGATAATATTAAAATCGACTGTTTCCTTTCTAACTACGTGTTATGATAGATTGGCGTAGATATTAAATAGTGATTGATGTTGATTATAAAATATCCTCACCCTACAAAGACTTAGAACACAGGTATTAAGATTGAAAAACTGAAATGTTTGGTTGGTGGAAATACATGGTTTCGTAACATAAGAAGAAAAATTTACTGATTTCACATCAGGATGATTTACTGGATGGTTACCAGATGCCATCGCCTCATAATAATGCTTACTACCCTTGCATTAAAGAGCCATAAACATTATAGCTAGCCATCGTCTAAATATCATCAAAAACGTATAATTTTCTCGAAGCAACGATGAAAGTGATTGATTGATGAAACGTTAGCTTGAATTTTAGGCAAGTCTACTTTTGCGTTGAAACATATATTGAATCACAAGAATTAGGGAAAGGTGAATAACATAGCCATACGGCTGAAACCCAAATTAAACCAAACCGCCCGGAAATTAGGAGATCCTGGTTCGAGTCCCAGCTACGTCAGACTTTTTCTCCTTTTCCTTCCAAATTGAACATACCATATGAACCATCACCCACTGTTTAAGACTTCTTTGTTTTCTGAGAATCCTCTATCACTTTCCCCTGCAATCCGTCATCATCACGGGTAATCAATCCGAAGATTGGTTTGTCACAGCTCACAATCCCAAAGTCATCCTATCCTCTGCTAATCACTTCGCTCCCTGATGGTTTCTGACTTTCACGTCCTCTATCAACTCTCTCCCGTAACTCATCCTAGAGCTTAACCCACTGTTCCCCTCCCCATATTCCTTCCAAAACTCTCTTCAGCCGACTATCGAGTCCTGGCACTTTCAACGGCTCACTCGCCTCCTGTTCCATTCCTTAAATCTAAACCACTTCCTCCCAGACTAAGTAGGTCTTCACAAAATCGTCGGCTCATGGGCAGGGAAATCTAGGATCACTTATAAGCCCCACCTATGCATTTTCAGTTAAGAATATAGAACCGATGGCAGCGAATTATATCAGCTATTTCTTTCAAAATAGTTCATTCAAAATATACACATGAGTATGCCATGAGTAAAAACCGATACCGAATCGAAAAGATTGAAATTTTTACGACCAAAAAGGAGCCCGTTCTATATTACATTCCGATTTTCTGGTTTCATTAATGCCTTTAGTTTAATGTGAATGGATGAAGCTTTACGAAATAAGTATAACTGCAATGAATAGAATAACTTGCATTTGAATAAAATAAACGCATTACATTTACATGTATCTGATATAATGATCATTTTTTCTCCACTATCTTTATTTTTACGCTAAAGTTTAATTTGTTGAGATGTAACTGAGTAAAGGAAAACGAGAGAGAAATTTCAGAAGGATCAAATATATTAAATGGGAAATAACGTTGGCATACGAAGCGAAACCGAAAAAGAACCTCAATTCTGTTTTTCATTGAACCGGAGCAAAACTGGGATCGAAAAATGTCACGATTCGAAGCCCTAGTTAAAACGCTGTTCACAACTAGTTTCGATAAACTCTCATTCGTTTTCGTTTCAACCAAACTTGTTATGTGGAGCAGTGCATCCATACACAGACGCTCCTAGGATTCTCAAAACGTGTTCTCTCCCCCAACTTCAAAAATATCAAATTTTCATAAACTACAGAGAAATAAAATTCGGCTATAAAGGAAAATTGAGCTAGTGAAATAAACTCTTAATAAGAAATCACCAGAAATAATCTACATCTACATCTACATAAATACCCTGCAAACCGCCTTTCTGTGTGTGGCAGGGGGTGTAAACTCCTAGCGTTGGAGTACCTCTTTAATTTATTGTTATCGCGTATCGTTCGCGGAAAGAATGAGTCCCTAAAACGACTTTTCCTCGCATCTATTTCTCTTACTTTACGCTCACTGTCGGATCGGTCGAAGTAGCAGTGGGGTGGCATAATACCAATTACGTCTCCCGAAAATGTACTTCCTCTGAATTTATCTAACAATCGCAGCCTAGCTTCTAATCTCCTTCCTTTCGAGGATTCCCAACCTGCGTATGAGAGCATTTTAAGCCCTCTAACCATTTCATCTGCCTACAATACGCTTTATAAAACCGAGCTTTTTAGTTACTTTACCGCATAATCTACTTGTTTCTTACTGCAACTTTGTAGGAAGAACTTTTTTATCATAACGTCTCGCACCCCCAGAGGTCCATGCAAGATTGCAAATGCTTAGTTTAGGGGGTTTAGAGCCATGAAGTAAACACTGCATTGCCTACAATCCATGGTCAGGAATACTTCCCCCCAAAATCTAATGAAAATAGAAACTGATTTATTTTAACATGTATACCCTGCGAATCTCCTACAGTGTTTGTATGGCGCAATTGCGAGAGACTATCCTCTCGCATGCTTCAGTTTATTGTTGACTCCTTTCTCATGGATGGGGAGTTTGAACCCACAAAACCACCCCTTTGGCTACGCCTCTGATAGAGAGTAAATATACGGTTGCTATTGAAAGATGCGACCAGGAAATTTTTAATAAAGTGGAGTAATCTTTACTATGTATGTATAACAGCGCATTAAAAATAGTTAAAATGCATATTGTTGGTTCTGTTCTCATGGGGGGAGGTATTGAACCCTCAAAACTACCCCTTTGGATACTCTTATGCATGCACCACTAATTAAGAATCACTGTTTTAGAGCATATTCAAACCCATGCTTAAAAACTGTACAGTTTATGTATCTAATGAATCACTATGTCTTTATCTCTCCTTGCAGGCACGTGGGTTACGTTTGGCAGCGGCGTCAGCGAAGAGGCTGCAGAGGAAGTGGTTCGGCTCGCTTACGAAAGCGGTATCAACGTGTTCGATGTTTCCGAAGCTCCGCATTCGGGCCCTAGGGCAGAGGTTCAGTTGGGAAGGATACTCCACAGGCGAGGATGGAAGAGGGCGTCGTTCGTGGTCACCACCAAGATCTACTGGAACGCCAAGTAAGGAAAAGTAAACCACCCGCGAAATTGCCTCTCCACAGCCCAGCCCTCCGATGCCGTTTGAACGACCCCATTCGAATTTTAAGTCCATCCTTTGAACTGCGACCATGCTTTGGACCGCTTGGAATACATTAGTAGCTAAAATTGCGATGAAAGACAGTGCAGCTTTTCGTTTATTTATCGCGGGCGTTCTTTTCATTAGCAAAAATCCGTGTTTGAACTTCCCCGACGTAAGTAAAGTAGGTACCTCAGTAAACTGAAAATGTCCTTTTAGCCTTAAATTAGTACTTAAAATTTCCTCTTAGCCTTAAATTATTAGAATCGGTAAAGTAATTCCCGTTTTTTCCCTAAGTAAACTTTGCCTTGGGATTAATGACAGAGGATGAATTATAAAGAAACGTTAATTTATTTTAAAAGATTTAGTCGACAACAATTCAAGGTTTAGCGTAAAAGTTGAATACGGAAGTTGAGTCACAGTTAATATAAATTAAGCCGTTAAGATCAGTGAAAATCGACTGGTAGAGGGATAAGTAGTTAAACTAATTATATTATTTGCGAGAACATTTTTAGAGCTAATAATAGTTTATAAATTCATTATCTTTTACGCACTCAATATTCCCAAGGAGGAACGAACATGAAAAATTCTGGCAGGACCTTGCGGACCCAGTTTCGCAATTACCGGTTGGTTGCTCTATCCATTGACCTTTTTCAAGTCCGTTTCTACTTGAGAATTTTTAGGAGCGCGGCTTTTCGTCCAAATTCACCTTTAACCCTTTTCATTAAACATAATATTATTAAATATACTTATATTTTTATTAATATTCTTGATTGAGGTGTACAGGACTATAGTTAACACTAAGGATATCTGCCGCAGAGAGTCAGTATTTATAGCCTAGAGTATTTGAAATGGCACAATCGGTTAAGTAAAGGAGGAGGGTTTTTTTACCGTTCCTGCTTGCCCTACAATTCCACCTCTCCCCGCTGAACCTATCTTGTTTAACTCAAAACAGTGGACCGAACACTTGGGAGCATGAAATATTCTTGAGGATTTATTTTCAACAAACTTTTTTAGAGTTGGCCACTTTTATTCATTTAATAGGATTGCAGTTCCTAATATCAGGTTATATTTGAGCTGTGTGTCCATCCGAGTTTATAATTTTGAAAAGAGGTGAGAAACAGGACACGTTCACGAAGTAAATTGACGAATGATGAAAGTAAATAGGCATAAAAATATATTTCGGGCGGACAGCAGGAAAAGAGAAAGGAAAAGCGGATCCAGATGGATCTGCCAGAGGAATTGTAGGAGTGTTTGAAAAATTTTAAGCATGAGCAATGTGAAAACTTTACCTCGAATACATTTCACATTAATGTGGAAGTTGTACAGATTAATGCAGTGGTGTCCCTTTGCGCTAATATACAGATATGGGAAGAATAAATCATGTGACTACTAAGTAATCAGGAGTCAAATTATAAATAAAGCACATTTATACACTGATTGTGTATTTCTCTCAGCCTTGTAACTTATCTTCATTTATACGATCCGATGCTTTCTTACAGTTACACCCTCTATCAACCCCAAAACTAAGTTCTTTCATCTTCATTTCAAATCGTAATCTCTGCACGTCTACTCGAACAGTACTTCTTTTTAGTTTCTAATTCTAAGAGGATAGAATTAATTTCGTTACTCATTTCAAACATTAAAATGATAAATGTCCGTTGAAAGATAAAACTATTAAATCCTCTTAACACGCATAGGGGTGTGTCCTTAATCACAATGTCGAATGCAATAATACAATGATACAATGCATGGTGTATAGTGCATGACGTCAGATGCAATAATAAAATCGAGCTTATAATGAAATCTAGATATCAAAACTGCTTCAGCCCAGCCGTCAAAATGAGATTCGATTTTCCACATTCAAAATTGGCAAATGGAGTTCACCAGGTTTGTTCCAATTTCACGGAAGTATTTCAAGTATTCTAATGAGCAATTTGTCACAGTAATTTAATTATCGCAATCATCTCCTTAATCTTCCCCCCTTGCATTATGTTTCAAAAGAAGGGGAATGTGATAAGAAAATGGTAAGAACAAAACGGGAGGGTGAGGGAGAGGAGAAGGGAGAATTGACGAAAAAGAGAGAGAGGTAATGGCGCGAGTAGGCTTGGGGGGTTGGAAAGCGTGACGTCAGCAGCGCCTCGGTAAGAAGACACGAGCCGTCGATATTAAAGGAAGGGTGAGAATCGGAAGGACGCAAGGCAAATTGAAACGATCCGACTTGACCTCTAAGCGATTCCGATCAGATGCTTTAGAATTAATTAGAAAGATTGAGGGATGAGCACAAATGTTGCCGTGAATCTTAGATACTAACCTTCATCAATAACTAGGCACGATGAGTCAATAGTGCTTCACATAAAATTCAGGTCCATCAAGGAAAAAGAAATATCCTCGTATCATCGATTTGAATCTTTAGAGCCTGTTAAAAGTATAAAAGTAACTAAATCAATGAATCGATGGGTATAAAAATGCAGGTACTTCATTCTCAGCAAAACACAATAGTTTTTATTGAAATTGAATTGACACACTTTCATACATAACACAAGCAAGGTCGGTCATCTACCAAAGGGGGCCCGGATGCAAATGTCTACTTGGCCCCCTTTCATATGGTAGTATTTTTAAGAGTGCTTTGTGACAGCTGAGTTAATTTCGCAGATACTAGCCTCTACTGGGAATCGAACCAATAACCGTTTTTACGAAAGACGAACGCGCTACCACTTGGCTACTCAGGAGTCACACCTTCTCTGCTTCCTCTGACTATGCGATAAGTAGTTTTTAATAAATTACGAAAATTGTTACACTGATAAACTTCCTGAAGATATATTGTTTGCCATCGGCAAAATAAGATACCCTCGTAAATGGGGGCCCTCCCAAACTGGGGGCCCCGATACTAGCCATGGAACATGAAACCCCTTCTAGGCTGGCCCTGATTTCAAGGAACCATAGCCAGTCAGATCATCCGCGTGATCTAAGGAGTATTAAGCGAATTAAAAATATCCTCTGGTTAGAAGGTCCCTGGTAGAGAGCTAACTTTCTTACAAGTAAGATAATAGAGGTAAATTGTTATAATTTTACTATCAGATAATAAAATAAATACCAACTTTTATATAAATGAAAATCTAAGAGACTAGTTCATTTGATATTTTGTACTTAAAATTAATGCATTTCCTGTAATATTTACTCCAAAGTTGCTTCTTAACTATAGAAATGAATCCATCATTTGAGGGAAAATTAATATACTGCTTCTTTCCATAGAATAAAACATTGTTTGATATAATAATTTCAAGAAAAACAGAACTTGTTGTGAGTTAGCTCATATTATTATTGTTTCAAGTAATATGAATTTCATAAAGTGATAAACTTATCTTTATATTTCCTATTTTTTTAGGTCAGAGGAAAGAGGGCTATCCAGAAAGCATGTGATTGAATCAGTGAGAGCTTCTCTGGCTCGGCTGCAGCTTGGATATATTGATGTTGTTATAGTTCATAAGGCAGACCCCATGTGCCCAATGGAAGGTAAGAATTCATGTTTTTATAAATCTGTGAATTACAGTCACTTATAATTGGAATCGCTGTTGAATTGCTACTTTAGAAGGATAATCCTCTAACTCTAAGGGTGCCTATACCTAACTTTACCTGGAAATTATCTTCTTTATTTTGGTTAAAAGCCACTTTTATCTCAATTTGATTTATTTGAGGCATATTTTCTCATTCTTTATTCCATATAGGACATAATTCTGGTAAATTCTCCTTTCTTTGCAGTAATTATCATGATATTTTCTTTCCTTTTTTCATACATCATCACCATCTTTTCCTTAACTTCATTTACTACCATTTCATATTTACATTGAAGATCAAAAGTGATAAGCTGCATCCCAATCTTACTCATAATTCTCACTATTTGCAGCTGTTTGCCAAGCACCTTCTCAGGATGTTGCAGCGTTATTTTAGCCATCATATTGAAGTATAGACCTCCTAAATCCTCTACCTATTCCTCATTATTGCCCTTATTCATCAAGTGTGCAACATTCACTTATTTTAAAGCTAACCTCCATATCTAGAGGTTGATTTTCTTTCTTCCATGCAGTAGGTATGTATTTGATGACTGCAAGGTCAGCCACAAGAGGAGAAAAATGGTTCCCAATAAATTTCAGCCATGTTTGAACCATTATTTACATTAATATAAGAATTGTTACTGAGGCTACAATTGATGAAAAGTTTTGAATGCATATATAGGGAGACTAGATTTCTGATCTAGGATCTTAACTGGGACAAAATTTCCAAATTTCAATTTGTTTCCCTGAATCATAGACAATTTTCCAAACATGTTTCTTACTCATGCAGAAGTGGGACATGCAAGACAATCTTGCCAAGAAAATTTATACAGGATGGAGTAGGTCCATGAAGTAAATTCCCTTTTTTTCTCTTGTATCTATGGATAATGCTATCAAAACTTATGTAACAGGAATCAGAAGACCAAACCAGGTACCGATTTTTGGAATTGCTGTCAAGTCTTTCTGGGCAAAGACCCTGAAATGGGAACATATGGTCACCTGATGTAGAGGTGCCAAACAAAATGAGAAATTTTCATTAATTAACATTAAACATTTGATGTTAATTATTATTCACAACAAATTGTATCATTTGTTTACATCAAGAATTCAACCTTCTGTTTTTTCAAAATACAGTTCAAATATATCAGCTAAAAATTGTTCTTTCTAATTATATCATGAGAAATGGAAGCAGAATTACTTTTTGAATCAAAAGAAAGTAATAAAAAAAATGTATTAAAAACCTTAAAAAAATACTTGAAACGTTCTTAGATTGTATGATTGATTCCACGCAATTTGGATACATTAAAAGTGGATGGGGGTTGCTCAATGTGACAAGAAATCAACATTAAATGCATGATGGAACCTTTTTTGTGTGTAAAAGTAAACTACGCTACAAACTCAAAACTTACCATAAATCTATTTTCTTTTCATTACATTCTATAATAAAGAAATAGCTCTGATTATATATTTTGGAAAATTCTAGCTGTTCAAGTGTAGGATAGTTTTCAGTTAAGAATATTTACTTGAGATGTTTCAAGTGAAGAATTATTCTGAAGAATGAAATTGCAACAACTAATGTTAGCCTTGAATTCTCACACCAACAGAGGTTGTAAGGGCAATGAACCACGTCATCAGCCAAGGTTGGGCAATGTACTGGGGTACAGCAAGGTGGACTCCGGTAGAAGTAATGGAAGCATACACTAACTGTAGACAGTTCAACTGTGTCACACCCATTTGTGAACAGGCTGAATACCATATGTTCTGCCGTGAGAAGACTGAACTCTATATGTCTGAGCTATACAATAAAATTGGTAAGTTATAAGATTTTCATTGACCATAATTACCTATTTCACAAATGATTGAACAATTTATAACTTACAGTATATACACACAAATACATATAGTATAATTTATAGTTTATATACATTATAAATTTCTTGTCACTTTTTTTTACATTAATGCCTTCAGCTAAGTGTTAACAAATGTATTCCTATCTAGATATGGAGAAAAAAACTAACTGAACAATAGACTTCCAGAGTTATTTAAGATACAAAATTTGGTATATCACGTCAGAGGTAGCAATCTGAAAGCTTCTTATGTTCTAAATTTTCCTGTATGCTCTTCTATCCTTGTATGTATTTTTCCTATTCATTTATACCCTATATCATGTGCTTCCTTTTATTCTCTAGATTTCCATTAATCTCTCTATTTATAAAATGCATCCTCCATATTCAACCAACTCTTATTTGGTTTTTCTTTCAAACTAATAAACGCCCCCGTCAAGCATGACGGGACTTAATTTAGTTTAAAAATATATCTATTATCGTATATATCTGGTCCTCCTAAGCACAAAAAAATTCTGCCATAAGATCATAATAACTCAACATATTTCTTATCATATAAATTATTTATAATATTTATTCTACTGTTTTCAAGTCATGAAAGCCTACTTTACGTAAATATCTTATAAAAATTATAAGAACTGATTATCCTCGTGCACTTATATGGGATAATTCATGAAATCAACATTCAACAATGGCCTTAATCGTCAAAGGGATGGGTTGTTTATTTCCCAAATATTTTTGGAAATTTTATGAAATCTTCAAAAGTTCGGATCTATATCAATATTTCACGACTAAAATAAGAATCTATGATTATTTTCCTTTCTTGTGACACTTATCTCAATTTCATAGGACCATTGTTTCTAATTTAATTTTGTAAAAGAAACAACCTCTGCAATTCATGAAAACGTAATTTACGTACATCTCTTATGGAAACGTATTTTGTGCTCCTGGGTTCAAACCCAGGCCCTTACAGAGATGAAAATAGTTTTCCTAGATTTCAGCATCGTAGAAACACAATGCAGTTTGTTTCAGATCCCTAAGTCAAGCCGTTTCTGATATAAATAGGGAGACGGACAGACATTTGCTTTTTATATATATGATGCCTTTTACTCTTCTACTATTTAAATATTTTGACTTTCAGCTATCTTCCATCAACTCCATATGCCAATATCAATACAAAATGCCTCTTATATCGGTCATGTAGCTGATTGACATCAAAATGTATCCACCTCCCAGTCATTACTGACTCTATATCTTCTCATGCTTCTCATATAATTGATTGTCATTGCATTCATTTTACTCTTACATAGGGTGCACTCTCTCTAACATGGTAAACATTTTCTCCAGACTGTACTAGTAAGAAACTTCCGCATATTATTTTATTCTCTTCCCATAAAGAATATTCAAATTGTTCCACAGATAAGCAGACAGTCACTTTCCTACATGTATTCTTCTGCCATTTGAGCTCTAAGATAACCAAGTGTGCAGGACCAACCATCTGGCAAGGGGGACCTGTAAGCAAAATTTACATATGGGCCTGTTTTGCACTTCCTATGCCAACATGATACATAATGGTTTATAAATAGAGCAATAAATTAGACCTATTAAAATTTTCTATAAATGTACAACTTCCCTTCCGTAAAATCAGAAAGTTGCCTTTATAGAATGAGGCCCCTTAAAAATTTGGGTGTGGATGCTAGGCATCCACAAGACCCCTTCTTCCTGAGCCCTGCAAGTTATATTCCTGGTGGTGGCCCATATGCTCAAAATGACATCAACTATCAAAGCTTTTAAAAATACTATGACTTCATCTGTCATACTACCTGTGTACTGTCTCACTTCTATGAGAACTTTGAATATAAGCATGCAACCAGTCATCACCAGTTCAATATAACCTTCAATTGTGCATGAATTTATGTTACTTGATTGATTCATTTTCTCCAAAGATAAATTCACATCTATTCTATGATATAATTATTGCTAATAATTCATTATTTTGATTAATTAAACCCAAATGTATACTCTGAAACAAAATATTACATACTTTGATGAGTGAAAAAGAACACTGCCAAAAGCTTAAGAAGTTACTCAAAAATATATTTAGGTTTAACTTTGCTTACTTCTGTTATTTATAAATCATCATTACATAATTTATAAATCATCATTATAATATTACATACTTTGATGAGTGAAAAAGAACACTGCCAAAAGTTTAAGAAGTTACTCAAAAATATATTTAGGTTTAACTTTGCTTACTTCTGTTATTTATAAATCATCATTTTCATACAAAACCTCACCAATTACTTCATATTTATCATTCAATGAACTGGTTTACTTTTCTAATCTTCTCTTGAAATGGCTCATCAGAGATTTTTGTTTCACCTGGTGCAATGCTCTCAAAGTTTCTTGGACTTTTCTTTTCTATTCATCAAGCTCATACCATGTCTAATTAATCACATTGTATTACATATATATCAGGGAGGAGTAAAGAAAGAGGACTGCCCCTGATGCAGCTTTCTTTAAGTCAACCCAATCTGAATTACTGCAACTATCACTGTCCACAAAATTTAATTCAAATATATATGCTTAGTAAAAAATATTTCTTCAGCCTATTCCAATATCCTTCAATAATCTAATTATCTTTACCTATGGCTTAAAGATATTTTACCCTTTTTATTGCTTGATTTATACTAAATCATTCTAAATAAAGCTACTTTCTCAAAACAGGAGTTGGTCTCATGGCATGGTCACCTGTAACAATGGGATTAGTTTCTGGAAAACTAGAAGATGGAATGTCATTATTTGCCAGAGCATCTTTTAAGGTAAGTTCAAAGATATTTACACTCGCATATCTTAAAACATTGATCAAGTCTTCACCAGACCCAGCATCCATTTTAGAATTCTAATTTGTAGGTAAATATTAGTAACATACAACAACTGCCATTTAAGCATGGATTTGCAATTTGCTTAGTATGGTAGTATAGTAAAGTATCATTCCTAAAAAAAATCATCAAATCACGACTAAAAGCATGAGTTCTGATCATAGTTGAGCTAGTTATTCTGTGTGTTATTTCAACCATAAACTGTCTCTGTTCCAGAACAAATACTCCACATTTAGTTGGACAGAGGATGAAACTCAGGCTCCCAACAAAGAGGTAATAAGAATAATTATATAGTTACTTAAGAATTCACTTTCCCTGCTTAAAGACAAATTCATTTCGAATCTGATGTACTCAATTAGAGCTATGCCACTTTCTCAAATCTAATCACATTAGTAACTTGTTTGAGTTTTAGTTATGAAGTGTAAGTTATACCTGCATTCCTTTTTTGTATGTGTTAATGATTCTACTTTGTGAGAAGTAATTGAAAATATTTACCATATAATGGCAAGGCTCTGCCAAAAGCTAAGCACTTTATATTTGTATTCATTAATTAATTGACAATTAACTTATAAAAATATCCTTTTTCTATAATGTTATACTATGAAAGTAGGCTCAGACATATCAAAGATTAACTGCATCATAGCTGGCTTCCTTTTCTTTTCTTTTGAGACTTTTTAAAGGCTGAAGAAAATAGCAATTTATAAGTCTTTAATAAAATTCCTTCAGGATTTAATGCAAAATCAGAATTGATATAATACACCTCAACTAAAAAAATGTCAAATAAAAAGCTTGAAGAAAACTTTTATTCTACCTTGAGAAGTAGGAATGATAAATAGTGTCTCCCTTTCCTTTACCCTGCTGTTTATTACATGCTTGTATGTTGGCTTCTTTAAGTCTTATTAGTAATTCTAAAAATTATTTAGGCTATTAAAGAGACATTTGATTAGATATCTATTATGATTTCATTCAGTTTTTATTACACAGTAAGAGAAACAAAGAAATTATATCTATTCCCAACAAAATTTATTTTCTCCCACTAATCCTATCAAGCATGCATATTTTTTTCAAAGTATTTCAGATTAATGTTGTTCCCTACTTTTAAAATTTTCAAACATAGATAAAAATCCAAAGCAACTCTAGTATTGTTGAAGGTGTTTGTCTGCATGAGTCTACAGCAATTAAAAACTTCATTACAGATAGTAAACATTAGTTCTAAAAGACTTTGACTCAATGTCATTGCCCTATCATCATTATAAACTTACCAGGCACATCATAGTGTTCAGATATTTCAGAAATGCTTTCTATGCCCAGTAATGGAATTCAGATTCCTGAGTAATAATGTAGGTAAAATAATAAAGCAACTTAAACTTAATTATAACTTAAAGAATACTAAATTTCAATATCTTCAAGCCATTATACTTTAACTTAAAATAACTGGAAGTAAAATAAATGCTGGACTGGTGTAAGAGATCTATGGCATAAACCACTAGATGACCATAATGATTTTAAAATTTCAAATTTTAAGTAAATAATGTTTTAGATCTTTTTATAGTAAAAGTGTGTAGAGGGAGTAATCTGGGTGCTGAGATGGTTAATAGTTCTTGGATTTTGAAATTCTGCAGAATTATGCGTGGATGAAAGATCAACGCCAGACCTCTGAGGATCTGGCTTCACCACCAGGGGGTGGTTCAGTAGTTGTTACTAGTGGAAGGCGAGGTACTACTGCCGGAGTTGTTCCACTCACCCGTCCTGCAACAGCCATGGGAGCACCATCAACTCCTGGAATGGCAGCCCCATCAAGTAGACATGAAGAGAGGTTAAGAGAGGTTGCTCAAATAGCAGAAAGGCTTGGTTGCTCAGTATCACAGCTTGCCACTGCATGGTGCCTCAAGAATGAAGCTGTTCATTGTCTTCTTCTTGGAGCAGCTTCACCACACCAGCTCTATGAAAATTTACAAAGTTTACAGGTGAATAAGGATATGCATTTCTTAACTCAGAAGTTTTATCTACTCTTTAGCTTCAAACATAACGTCCTCAATCATTATTTACAAACATTTTTGTTAGAAAATATAATTAAAATTAAAACTGCAGTAATGAAAACTGCTATCAGGTCACTATAAACTGTTTCTGTTGTCTAATGCCAAATATTATTCTATAAGTAAAGAAAAACATCAGTAACAAGACAAAATACTCTTGTGTAAAGTGCTCCCCTATACCTGCCTAGTGCCTCTTGGAGAAATAATACTGTAGTACTATATATACTGGAGAATAATACTTGCCATACTGGTCTATCATACGATTTTCCACTTTTTCTATGTAGCAACAGAGGTAGTTTGGTAAAAACTATGAATAAATGAACTATGAAAATAAATATTGAGAATTCTCTCTCAAAGCTTTGAATGATATTGAATTTTTACTCCCTTTCATTTCATTCAATTAATTTCATTGATAACTCTGTCTAAAGTAGTAATGTTGGTGAAATAATTGGTTAATTAACTTATTTGATCTAAAATTAAGGTTGAGTTGCATTCTAATCTTTTAGTATCATATTTCCTATAGTCAGATATTTTTCTTCCCCACTGCAGCTTGTACCAAAGCTAACATCTAGCACAATGAGCGAATTGGAGCGCATTCTGGAGAATAAGCCTGTGAGGCCTCCAATAGTATCAACTCTGGCGCTTAGATGACAATCAATGTGCCCGCCAGGGGGCGGGACCAATGGGGATGATGGAGTCGTTATAGGGCCCAATGGAAAGGAGGAAGAAGGAGAGGGAGCTGGAGGAACCCCTGAGGAATCTAACAAGGAAAGCCAAAAAATGCCCTTCTGCTCCATCCAGTGACGTTGCCCCAGCTGGATAGCTTTCAATTCCAATAATGAAGGTGATGAGGAAAGTTAGTTGCAGAGACTGCTCTATAGAGGTGATGATGACATATAACATAGCAGACTGCTCAAAGTTAATAAAGACAGGGAGAAAATGAACTGAAGGAGAAGGTGATTGAGTCTAAAGGAAAAGGAATTTTAAATGATGTTTCCTGAACTTTGCTGAAGTTAACAGTAAGCAGAGAAGAGTTTGAAAAGCTTCTAAATAAATGCATCTCAGGATTTTGAAATGAATGCAAATTGAGGGAATGATAAAAACAGTATGAAATAACTCTATGAACAATAGTGTGCTGAGAAAAGGCTGATTATGACATATTCACAATCATACTATTCAATTAATTATAAGAATCATAATTCGCTTGAATTATTATCCAGAGATAAATTTCATTTATACATCAAAAGGAAATTACTTTCTGTTTCAAAAATTGGATCTATTATATTTCATAATCTCTTTGAGAATTTTCTGAAGAAATATTTTCAAATTCCAGCTGCATCTCTAAATGATACGAAATATATCAGCACCTAGTAAACCAGTGGCAAGATAACACAATTTGAAAATCTGTAAATCATGTCACAATGTGCTTCTTTAATTATTAAAGCTTTGGAAGAGGTCTTATAAATAAGTGGAATAAGAGGAAAAAACATTCCAAATGTACAACAGCAGCAATATAATTGGGAATTACACATCTAATGGGAAAATTTTCACGTGAATTATCAGTTTTATATTTAATCATCAGCAGAAAATAACAGAAAATTGTAAATTCTAAAACTTGCTGACATAAAAGAAATATTTGCCTTTCTTGAAGGCATTTGTAAGTCCAAAATGCAAATTCGTTTTGCATTAAACATTAATTCCCACTAAAATATTCTATAGGATATCATCATGACTCTGCTTATGTGATGAATCATACTATATTTTTAATATGTAGGTTAACAAATTCTGCCAAAACATTTTTAAATGAACGACGAATGAACATTTTAAAAAATTCATCGATTTTGATTTTTCTTGAAGATTTCAAAGCATCTCTAACCCTTGCAATTTTAAAGAACTTATGTGACAATAGAAATGCTTAATTAATTCATCTCAAAAATGAAATATTTCTTACAGGCCAGCTCATAGATGAAATTCTAATAGGTAATTGATGATAGCATGGCAGCTTAACAACGATAGAAAAGCATGATGCAAGGTGACATACTGTGAAAGTTCTAAATGCAGAATAAGTATTTTCTTGTAAAATATTCTGAGTGAGTAAAATAAATAATGTGGTTGCAAGTTCAAAGGGAGGGTGTCAGCTATAACCGTTGGTATATCAACATAAACAGTCCTTTCTCCAGCAAAGGCTTTTCAAGGAAATCAGAAGGTCAACAAATTTTACTTCAATGAATTGAAGAAAGAGTTTAAACCAGAGACATCTTGAGCAGTGAAGGAACACTTTGTGCAAAGAAGAGAAAGTTATGTAGTTCAGATGTGTTTGAATGTAAAATAGTGCTGATTGGAACCGTGAGATGGGACCAAACAAGGACTCCATTTAGAAGATGAATGATCAAGAAATGAGAATTGTTATCTTTGCAAAGAACTTTTTTTACAAGATTCTTGGTAGCATTGTGTGCCTGGAGGGAAGTGTTGGTGTTATACATCAAGCTGCTTCAATAATATGGATACAAGAAAGAAATTAAAGGGGTAATGTTGTCAGTGAAATTACGCAAAACAGTTAAAAGTGTTTAGATTTGAGGATTACAAGTGTTTTTCTTATTGTTCATACCACTTGCTGTCATCCCAGTTGAGCTATTCTACATGGTGATTAGAAGATCAGCAAGCAAAAACTAAACTAAATCTAAACCAAGTGAAACAACTCCAAAACTATGATGCCTATTTGGGTCAAGTATGGGACAGGTTGATTTACTGCCAAATTCTTAGCTCAGCTGTGTAATTGGTTTTTGCTCAGGTTGTGAGCCACTGCGTCTTTCAGAGGTGCTACTAAGGACACCACACCTACACACACTAAACACATACATACACATACAAAACCCATGTGGCAATACTGAGAAAATAGATAAATTCAGATTATAAGAAATTTTAAAAACACAGTTATTCTAATAATATTCCTCTAATTGCTTCTATCTGGCCTGATTTTTATTGATATTGAACAAGCACAAGGTGTCCATATTCAAATGAATTAATTCTTAAGGTAAATTTTCCTTGTAAGAGCAATGAGTGAATTACATTATTGTTTTATAGGTGTTTTCTAAAAGCATTAGGGTTTATTTTCAGAGTATAATGAAAGAAAAGTTTAGCATGATATCAAAGTTGACTAAAATTGTCAATTAACATTGGCATTGAAGGATAAGTCCTTGCTAACATGATATGGAAAGCACCTATTGCCCTTCTAAGAAGAAGAGTGGAATGAAGTATTTTAACCAATAGATTGATTCCCTTTTGTAATTCATAAACCAGAGGTCAATGAGTTTACATAGCATGACACTCCAGTTCATACTGGCTATGTGGTTGTTTGTATGCTACACTGAGCTTGGGAGGATATAGATCAGGTTATTGCAATATGAACTCTGAATCATAATAAGAGAAAACTAAAAATTAAGACTATGCAATCCTGATCTATATATTTTAATTGATATTTTCTAAAGTTGTGGAAGTTAATTGAAAGGCACTGCTATGTATGAGAAAGTACCATTCAGTCCAATGGTTTTTTCAAATCAGAAGGAGTTTTATTTCAACATATCTTTTAATTATTTAAGCAATCATTTGCCATGTTGTAAAAGCAATTAACACAGAGAATGCCAGCCAAAACAATCATCAAAAATTAACTGGATTTTAGTTCCTCATACATATTTTTCTAGAAACTTTAACACAACTTGTATCTCATACCTCATAAAATTTAGTTTCTAAGAAAATTTTTATTGTACAGCTGTGATCATACCATAAGTTTGCTGTATTCCTTTCTTGACTTCAGATTTAGGTTGATATTAACTTTTAACTACATTCAAAAATTGTTCACTCAAAGGTGAAGCAATGGAATTTAATTAACCATTTCATTACTTAAGCCAACAAACCACAATTCAAAAACTCAAAATTGCCTCCTTCCATTAACTGTTGGGGTTATCAAAAAATACTGTCAAATTAAATCAATGAACGGGAGTTAGATGGACATGCAGCCTATATTTTAGACACAAACAAAAGTGTGTCTTTGATTATCTTCAGTAGAGCTACAAAAATATTATTAAAACTTTCACAAATCTAATTATGCAGTATTTAACAGGAAGAATTAACCTTCTGTATTTGAAAGCTAATAAGTAGTTTCTCACAATTAGTGGAAAATATTATTATAGTAACAATCAAAAGTTAGTCTTGTTACAAATATGTGCACTACTCCTGTTCATCAATTACTGTGTATCGCTTGACAAGTTATCAAATTGAAATAAGTGAGAAACCCTAAAGAGGTTATTCATGGATTTACTTGTAGAAATTTCAGTTACGATAATCTACCTAACTCCAATTAATTAAAAGTCCATTGCTATGATAAAACTGCACATTTACATATGATGTATTCATAAAGAAGTGGCTTGTTGCTTACTGACCTCCTAAAGCTAGTGAGATTCAATCATGTGCATGAATAAATTCTCATAGGCTAATAACAATATGGTAGCGGATGAAAACGTCCAAACTTCAAATTTATGAATTTTTCACTTTGCATAAATAGTATTTAATATTAAACACCTCCAGGTGTTGAAACATTATCCTACAGCTGACCAAATTATGATTTAAAATATTGAAATTACTTCAAAAGCACTTCTTAGAGTATTTACCTTACCATTATTGTTATTTTTAACATTCTAAAAATAAACATAAAAGAATATGCCTTCTAGTGTATTTCATCATAAAAATTAACATGGCAGTTAATTCATATTTTTTGAGAAGATATGATAGGCCTATTATTGCTAGGTAAAATTTTTAATTGTCTTCCAAGAATATCTTTGATTTGAAAGGCTTTGCCAGTTCTAACATGTTAATTGCTAAATTTGTAGCATTTGAATTTGAAAATCTAATAAACATGCCTCTGGTTTGAATGAAGGCATTTGTTTAAATGAATTTATTGAAATGAATGAATCTACTGTGTAATGTGAAATGTTATCTAAAATCTCAGTGGAAAGCTTCAAAAGAGGTTTTGATACTCCAATATTTGTCTTTGCATGTTCAAATGCAAACTTCTAATGTAAGTTTTCATTAAATATACAACAATTATTCAAAACATTCTTCTAGAAAGGAGATGATATTGATTGAGGGATTTACAATGGCTGGCCTTTCATTTGCTCATCACTTCCATCATTCAGAATACAGTAAAGTTGATATCTAAACGTTTTTTAAACTTTGCATTATTTCCATATAATCATTTGCTGATTGGATAGCATTAACAATAATTCAAATAAATGGAAGTTTCAGTATAAATTATGTTTTCCATAAGGGTTTATGAAAAAGGAATTTATGTAACTCTTAAATATTATTATGCCACTGTTAAGAAGTTTATTAAAACCATATTTTAAAAATTGTTGTTCAAGAAGAGGCAAACTATTATATTTATTTGCTTGTTTACAATTCCCCATTTCATGTGTTATTAAAATTAACATATTTTAATACAAGTAGTTCTTATTTTACATCACATCACCTCAAGGTAATGACTCCGACTCAATCATTACAAATATAGTGATGTTACGTTACCTTTCCAAAATCTAGTGTTCATAGAGCATTTCCAAAATGAACATGAAACACTGGTGAATTGATTTTAAACTTCCATTAAATTAATTTTGCATATACTAACTAAGATAAACATCTCTAATTTAAACAGTTCCTGTAATAAATCCAAATATTTCTAGTAACTAAAGTTCCCATTATAATATGCATAGTCTCTACTTAACACACATGTATTTGGTATACTTATTTCTCAAAGGTCTACCTATGTGCTTAAAATAACCTCAATGATATGATGAAGATGATGATGATGATAATTTAAATTGATTAGTCTTTTTGACAAGTTGTTCATATTTTTTATACATTTAAAATTGTTGAATATCAAAATTATGAAAATGATTCCATTTATTTGAAAAAGTAACATATCACTCATCCAGTATCTCACATATTGCATAAAACAGTTACCAATGTAGCATTAATTTTCCATTAAAAAAAGGCAAAAGAGCATGTGTACATAGAATGTAAAGATATTTTGCGCTTTAAAATTTTTAATGGAAAGTCATAATCAGTTTGAAAGCATATGCATGCTGAAATTTTCAAGAAATACCATGTCATATTATATATATGATGCTAAATAGATCACGCTGTTAACAGCTGGACTGGGTATAGGTGGCATCACCATCCTTTTTTAACTAAAATTTCACCGCCCAAATCCTTCCCTCCATATATTTACTTATATATTGAGTCACCGAGTTCCAGGTTTCTATTAGTATTGTAGACGTAGATAAGAAATGAAATTTAAGGTTTCTGGCTTTCTACACCAAGGAGTCTAACAGAGTTAAAATGGTATGCATGCTCAAATATTTATCGCCTGGTTTTAACCTATCACAACTATTGAAAAATATATAATTTCCTTCCACTTTAATGAATACGTATTCATAAATTATACTTTAAAATCCTCAGGCTTGAATTTAACAATTTTTAAAATAATTAAGTTGAACTAAAAATGGTTGAAAAGGTATTCAATCAATATGGTAAAATAAGCTAAACATATACATGACATTGGCTGAATGGAATTGTTTCTCAATATTTGCCCATTTCTCTGCCATATTTTATAACAAAGAGGCAAGGTTGTTATCAACATAAATAATTCATAAATGATGAAAAAATGGATTTTTAAATTCATTAACCTTTGTTGGGGATACAATATCATTTCTTACTTTAATGCACAGTTTTGAGTTTGAAGGAGTAAATTATAGATACATCCATTCATTGGAAGAGTCTACAACTTTTCGTCTATTTATTCAGTGCCTTTGTAAAAATTGAAATGTAAAAAGTTATTGGAAGAAGTGATGCTTTAATGTGAAACTAATGACAATACACTTGTTTCCCACCATCAGAGTTGAATAAAGCAAATATTATCTAACTTAAGAAATGGCAACAGTTGCTCCAAAATGGCCATTTAAATAAAATATACATGATGAATGTTGAACTAATATGGAAGTATGTTGTACATTAAATTGAGAAGTGTAAAATGAAAATTATATATTTATGTTGAATGCAGAATTTCTGCTGTAATTAAGCATATTAAAATTTTAAAGACTTCTTCAGCATTAGGGATATTTTATACATTTTTAAATTTTATAAACCAGAAGGTCTTAGGAACAAATTTTCATGTGGTAACTCAAAGAAAATACATACTAAAATTTATGGTAATTTAACAAATGAGGTGTTTGTTCATCGAACAAACAACACATCTCCTTTTTCTTAGTGTGTTTGAAGTGTATCTTGTTTTGTGTTTCAATGTATTTCTATTCAAGAAAAGGAATTTAATTTATTTCAGACACATATTAAAACATGATAAACTTGGAAATGGGCATGTTCTATGAAGCATGTTTTAGTATGAATGGACTTACCAGAAATCAGAATTTTTTGTTATGATGTGTTTAAAAATTTAGGCATCATTATCTATGATGTCACTGAAGCAAAGGCTGTAAACTTAATATAATTTCAGAGGTGAAAAGATAAAATCAGTCCTAAAGCTATAGATAAAAGACCTCACCTATTTATGCTCTCCTAAATCATCAAATCATTCAATGATTTGTACCTACATGAGCGCTGATTTTAATTTATGTAAAAAAACTATGCCCTCTTTCTGGAACCTTGGTGTAAAAAGTCATTAATTTAGGACCTGTTGCCTATAAAATTGTTTTGACTGTTGACACTGTCACGTTATGTATCTTGTTAACACAATTTTGCCTTCATTTAGGCACTAGTTTCACCAATATTTAATAAATAAATTTTGAAAAAACTTTGTTTTTATTTCATTCAATTTATAAATTTTTCATTTCAACATACACTTCCACTATCCTTATATTAACCCTTCGAATGCTGGTTCACATTATGGTCTATTATCCAAGTGCCGCTTTTTGTGTTGTGAGTGGTTGTATATCCTAACCAAATGTATACTGACATTTGATTAATTCCTGAAAATTTCCAAAAGTCAACCAAAAAATAATTGAACCTTCAGATGTCTAAGCAAAGGATCTGAGTAAAGCACCTACCATCAGACCCTAATTATTAGATTGGAGAGGCAAAGAAACCACTCAATAAATTTATATAGATTCTTTTCCAGTTTTCAATAAGCACTTGGACTATGAAAATTCAAATGAAGCACACTTATCTTAAAGGAGTCATTTACAAGTAATTTATATGAGGGAAAACTTCAATATTTAAGGTACATTTAAGGAATAAAACAACATTATATGAAATTTCCAAGGCGATTTGCTGCTCCCAAGAGTCTTCCCATTCTTTGGTCCAGCATTTTATCTGGTGCTAGAAGGCAAAGATTATTTTTGTATTTCATTGCAATGATGTCAATAAAAAAGTATACATGATCATTCATCTCCATTCCTTTTAAAGGTTATTTTTACCAGAAAATTGATCAGTTCATGTAGATACATTTGAAATTGTTGTTACCAAAAGTAAAGTTCGTTTTTCTGCGATCTTTGGAGAAAATGAGTATTTAGAAAGATTATTTTCAATAAAACAATAAATTTTCTAACTTTAACATGTCTTGCTATTTTGTTCAGCTTTTGTTGATCATAACTACATCTATGTTCATTAAGCATTATGTAAATTATATTAATACAGTGAAACTTGCCTTTAGCAGAATTGCATACAGCAATAAAAATTTTCTGTAATGGACAGGTTTTTGTTATCCACAGGAATGATTATCCTATTATAATTCTATTACTACAGATCGGGACCATGAAAATTTTCTTTGGTGAACAAGTTCCCACTGCATACAAATTCTGCTATACACAGTTTTCACTGTACATATTTCATGTAATAAGTTATATTTAACACATTCAATGACAATTTATCTAAAATACTAGCCTTTTATGATTTACAAAAGAAATAGCAATTATATTGGATGCCATTATCCAAGCAAGTTAAGTCAAGAATTAAATGATTTTTTTGTGTTTTTAGGTTATTCTTATCAATATTTTAAAATTTTCTGACCCATTCACTTGATTTTAAAATAGAATTAAGATTAAATTGGAATTACTAGTCTAGAAGAACCAATTCACTAGTTTCTTACAACAAAAAGGTACATTCTCCTTGGTTGTGACCTTAAATGAGCCTCTAGCAGGAAATTCCTCTGTCAGCATTCCCATTTCAGTGCAAGTCTCCAAAGTGCAGGATGTAAAGTCAGTTTCTGTTGTATCACTGAAATGATAATTTCACTACATGAGAGAACATCCAAATGTGTAACTTACAACAAAGCAATATATTCTACATCTATGTTTTTATCTACATTTGAATTAATACAAAATATTCCATAATCTTCATAAGAATGATAAAGTAAGAGACTTCTTACAGTTCCAAAGGAAAATGACCAAGCAACATAATCAAGGGCATCACAATGAAATTCAAGTGCAGTTGGTGCAACAACTATGATGCTTACCTCAGCATCAACCTCGTGAAAATTTCATAAATAGAATTTCATTTGCATTAGCATTCAATCCCCAGAATTATTATATACTATATTATGAATTCAAAAATATGAAATTAAATTTTCCATTTAATTATGGATGTAATTNATTTATTTACCAAATGAGAAAATTAAAATGATCAAATAATATATCAGGGACACTTTGAGAATGACTCAATTTAGGAATTTCATTATCTACAGCATAAGTGAGAAGGGCTTTTTACTGTTCTAAGTTTCTTTCCAACATGTGGTATATAGAATTCCAATGAGTAGGAACATCTTGAATTAATTTGTGTATCTGTTAACCTAACCTTTATCAACATGTGACAAATGCAGCAATCTTGTATGCAAGAACCACGCCCTGAAAGAGACTCAAATAATGTGCGTTAATTGTATTTCCAACTCATTTGAATCAAACTAAATTGCAATTAGCTGAACTGACTGACTGAATTTTATTTCTTTATATTTTTTGTTTTATTCAAATATTAACCTTGAAAAATATTTCATTTTTATTGTATTTTTTTAGGTTTCTGATGTTCCATCCTCCAATTAATCTGATATTACAAGGAATATATTCTCCTCAAAGAAAATATACAGAATTTTATTTATATAAATTGTGGAAATTTGGCAGACTGGTATGAGACTTTTGTAAAACAACAGGCAACATTCTGGCCTGTTGTTATACATTGAACAACCATGATCGAGAATGGATTATTTTTAGAATCAATCATTATAAGCCTCCACATAGGGGTTAATATTTGGCAATAAGTATAATGGTAATGGGTCCATAACCCAAAGAAGACTACCCTGTCAAATGACACATACCTGTCTCCTTGACTTCTGTCCCAAAGATGACCCCAAAAGGTGCAATTGAATCTTATTCCCTCTATAAAAAACTGGTGTGCTCGGCCATGGCTACAAATAGCTCTTTTCAATTCTGAAATAAAGTTGTAGTTTTTCTATTGTTTAAACTAATAAAATAGCAATCAATATTATCCATTTAATCAGGCACGACTTGGAGGTTTGGATTCTATCATTTGAGAAAATTATAGCACAATGAATTACAGGTAAATATTTATTTTTATCCTTATCTCACAACTGCAATTGTAATTCAAATTTAACTGGTGCTATATCAATGGTATAATTTTATTATACATTATTATTTTATGATATATTCATAAATTACTATACATAATTACCATTTCAATATGAATAAAAAATTCAGAAAATTCAGTCATGTATACAGTAAATATACCTATGGGCCATCCTTAAACAATTTCAGTGCATTTTTAGGATCTCTGAACCCCCCCTCTGCCACAGTGGCCTCTTACCCTATGTAACCAAATGTTACAGACATCCTCTATGACCCCATTTTAAGTGTGACATCATTTAAGGACAGCCCCCTACAATATGAATGGTATTTTCATTTAGAAAAGTATGAAACTGGAAGCTGATAATAAGTTAATTTGGAAATCTTTGATTTCTGTAAGGATTGGAAAATATTAATCACTGGTACATACATATCACTTGAAAATCACTGGATATGAATGTGAAAATTAAATTGGAAGTCTCTGGAAGATCTTAATTGGTATTAATTAGATTTTTAGTGACAGACGAAAAGGTGCAAGGATGAGTATGTTCAAATAGTTCAAAATAATCAAGTGATAACCAATTGAGCATAAATACTTAATTAAGAGGTGTTGACCAGCAAATGATTTTGTCTGTTAGACTTGGATGTCTACAAGGGAATGTAAATAGAGATAGAAATGCATGTGGATGCAGTTAGAAAAACAGTGGGTGATGTGTGATAATTCCCTTTTTCATGTTCCATACCTCATCAGAGTAATTGCTTGAAGAAGTAAAAATGATGAGAGTAAGGGTGCAATCAACATTATTATACAAAAGTAAAACTTGGAAGTGCCAAAAGAAACTTATGAAAAGCTGCATGCAGTTGAAATGGCTAATTTACAGAGAATGTTAGGCAAAAACAAGACAAAACAAGTACCTAAGTAATGGAGAAATTCTGGCTCAAATAATATATGCTTGAGCACTGTAAAATAGATGAAGAAAAATACAACAACATATGTGACAAATGATCTAAGATGAGAATTCAAGTATTTCAGAATGAGGAAAAGGTAAAGAGAGGCTGGTGATGGGTAAGATCCTGGAGAGGATATATGTAATCAGAGAAATGAAATGGAACCTACATTAAGTTATATGGACTGGTCTTCATTGAAAGAATCATGCTAGGAATGAATTGCTATTGAGGATTGTCAGCAAAGGAGGATAGTTGAGATATTCATAATAGAAGAGATATACATGATCACAATACATGTATGACCATCCATCAGACAATCCTTGAGTGGGCCTGTATGTTAGTATACCAAATATCTCTGGTTGAAAAACCACATTATGAATTTGGTCATAATATCACAAAAAAATCCATTATTATCAACAAAATTTATTGTAAAACCATTTCTTCAGCCACATAAAGCCAGAAAACAGAGCATTGATATAGAGACTTACTTGAGTACAAATTGATAAACCGAGAAAAAGGAAATGTCCTGCTGCATCCTGGCTGTATTACTCCCCCATTTGGATAAAAGTCAACATGACCTAAAAGAATTGAAATTAAATCAGTATTAATAACAAATATTCAAATTACTGAATTTTAATTTATTTTATAAATTAATTGGAGCAGGTAAAAATTTTGAAAATAATAGTCTCTTGTGCATCTTGCATAGAGACACCAATCTTGAAAATGATATACTGTTTAATTTCAAGTATATGTAAATATATACATGCGATCAAGTATGAAAATATGGATTGTGTACTTTTCCACTCCAGCACCCTTTTTTCTCAAAATTTACCCAATTATTAATTTATTAAATTGGCAAACATAAATTCTTGAAATTGAGCAATTTTAAAGTGGTGAAATGTATAAATGACAGTTTTC